>CM033722.1:18537520-19137520 GCA_019671005.1 Hibiscus mutabilis | reverse complement strand
TGGGATACCGGCCGCACCTGCTTCCCTAGCCGTTAATATGGAAGATGAGAGACCTATCCAAGAACACTCGGCACCAAACATAGACAATTTCATGCCAGAACTGATTGGTCCGGAGGTAAATACACCAAATTTTGAACTTAAACCATTAATGATACAAATGCTTTTAATTGTAGGACAATTTGATAGAGCACCTATAGGAGACCCAAGGCAACACTTGAAGTAATTCATGGAAGTTTGCCCACTATTTCAGCGGTCTGGAGTTTTGGAAGATACAATGAAGCTGGAATTATTCACATTCTCCTTGAGAGATAGAACAAAAACATGTCTTAGTTCTTTGCCACCTGGATTTGTCACCTTATGGGGAGATCTATGTTAGAAATTTTTACTGCGATTTCGACCACCAAAATTCACTGCCAATCTGAGAAGCAAGATCATTACATTTAGGTAGGCTGATGACGAGACCCTATATAATGCTTGGGAAAGATTCAAGGACCTGTTAAGAATGTGTCCCATGCATAGATTCCTAAACTAGACCCAGATGGAGACCTTCTACAATGGACTCAATAAGCATGCCAGAACTATTGTTAATGCGTCAGCAAATGGTTCGCTACTGGAAAAGAATTATACAAAGGCAGTTGGTATCCCTGAAAGGATCTCAACTAATGACTTTGAGTATCCTACTGCTAGACTAGGGACCAAAATTAAAACTAGAGGAAAACTAGCACTAGATGAATTAACATCCATCCACACCGAGATTTCCAATCTTACCAGCATGGTGAGAACTTTGCAAAAGAGTAAAGAGGTTCAAGATATTAAGGCATTAGTCCCATTCTGCACCATATGTGGGGAGGATCATTATATGGAAGATTGCCTGCCAACCCAGAGTCGGTAAATTTTGTTGGCAATTTCAATCGTAATTATAATGCACATTCTAGTACTTACAATGCAGGATGGAGTCAATACCCAAATTTAGCTTGGGGAAATCAAGAGGGTAATCAACACACTGCCCAAAGTCAGAATAGCACTGGTCAGCAAGGATTCCATCAGAATACTATGCCACAGAAGGCACAAGGCAATTTTTATGCAGGACAAAGAAACAACTAGGGGGCTTTGACAAAATATATGGAGAGGAATGATGCAACTATTTAGAGTTTGGCAGCATCTATATAGAACCTGGAGATTCAGATTGGACAGGTTGCCAATGTACTTAGCAATTGACCCCAAGGGGCATTTCCAAGCGATACAGAAGATGCTCAGCAGAGAAGTAATGAACAGTGCAAAGTTGTAACTCTTCAGAGTGGTAAACAATGTGGGGCTGAGATACCTATCATGAAGTCAGCTAATTACCAAGAGGAAGGACCTGCAGGTGAACCAAAAGAAGCAGAGATGAAAATAGCATGCGAAAGTGATGTCAGACCACTATCTGATGTCAGACTTCAATCGGATGCAACCCGTCACTTGGTAAAGCTGGCAAAATCAACATTTGCTTACCCATCTCCACTCCCACAAAGATTACAAAAGCACAAGTAGGATCAACGGTTTAAGAACTTTTTAGAAGTTCTTAAGCAATTACAGATCAATATACCGTAAGTAGAAGCTCTTGAGCAAATGCTCAATTACGTTAAATTCATGAAGGACATCCTATCTCAAAAAGAAAATTGGGTGATTTCAAGAATGTAGCTCTCACTAAGGGATGCAGTGCAATGATACTCAATCGCTTGCCACCTAAGCTGAAGGATCTAGAAAGTTTTACTATCTCGTGTACCATTGGCAACAGATTCAAGGGTAAAGCTCTGTGTGACCTGGGAGCCAGCATCAATTTGATGCCAATGTTTATTTTCAAAAAGCTCGACATTGAAGCAAGGCCTACCACCGTAACACTTCAGTTGGCAGACCGATCTTTTGCACATCCTAAGGTAAGATAGAGTATGTGTTGGTGAAGGTAGATAAATTTATATTTCCAACTGATTTTTTCATTTTAGATTATGAGGCAGATAGTAATATCCTGATCATATTGGGTAGACCATTCCTTGCCACAGGTAGAGCCTTAATTGATGTTCATAAAGGTAAATTAACTATGCACATAAATGACCAACATGTTACGTTTAATATGTTTCAATATCTTAAATGTGCAGATAAACCATAAGAATGCTAGGTTGAGAAGATGATGAAGTCCATTTTCACTTTGGACATGGCACAGTTGTGCCAAGACACATAAGACGATGCCAGAGAGAGGGTTGATGAGATTAAAACGAGTGAAGACACTGAAAGACCAACGTTGGAGAACAAAGTTGCTAATTACTTCGGCCAGACAGAGCCATTAGAATTGGTGGGCAGAGAAATCAAGGCACCTAAGCCATATGTTGAGGGGCCACCAGAGTTGGAACAGAAACCATTGCCAGACCACCTCAAGTATGCTTACTTAGGTAAACACTCTACGTTGCCAGTGATCATTACTGCTGATCTATCTAATGATTAGAAGAAAAGATTGCTGGAAATCTTAAGCAAATATAAACAAGCTCTGGATGTGTAATACCCCAATTATTAGCCTAGAAGAATAGGTCAATTTGATCACAAGTCATTTGTAATGTAATTGACACATATTAGATAAATCAAGTAAGAAAGTGACCATAATTAAAATGAGACAAAGTTCATGACTAAATCATTAGGGACTAAATCGAATTCTAGTTGAAACTCAAAGTTTGCATGATAAATTGAAAACTTCAAGGGGGTTTACACACTTGTCCATTGTGGAGGAGGGCGTGTGCTAGGGGGTCTAGCCATGAAGGATTAATTCACTCTTTTTTTTCTCTTGGTCATCTTCACCCCTTTAGCAATCAAAACAAAATTGAGAGATTGAGAGTTTAAGTTATAACCATGGAGTTCTTGAAGATTTGAGGTCATTTAGCTAATTTTTGGGGTGTAGTTCGATCACTTAGGGGGAAAAGGGTGAGTACTCTTGTTTTACCTCTTGATTATAGAACCTTAATTGAGAATGTCATGAGAATTTTATATGTAGTTTAGATGTTAATGGGTTGGTTAGTAAGAGACAGATTTATGCTAAGAAATTTTCTTGAAAATTTGAATGCTTCATGTGTTGGGAATGAATTATTGTGTGTGATTCTTGTAACATGTAGGGGTAGTTTGCTGCTTGAAAAAGAACTCTAGAATTGTAGAGAATGGAGTATTCAAATTGTCTAATGGATTACCCTGTAAATTCGAGCATAAGGCTGTTCTAAAACATGGTCTGTTGTGATACGTAAGAAATGTATTTATAAGTATTTTAGGGCTGTTTTGATACATAAAAAAATATGTATACATGTGTTCGGGCTGTTTTATATACATATGAAGTTTAGTGACTATTTTTGCTTATATATATATATATATATACGATATGTGTAAAATTGTGTGATAGGACTATTTTGCAAGTGTATGAATCTTGGTGGGTTGTTTTGATTGAAATTATATGTATACATATGCTATTGAGTTGTTTTATGAATGAATGGTTGTTAAGAGCATTTAGGAGGTTGTTTTAGTGATCTAAAAACAAGGGAAAATTGTATTTTGCTAGCAAAGAAAATTGTTTATAAATGTAAAATATGTATGTACTTATATGGGACTGTTCGAATGTGTAAACATATATATGCATGTGTGCTACCCTGTTTTAAGTGAATAAATGATTCTGTATGTAAATCGGACTGTTTCATAAGTGAATAAATAAATTTGTATGTTGCCCTATTTTGACTAATTAAATAGAAGAAATACTCAAAGAATGTGAATAGGGACTGATTTATAAGCTTGGGGACTACTTTGAAATATTTAAGCATAAATGCTAATGTCTGGACTGTTTTGCATTAATATAAAAGTTAGTGGACTACTTTGTGAGTATATATGATAAAATATGTATGTTAGGGACTATATTGCTTTGATATATAAGTTGGTGGATTGTTTTGTGATGTATATGTGTTAAAGTGTAGACAATTGGGACTGTTTTGCTTCAAAATTAAGAATAGTGGATTGATTTGTGTGAAATTAATATAATACATGAGTAATTTAGTAGTTTTATAAATGAATGGTTGTTAAGAATTATTCTAATGCATGATTATACTCCTTGTTACTTTTAGACCAAGAAGGAGCTAGGAAAGGATTTGGATAAATAGCAAGATATGATTAAGGATTAAAGTATCTCGTAACTTCAAGATAAGATGTGAGTGTAGTTTAAAGTCTCGAGATTGGTTAAAAGCCTTTCTGAGCATCTTCTCAATTTAATTGTGTTTCTTTATGCTTGTGTTAGACAATGCTTAAGCTAAGCTTGGAGCTAAGGTAAGTGGCTACTTGTTAAAGTACCCATGCTAAGCAAATATTTGATAATAAGTATGTTTGAATTGAGGATTGAAATTGTGATTGTATTTATGTGCAAGTTAGAACTAGAAGAAAATCAAGTTATTACCTATTGGTTAAATGGCCTTAAAATTATAAGCATGATGAAATCTATATGTGTATTCATGTACATCACAAGTTAAGTAATATGAAATGTGATCCAATATTCTGATAAGGAGCAATGCTCATCCGTTTATGCTATGATAAGATTATAAGATGTACATGGTTACATAAATATGGAGTTAAGCTTAATTTTGACATGATAAGATAAGAATATGTGAAAAGCCTTGGTCTCAAGTCGGTCTTAGGTATAGTTGGCATGCCATAGAGTCCATAAAGCTCATGTTTAGGGTGGACTACGGTCCTTATTTGGCGACAGTAGGAGAGAAGTGTTATGGTCACTTGGCGACAGTAAGAGGGATTGACCGGTACTATGAGTACCTTTCTGTTGGTGACAGTTGGTTGGGAATTCGAGTACCTAGGACGATGCTTGATTTCAAGGCTATATTAAATACAAAATAATGAAATTTCAAAATAAATTAAAGGATTACCTTAATAAATTGTATGACAAGTAAATTATGACTATGATATATTATGTCTAAGATATGTTATATCTATGATATGCTATGATTATGACATGTTCGATATCTTAGGTGTCAAACAGTTATGTTTATGATATGCTAAGTTTGATACTATGATAAAGACAGAATAATAAAATTTGCAAGATAAACAAATGAACTATGTTTGATGAACCATGAGAAAAATATTTGTGTTATATAAACTATGTTTAATAACTATATGACAAGTAACTATGTTATGAGATACTATGCTTGATAACTTGGGTGACAAGTATATATGCTTTTGAGATTCTATGTTCGATATTTTAGGTATCATATAACATAAGTCGATGACATGCTAGGATTGATAGCTTCTATAATAAGCAACTTAAGTTCATGACTTGCTAAGCTAATAACTTATTTGATAAGTAAAAATCATGCCTATGATGTGCTATGACTATGATATGTTTAATGTCTTATGCGACAAATAATTTAGAATTAGAATAACTCATGTGATAAGTAACCATATTTAAGTGATGCCTTAATTAAGAAAAAAATTATGAATCCACAAGTTAATCTATTGATTTTAACATGAAAACTTATAAACTAAATAAATGGCTTGGTACATAAGTATATTCATGATTCATAAACAAATTTGAATAAAGTACAAGTATGTCTTGGACTTTTTTGAAACTATATTTATTTACATACAATTTAAGGACTGTTTTGACTAAATCCAAGTATGTCTTGGACTGTTTTGAAACTATATTGTTTACACACAATTTAAGGACTATTTTGACTAAATCCAAGTATGTCTTGGACTGTTTTGAAACTATATTTGTTTACACACAATTTAAGGACTGTTTTGACTAAATCCAAGTATGTGTTGGACTGTTTTGAAACTATATTGTTTACAAACAATTTAAGGACTGTTTTGACTAAATCCAAGTATGTCTTGGACTGTTTTGAAACTATATTTATTTACATACAATTTAAGGATTGTTTTGACTAAATCCAAGTATGTCTTGGACTGTTTTGAAACTACATTTGTATATACACAATTTAAGGACTGTTTTGACTAAATCCAAGTATGTCTTGGACTGTTTTGAAACTATATTTGTTTACATACAATTTAAGGACTGTTTTGACTAAATCCAAGTATGTCTTGGACTGTTTTGAAACTATAAGTGTATACTCTCGATTTTAAAGACTATTTAGTATAAGTCCATGTATATATGTTGGACTGTTTTGAGAATTTATTTGTATACACATGATTAAAGGACTGTTTTGGTTAAACACATAAATATATACAAGTATAAAAATGTATGCTCATGAATTAATAGAATTATTAACGATTCAAACGAAATATATACAGGTGAAATAAGTCACTAGAATCACAAGGCTTTGATAAAAGAAGTCAGGAAAGTTATTTGATAAATGATGAGTCACGTTAATGATCTTGCACAGCATGTAATGTCTGTTTGAGTATCCAATGGGGTGAACAGCTAAGCTCTATTCGAATACCTATATGTAAACATGAACAATCTTAAGTTTGAATCACCGAGTGTAATTTCTTGATTGAATGTTTTGACTAGAGTGGTTAGCTTCTTGTCCAAGCTTAGAATTATATGTGCATGAATAAAAGATCTAAGTGAAATGATAGATTATTGTTTCATGCTTTAGATTCTTTAAGCTACCTCACTAAGTAATTATACTTATATATCCTTTCAATGTCTTTCAGGTTAAGTTCGTTTTTGGTTAGCTATGAGCTTGGACAAGATCACTGGAAGTCGAGATAGTATGTCTTGAATTTCCTTAAAGAACTCCTAGATGGTGGCACATAGTTGTTAAATTGCATAAATGTATATAATTTTGATAAGTATTCAAAGTTTTGTAATAGGCCTTTAATTATTTCTTGATGGTTGCTTGCTTTATATGCTTTAATAATTAGCAAGATTGAGTAGTTGCTGATGGACGAGCTATACTAGAGATATATTTGAATGTTTACTTGTTGAAATAATCATGTGAGTTATGATGCCTTACTAGATTGAGATTATGAATGATTGGTAGAACACCTTATAATTCGAATAAGTTTAAAGGTTATAAAAAAACATTTGTTATATTAAGAACTAGTGATTGATGTGTATTGTATATGATATGTTGATTAATTACCTGTGAGAGTCTTAAGTTTTTAGATCATTTTGATTTCATGTGTGTTGCACATTCAAATATGTATACTATCATGAGTTAAATCCCAAATAAAAGTGGTGTAGTTAGAATGGACTGTAATTGGTCAGATGTCAATGAATTTTGTAATTGGTCATACTATGAAAAGTATATATGTGTCTGGCTAGGATTGGTTTAAACCTCGAATTGATTTGATCTTAGAAATTGAAGGTGTCTATCATTTTTTGTAAATGGTCTAAAATGCTTCATGATTTCTTATTGGTTAAGCTATGTTAGACATAATGTTCGAATACTTGTTACCATGATTATATGTTTGGTTGTATTAAACCTTGTGACCTGATGTACCTAAAAGACAAGGCATACTACGAACTAGTAGTTGAAGTGCATTGCTTAATGTAGGTATATTTATTTATACATGATTTAAAGGTGAAGTTAGACCTATGGAATATTTAAAAAGTTTAAAATTACCCTGATTTTCTGATTGCATGTTTAGTCGAGAAGTGTTAAGTCATCATATGTTTGTTTGGATTTTTGCTCAGTAACACTTCTTAAACCAGTTTTCTCCTAGACCGGGTAAGGGGTGTTACAGGATGGACCTTTGTTGATATCTGAGGTATAAGCACTACTATTTGCATGCACAAAATAATCTTGGAGGAATATCATGGCAAAACAATTGAGGGCCAGAGAAGACGGAATCTGAGCATGAAAAAAGTAGTAAAGAAAGAAATTATCAAGTGGCTAGATGCCAGGATAATCTATCCCATTTCCAACAACTCGTGGGTCAGCTAGGTGCAATGTGTGCCAAAGAAAGGTGGCATGACCTTAGATCAAAATAGCAAGGATGAGTTGATTCCTTCCAAGACTATTATCGGATGGAGAGTATGTATGGACTATAGGAAGCTGAATAATAAGATCACTTTCCCCTGCCCTTTATCGACCAAATGTTGGATAGGTTGGCTGGAAAAGCATACTATTGGTTCCTAGATGGTTATTCAGGGTATAATCAGATTTCCATCACTCTAAGAGATCAGGGGAAAACCACATTCACCTATCCATATAGGATATTTGCCTTTAGAAGAATGCCTTTTTGACTGTGTAATGCGCCAGCAACATTCCAACGATGTATGATGTCTATTTTTTGCTGACATGATTGAGAACAACCTAGAATTTTTCATGGATGACTTCTCAATGTTTGGCAAAACATTCGAGGAATGCCTTCAGAGTCTAGAGCTTGTTTTGAGGAGATGTACTGAGACTAACCTGGTTTTGAACTAGGAAAAATGCCATTTCATGGTGAAGAAAGGCATAGTTCTCGGTCACAGAGTAACCAAGAGAGGGCTAGAAGTGGACAAGGCAAAGGCTGAGGTAATCAAACAATTTCCACCACCCACGAGTGTAAAAGGTATCAAAAGTTTTTTAGGACATGCAGGCTTTTATTGCCGGTTCATTAAAGATTTTTCAAAATTTTCTAAACCTTTATGTTTGCTTTTATAACAAAATGCCACTTTTGTGTTTGATATTCTTGTCTAAAAGCATTTTAGGAACTTAAGGATGGATTGATTAATGCCCCTATGGTCGTGGCACCAGATTGGAATGAGCCTTTCAAATTCATGTGCGATGCCAACGATTATGACGTTAGAGCTGTGTTAGGAAAAATGCGTGGCAAGGTTTTCCATACTATTTACTATGTCAGACGAACGTTGAATGATGCCCAACTCAACTACAGTACTACCGAGAAAAAGTTTCTCGCGATTGTATTTTCATTTGATAAATTCAGATCTTACTTGGTAGGTAACAAGGTTGTGGTGTATACAGATCACTCGACATTAAAATACCTCTTAGAAAAAAAATGCCAAGCCCAGACTGATTTGATGGACGCTTTTGCTAAAAGAATTTAATCTCGGGATTAGAGACAAGAAGGGGATCGCGAACTTAGCAGCTGACCATTTATCACGGTTAGATCATCACCTTGATGAAAGGAAAGCCCCGACCATTAGAGATGAATTCCTCAATGAATATTTACTTGCAGTCAATTCTTTTCCATGGTACGCTGACATAGTCAACTATCTAGTAAGTAATATTTTGCCACCGAATTTGGCGAGTAGTACTAAAAATGGTTTCTGCGCAAAGCTCGGCAATATTATTGGTATGAGACAATTTTGTTCAAGTAATGTGCCAAAAGGTGATCTGCCAATGTGTTCCAGAAAAGGAGCAGCACAACATTTTGTAGTTATGCCATGCAACACCGTATGGAAGACACTTTGCTGGGATGAAGATCGTTGCCAAGGTGTTGCAGGGCGGATTCTTTTGGCCTACGCTGTTTAAAGATGATCATTACTTTTCCAAGGCATATGATCGATGCCATCAAACGGGTAATATTTCTAGTAGACATCAATTGTCGCTTCAGAATATTATGTCAGTGGAGCTATTTGACGTATGGGGAATAGACTTTATGGGTCTTTTTCCTCCATCATTCGGGAACCTATATATCCTTGTGGTTGTTAACTACGTTTCAAAATGGGTAGAGACAGTAACTTTTCCAACAAACGATGGGAGGGTTATTGCAAATTCCTTCACAAGCATATCTTTACTAAATTTGGTGCCCCTAGAGCCATCATTCATGATGAAGAAATGCATTTTAAGTGCAAATTAATTTTTAAAGCTCTGTGTAGATACGGGATTCAACAACGTATTGCCACAGCCTACCACCCCCAAACAAATTGTCAGACAGAGATCTCAAACAAAGAGATCAAGAACATTTTGGAAAAGACTATGAATCCGACAAGGAGGGACTGGTCTTTGAGACTAGATAATTCCTTGTGGGCTTACAGAACAACCTTTAAGACTTCATTGAGAACCTCTCCTTATATGCTCGTGTTTGGAAAGGCATGTCATTTGCCAGTAGAATTAGAGCATAGAGCTTATTGGGCAATCAAAAAGCTCAACATGGAGTGGAGAGCTGCTGGTGCAAAACGTTTATTGGACATAAATAAATTAAAGGAGTTCAGAACGCAAGCTTATGAGAATGCCAGACTCTACAAAGAAATAAAAAAATGATGGCATGACAACAAGATATTGTCGAGATAATTTGAAGTAGGCCAGCGTTTCTTGTTGTTTAACTTGAGGCTAAAGTTGTTTCTGGGTAAGCTCAAGTCTAGATGGTCAGGACCCTTTGAAGTGGTGAAACCATATGCTTATGGAGCAGTTGATATCAAGGATATGAAAACGGGAACAATTTTCAAAGTAAAGGGCCAAATATTAAAGCACTACTTAGAAGGCACTCGCAATGATGCCAAAGAGGTTGTCCTCTTGGCAGAGGTGTTGTGAACATCATCATCATTGTTTGATTTTGTATATATTAGGTTAGATGTTTTTATTTTTCATTATTTCTTATTTTTTTCATTTTTTTTCTTTATTTCTTTTCTTTTGTTTAGTTTCTCTTTTGTTGCATTGAAAGGTTTTGTTGAGTGGATATAGGAAGCTATTGCCAGGAAGAATGCCAAGGAAGAGGACTGACAGGGGTGATAAAGAAAAAATTTGGAGACGAGTTTTTATCTTAACAACCCAAGGGTTGATGAGATCGGCCCAAGAAAGAAGGAAACCTTATTTGTTATATGTTGAATTTTACCCTAGCCGCCCAAGGCGAAAAGTTGAAATTCAAAAATTTAACCTTATCCCTTTATCTCTTCCCGTGCCGTCTTATCATCTTACCTCTTATCACATCATAATTTATTTCCCCCAAACACGCTAAACCCTTATCACTATCCCTACTCAACCGGACACATTAGAAATACCATTTAAAACACTCAACTATTCTACCCCTTCATCTACTTAAACCCTAACCGACTCTTAGCTGAACCTTTCTATTCTTTCTTCACTCTCATAAATTCCCATCTTCGAAAAGATCACTCGAGAAATCTTCATGGCATCATCTTCAACGCCTTTGAAAATCTTTTTCAATAAAGAAACCCATAAGAAGTATAAGGAGAATTTCGCATCAAGAACCTTCTGCTATGAGAAGGGTTTTGAGTTCAAGAACAAACCCAACTTGGGTTACTTCCCAGAATTTGTCAAAGTGCTAAAGATACATAAGTGGGAAAAAATTTATAAATCGCCGAGGGAAGTACATGCCAACATCATTTGGGAATTTTATGCTTATCTTACGACCAAGGATTCACCCTTTTTGATGGTGTGAGGTAAGCGTGTTCGTTTTGATGAATGGTATATAAATGATATGTTTTCTTTAGATGAAACAGAGGACGAACACACCAAGTTAGTGGAATCTTTAGATGATGCCAAGAGGAAGACGATATTGAAGAAACTGTGTGAGGCCGACACTCAATAGAATGTCTCATCAAAAGGACATCAGACTGTGAAACGGTTGGCATTAAAACCTCAGCTGCGAGGTTGGAATCACTTCTTGAAGGCCAACTTGATGCCTACTACTCACAATGAAACAGTTTCAGAGGAAAGATTAGAACTGTTGCACTCTATCATGACTGGCTGCAAGATTAATGTTGGACGACTTATCATCAAAGAGACTTTTAAATGTGCTGGTAAGAGCAATAAGAGTTTACTTTTTCCTTCTCTAATCTCTACCATTTGCATGCAGCACGACATGCCACAGCTCGACTCAGATAGCATTCAAAAGAGTAAGGAGACCACCCTAACTCCTTCCCTATGGAGACAATTGACTGCTACGGAGGCAAAGAAGAAGGGCAAACAAAAGACGGTAGAGTCTGTGACAAAGGCAAAGTGCCAAAGGCAGAACCTATGACTCTGACGCCTGCTGGATCAGTGGAAATACTTTTCGATATATACCAACTGCAGGAAATCATTCTCCAAAAATTTGAGAACTTAAAGGAGCAAAACTTCATGTTCCGGCAATATGAGTATGCCTGAGACAATGCCATGAAGAAAACCCTCAAAGGCATGTCCACGCAAACACTGCCAGCGTTTCCTGAGTTCCCTACTGACCTCCTTGCCAAGAATGACATACCAGCCAGTCCTCACTCTGTCCATAATCTGACACAATCTAATGCCACCGTCCCAGTCTCTCTAGTACAAGTTGAATCCGTCAGAATTGATACACCACCTGAATCCGATGATGAAGAAATTTAAAGCTATGCCAAAACTGCTGCCACACCTGCAGCACCTGCCTCATCTACTGCCACTGATATCCCGGCTACCTCTTAGCCGATAAAGATCGTTGAGGAAGTTCTCCATGACCTTGGAGCCTCCATAGTCGAATCAAAACCCAGCCTTAAGCGCAAGAAACATATGACTCCCAGTCGAGGGAGTTTTATCAAAAGAAAAACATGCGTCATAGCCAGAACACTCCGAAGGGGAGTCCTCATCCTCTTAAACTCCTTGCATTTCATTTCATTCTCATGCTCATGCATTTTTTATTTTATCTGTATATATGTGTCGTTTTCATGCATTGAAGATAATGCGCATGTTAGGTTTGGGGGTATGTGTTGTCTGGCATCTATTGCCATGACATTCATGTTTATATTTTATTTTACATTTTTTTGCCATGTAGGATTTAACACATGCATACCAAACAATAAAATTTTTTTTTGCCTCGGTCAATTTTATATTTGTTACCAACACTGCTAGGTTAGGAGAAGTTATGCTAGATCATTTGTCCGATGAAGAAAACTGGAATTTAGAACTTCTATGCCAGCGGGTTAGCATTGCCAAGTAGCTTTGCAATTGAACTCTAGTTTAGGGAACTTTAGGTTCACTTCACACGCGGTATGTATCTAGTCTGCGAAGCAAACTTAGGTCCGCTTGAATCTAAGCTTAAAAAACAATTGACAGGGTAAAAAAAGAATTAATAAGGCAACAATGTTTTGCCAAAAGCTGAAGAAACTTTAGAACACTCCTATAACTTAGGGAAAATAGTTAACTTGTGTCTTCGTGGTTTGTTCCCTCTTAGCTCTCAAGCCAACATAGCTCTAGGGTAAGAGTGTAATAGGTTAGCTTGGTGATGTAATTTGGATTAACGTGGGTATTCGTGGTTTGCTCACTCCTATATCTCACGCCAAACAATGCATGACGCAACCCTAATTAAATACCAGCATATATTTAAAAAAAAAAGAGAAAACCCTTGGCAAATAAGTGAAATTATGAGTTTGGATAGTAGAGTTGTCTAAGGGAGTCACGTAAACTTGATGCATATTGCCCGTGCATTCTATAACCCTAGACTAGAACTTTATTGCTACAATGGATTTGTTTATCTACCTGGCATTGATACACTGAATATCTAAGGATAGACCTAGGATAATATTTTTCTAGCTAGTAGGTGTTGGGAACCATGACAAATCTTGCCGAGGTACCTTTTTTATTTTTCTGGATTGTTTTAGTTGCATTACTTGAGGACAAGCAATGAAGGTGTGTTAACTCTTCAAAAGTACTAATTTTGACACTTATTTCACGATGCTTTTGCTCGTCTTTAAGTACATATATTCGTATTTAGTTGTCAAAATCCATGCATTTGCATAAGGATTTTAGGGTTATTTTGTTGCCAGGGTGAAGGATTGTTTTACTGGTTTTGATGCAGGACATAGGCAGGCAGGCATGGAAGAAAGACACTGACAAAGAATGTAGGAAAGGAAGCAAGAGAATTGCCAGTAACAATTGGCATGGATAGACCAAACAATACCAAAGCTCGACTGGCAAAGGATTGATGCCCTTTGATCGGTCAAGGTAGCCGTTGGACCCCGTACACGTCAGCCTTAGGATTCAAATCAGGATAAGAAGATACCGCATCTTATCCCTTCACACGTTCAAATTTTAAACTCAATAAGCTTATCCTAGGGTTTCCGCGCAAGCTTATTTAAAGAAGCTCAAGTCATCACTTGAGGGGATCAAATCGAAAGAGGTTGCACCGTGGTGAACCAAGAGACGACATGGTCCAACCAGCTATGACCGAGAGCTTTAGAGCATCCGAAGGGCTATATCGACATATCTCCTTCGTGCCTATTATCTTTGTTTTAATTTTATTTGAATGGTGATGTTAAGATACGATAACATTTTATGGATAGACCCCCAACCATGAACTAAGCTTTTACAGTTGGTTGGGGGATGTTTGCGATGTACGCTAAATTTATGTTTGGTTTTTAATAATTTAAAATGCCTTGGCATTATTTTCTATCTGCTAGTACTCAATTTTCTCAAATCCTTTGCCATACGACAGTTGGCATAGTGTGCTCATTGCACCTTAATATCTTAACAAACTTAAAGGGCAATGATCAGTTGCCAGATACTAAGGCGAGAGGCTTCGACAGAAGATGTTCAAGTAGATGAACTTACTTCAGAAGTGAGTCTACCCCTTAGGAGTAAAGGTTGACATTTAATCAAGTTAATTAATGAAAGTTTTACTATAGACATGAGGGGTTTGTTTCTGGTTAACTTAGGGTATTGTCATCGACAGAGGCAATACTACTTTTAATCTGCTCGGCAATAAAACCAAGGCAGGACATTATTAAAGGTTGGCATAAGTAGTGTGAAATCCATGCATCCCTTGCCAACGCTCATCATTCGCTTGAACACTTTCGTTGCCAGACTGTTTTCATTTTTCACTACTTTGTTTTAGATATCTTTCGATCAAAAAACCAATTTATTCCAACACTTTATTTTTCCCGCAAACAAGTAAACATTAAGCAAATAAGTTCTTGGTTAATCCCTGTGGATTCGATACTCAACTTACTGCTGTAGTACTTGCTGACCGTGTATACTTGCACGCATAAGACTCACCTTGGCATTGCTTTCTTGCACTTTTACACTAAATATTCAATCATTTGCCAAGTGTTAGAAAAAGTCAACTGCTATACATGTTGAGACCACATAGGATCAAATTAATTAAGATGATTAAGGCACTTAGGTATGAACCTTGAGCCAAAAACCTACCTTGGTAAATATGACCATTAGAGAACCACTTTTGAGCCTAAGCCTATTATTTTGAAATTAACCATATTAAAAGCCATATTATTTTTGTTGATTTCCCCAATTTGAACCCGAATTTGAAGAACTACACACTGCATTTACTTAGAGAAAATTCAAGCAAACTAAAAAAAGAAAAAGGGGAAAATCTTGAAAAAATGAGGAAAAAGAAAAAATGTCTTGTTTGTTAAAAAAGAAAAAGAAAAAAAGTGTGAAAATGTTAAATTTTAGTTCTCTCAAAATATCATAAATCTTGAAAAAAATAAAAAAAAAGTGTGAGTTCTTCAATTAAAAAAGCCCCAAAGTCTTTCTCATCATACCTTGTCCCTAGCCCCCTACAACTAATTTGATCTTGTAATTCGGCCGAACTTAGTGGTGGAGATGTGATGTATTTGCAAGCTTATGGTAAGATTTTTTTACATGATTTGACTTGAGTACCTTGAGCGAAATTGATTGAATCCATTGTAAGTGTCTTTAATTTTATTCCATCTTTTACTTCATGAAAATTAAATGGGTAATTATTTGCTTGTGCTAAATTGCAATCATGGACTTATTACTTCTCTTATCTTTTCTATTTACCAAAAGGACAATGAATTTTGAATTTCAAATGCTTGAAGACAAGCATAATCTAAGTGTAGGGGTATATGATAAGCCTAATGTTTGCATATTTTTCACATATATATACCTATATTTTAGTGTTCTAATCCAACTATAAATCTATGTTTTAACAAGTATTTGATTCTTGTAGGGATTTTGACAGCAAAAGGATAATACATGCTTAAAAGAGAAGTTTCAGTTGGATTTGGATTCTAAGGAGCACTTAACACAAGAAGAGGAATTCTACTTCAAGTTGAACTTTCACTCTTATATTATATTTGGAGTAAGATAGATTTTTAAATTAAATCTTATTGTAATTTCTTCTCCTAGTTGATGTAAATGACCTCTATTATAAATAGGGTCATGAGGAAAAGAGAAATCATTCATCCCACAGTTCTCATCCTTCTCTTCTTTGTCTATTTTCCCTCTCCATGAGTTGCTAATCTCTTTTTCTAGTTAAGGTTTAGGTTCAAGGTTATTAATAAAAGTTTTAGTGAGATTTCTTGTTTGTCATCTTCTTCATCTATTTCAAGTATTTTTATATCTTTCGGGCTTATTCAACACGTATATATTGGATTATATATATACAACAATCAATCGAGGCATCCTTGATACAAGTGGTAAGTAACCGAGCAATGGGTTAGAAGGTATGAAATCATATTCTTGATAAGTTAACGGATTAGTGCTTTGATGGTTTATGTGCATTGGGTCTCTTAATTCGATAAAGCTATTTATTAGGTTTTAATTCTAAGTGGATTATTTAAGAATTTTAATCTTGATAATAAGAGTTGGTCATTTATGGATTATTAAGCAATTATCTATTAAGCAAGAGGGATTAAGTTTAATTATGGATTATCAATTAACCTATAACCAAGCTATTTGAGATTAATGCAGGTTTATCTTATGGAGTTCTATGATTTAAAACTTGGATTAATGCACCGAGATCTACGTTAACTAGAGTTCCTTTCAATATAGAATTCTCATTTACTTTAAATTGCTTTCTTCAATTCTCAAACTCAAACTCCTCCCAATTTACTTTTCTGTTTATAAAATTAATCTCTTACCATTATTTGTGGATCTAACCCTAGTTCCCGCTTCAACAAGTTATTTTGAGAAGGTTTTATTTTTGACGGCTTCGACAACCGTTATCAAGAAACAAAGGCTTACACTCTAAAAAGGCCTATAATGCTAATGCCAACATCCTTTTTTGCAATTCATGGAGCTAAATATCAAAGTTGGTTCCTAATAGTTCATTTTTTTCATTTTTGTTCTTCAATACATGGAAGATGCTATAACATCCCAGATTTTGGAATCTGAAGGTCAGTTTAAACCGAGACGTAGGCTTCACATTCAGTTTTAGAGCTTGGGCCTTTAAGAGCTTTAGTAGGCTTGTTTATAGAAGTTGGTCTTGAGTTTCAGGATTGTAGGTGAGTTGGAAGGATGATGAGAGGGTAGGGAAGTAAATTCCTCTTTTTGAAGAGGAATGGGAGGGTGGCTCTTCAATTCTCCGCAGAAAAGCAAGAAAATGAGCTCACCATTGTCTCCTTGTCTTCTACCTTCATCCATTCTCATCCCCTAACCCTCACCTAAGAGAAAATGTTGAATATTTGTATTTTGGAGTGTGAATCTTGAATTTTGGGTTTGAGACAAGTTGTTCAGCATTTAAGGATCTATGTTTTCAGGTAAGATTGATCAAGTTGGGTGGAGGTTAGAAATATTGGGCTTTGTGGGGGGTTTGAGAAAGATGGTTAGAGGGAGAGTCAATCCCATTTTCTAGCTTAAGAGTAAGTTTAGTTAGTTTCCCTTCTTCTACAAAGATGTAATTCGTTTTACAACTTTCTTGTGTTGTAAAAGAGGTTGGAAATTCTTCCAATGGCTTGAGAAGAAGAAGAAGGCTTAAAGTGCTTGGCTTAGGAGCTTCGTTTCAGCTTTTGAATCAAGGTTAGTTCACTACTAACTCCTTGGTTTCATGCACATCCTAAGGATGATGCTTTGTGTGCTTAAATTTGATATGTATGGTTATTTTTGGGTGTTGAATGCTTGAGACCCTCTTTAATGCATAATCCGGATTTGTTGTTAATAACTTGTAAAAATAGTAGTAAACCACCCTAAAAACTTCCATAAGATGTAAGATCGATTTATAAAGCTAATGATTGCGAATTAGGGGCTTGGAAGTGATTTCTCGAGCATAGGAAGCCATTTCTGTGCTTTGATACCTGTACGCGGGGAAGCAATCCTAATACGCTATTGTTTTGGGTTTAAGAACACTATTTCATTGCTATGAACTTTGAATAGGGTATCGGTATGGTGTTCAACCAATACCAGTATGCCACGCAAAGCGGTATCAGTATGGGTTGACTAGTACCAATACACCTAAGCTTTGTGAAATTCCAGTGAGCTCAATTTGTATCGGTACGCATGTGTGTACCGGTACCCAAGGGGTACCGTACCAGTACATAAGGGTCAATATCGGTACCTACTAGGTAATATGCCCGAAAAAATATGTTTTGAGTTCGGGGGGCTTATAATTCAAGGAATATGGCTCAATGGGATCTAATGTGGTATAATAAATGGTAAATCTGAGAAACAAAGATTTAACCCCTATATATAAGCATAATGTGTAATAACTTGGTAAATGTTGGATAGCTTGTTTGTCACCATTGATTGTTGGGATTCAAATACCAGATAGAGTGTTGCAACACCATGATTAGAGATGTTGAATGTATATTCTCGAGGCTGTATAACATCGGGCCTCATTCAAAGATACTCGATGAGAGATTCTGAGTATGGGTATATGTTCTCGAGGCTATATGACACTAGCCTTACCCAAAGAGTGTATGTTTCCAAGGCTATGTGACATTGGGGCCTCGCTCAGAGTTTATATTTCTGAGGTTATGTGACACCGAGCCTTACTCCAGGTTTATTGTATGATACTTATGATTGTTGTATGAGATTAATGCATCCTTACTCATGGTTGAGTGAAAGTGTATCCACTGAGCTTTATTAGCTCAGCGTTTAGAATTATTGTTTTTGTTTGCAGGTTAGTAGGTTGATGTGCATCGTTTGAGCACTATCGGAGTAGGACTTCAGTATTGAGTTGTTCCGAGTACAGTGCTTAGATTATTGGGCTATGTATTCATAGGACCCTATATTTGTATTGTAACTCTATTTTGGATTTAAATCGTGATTTGAATGCTTTTAATAATGTATTTTATATTGAGCTCCCATGTAACGTTTTTATATACTTATTTATGTTGAAATGCTTTAAACTTAATGGTTTTTATGGAATGGATGTGGGTTAGGCTAAAATAGGTTGAGAGTTTTATAGTAACGGTTTGGGTTTGAGGCCTAAACGTGACATCCAGGTTGAAGGTGTTACATTTAGTGGTATCAGAGCCTAGGTTTAGCTGGTTCTAGGAAAGCCCCGAGGCTTTCTAGAGTTGTAAATAGGTGGATATTGAATATGTTGCCCATAAGTCAAAGCTATACTCTTTTAAGCGAAATATTCGATGGTGTAACCTTATTTGTTTACTTGTGAAAAAATTAAGCATGTCGAGGAGAGCACGAGATCATGAGGAAAGTTGGGTCTCCCTTTAAGGGATCTATGATAAGGATTATGTTCCCGAAATAAAGGAGATATCGAAAGATGAGAGGATCTGAGGGGCTAATTATTTCTCTCATATGCTTAGGCCTTTCACTGGACTGTAAGGGCCATACCTAGGCCTTCGGCTACCCTTTGTGAGGCACCAGTTATTAAGGTATATCACCATGGTGCCACGGAATTCCTTGAAATAGGACAAGATAATCCGATTAAGGCAGATTAGTGGTGAGGGACACTCGCTAGATCATGTGGCAAATAAGGTTAAAACCTGAGGACAAGTTGACATGTATCTTTTCCTAGTTGAAGGAGAATGATCGAGAATGGTGAAAGACCGTAGAGTTAGGATGGTATCCTAACTAGCCTTCAAGGGATGACTTTTTGGACGAGTTTGATAAGAAGTGTATGGGTGAAGTCCACATTGATAGTTTGAGAGACTGATTCACTCATTTGGTCCAAGAGAACCTGTCAATCTTTGAATACAAACAAGAATTCTTACAGTTGAGTAGGTATGCCCATGAGTTGGTTGCTACCGAAAATATGAGGTGCAAAAAGTTTTGGAAGGGTTTGAAGAAGAAAATTCAGACATATTTGACTGCTGCCCTACTGAAAGTGTTTATAAAATTGACCACTAGTGCTAAGTTGCTCGAGCAAGTGTAAGGTTTAACCTATGGCCCAGCTGCTGGGTATGGGGGTTCGAGTGAGATGACTCAGAATTTGAGAGGAACAAAAAGTGATGGAACCAAGATAGATGAGATTCAAACCAGAATTTGAGATCGAACCATAGGTCAGAATTAGTTGGCCTTAGGAGGTCGTCATCTTCGTCTATGATGAGCTCGGAGGGCTCATAGAAGAGAGCGGACGCACCAGTTTATGATCAGTTTAGATGTAAGTATAGAGGTGAATGTTAGGGGATATCTAGAGTTTTCTATGGTTGTGAGTCACATGATCATTATCTGAGGGATTATCTGGTAGCTGTTGACAACACTCTGGTTCAGACTTAGAGGACCTCTTATCTAGCTTAGAAGGGTTGAGGTTTTTCTAGAGGAGGAGCGAGCCACATGTCTGGTCATCAAAGTGAGGCTACAATCTAGTCCACTGAGAGAACACCATCGAGGCATAATGCAGTCAAGGCTCATGAATACTGTGAGGCTACCAACATCATATCATATACATTTACCTTGTTTTTTGTTCCTATTGCTACTCTTGTGGATTTGGGGTCTACCCATTCCTACATCTGTAGTGGAATATCTCATCAGTGGGGTATTCCTACCGAGGATCTTCAGATAAGAGTCAGTGTGACTAGTCCTTTAGGGTATGATGTTTTAGTATATAAGGTGTATCGGATGTGTCCGTTTAAGGCTCAAGGTTTTATATTTCCAGCCAATCTAATGGTATTGTTGTTTTAAGAGTTTGATGCCATCTTAGGGATAAATTGGTTGTTTGAGCATGACGCGCGTTTAGGTTGTAGAGTGAAGAGCCTTAAGCTTTGTGGTTTGGATATGACTAAGTTAGTGGTAAAAGGTGAGAAAAAGTATTGCCAATCTGGTGTAGTGTCGGCATTGACGGCACAAAAGATGATCCAACAAGGTTGTGAGGCCTTCTTAGCCCACATGGTTGATACATGTGTTGAGAGCTATTCTTGAGAGCCTTCAGACTGTTAGAGAGTTTGCCAATGTGTTTTCGAAAGAGGTACCCATACTACCTCTAGATCATGAGCTAGAGTTTCAGATAGATGTGATACCAAGCACGACACCAGTGTCCATTACCCCATATCGCATGACAGTAATATAGTTGAGAGAGTTAAAGAATTAGATACAAGAGTTGTTGGAAAGAGGGTTCATTTGACCGAGCATATCACCTTGGGGTGTGCTGATCTTGTTTGTCAAAAAGAATGATGGTTCAATGGATATGTGCATTGACTATCGTCATCTCAATAAAGTAACGATGAAGAACTGTTATCCCCTACCAAGGATAGATGACATGTTTGAACAGTTGAGAGGTGTCCATATGTTCTCAAAGATCAATTTGAGGTCAGGTTACTACCAATTGAAAGTGGTTGAATAAGATCTTTAGAAAACCACTTTCAGGATGCGGTATGGACATTATAAGTTCTTGGTAATACCTTTTAGGCTTACCAATGTACCTATGACTTTTATGGATCTGATGAATCAGATTTTCTAGCCCTACCTATAACAATTTGTGGCAGTCTTCATTGATGATATCTTGGTCTATTCAAGCTCAGAGGAGGAACACGACTATCATCTTTGTATTGTCCTTCAGACCTTGAGGGAAAGATTGATTTTTGCCAAGTTCAGAAAGTGTGAACTTTGGCTCCCAATGTGGCATTTTAAGGGCACATTGTTGCAAAAAAACGAGATCCATATTGATCCGCAAAATATTCATGTGGTTGTATAGTGGAACCATCTAAGAATATCACAGAAGACTGTAGTTTCCTTGGACTTTCCAGATATTACCGCCGTTTTATTTTGGCTTTTTTATCATAGCGGTACCTATGACCAAGTTGTTATAAAAAGGAGTTTCATTTGAGTGGAACGAGAGGAGACAACAAAGCTTTGAGCAGTTGAAGGCTTATCTTATGAAGGCTCTGATTTTAACATAACCCGAGCTGGGAAAAGATTATGTTGTGTTTAGTGATGCTTCATTAAATAGGCTTGGTTGTGTTCTAATGCAAGAGGGTAAGGTGGTTGCTTACTCCTAGAGACAACTTAAGCCTTATGAACAATATTACCACACTCATAATTTAGAGCATGCCACAGTTATCTTCGCATTAAAAAGTTAGAGACACTATCTGTATAGAGAAAAGTATTATATCTACACCGATTATAAGAGTTTAAAGTATATGCTCACTCAAAAAGAGTTAAATTTGAGGCAAAAAAGATGGATTGAGCTACTAAAAAATTATGATTACATCATAGAGTATTATCCCGACAAAGCTAATGTGGTGGCTAATGCTTTGAGCCAGAAGTATATGTCAAATTTGAGGGTAACATTTTCCCATTTAAGGATAACCGAGGATGGTAAATTGTTAGCTGAACTTTGAGTGGAGCCTACCTTAATGCAAGAGATCAAAATAATACAAGCGTTGGAAAAAGAGTTGGTGATAAAGATTGAGATGGTTCAAAGAGGCGAGGTATCCAATTTTGAAGTGCGAGATAGTATAATCTTGTACTTCAAAGGTCAGTTGTGTGTCCTAGCTTTAGAGGATTTACGAGACCATATTCTTTCGAGAGGCGCAGCATAGTCTATTTGCTATGCATCCGAGTAGCAATAAGATTTACCAAGACCGTCACCTTTTTATTGGTGGCCTAGTATGAAAAGAGGTGTATCCGAATTTGTGATCAAATGCTTAGCTTGTTAGCACGTTAAGGCTGAACACCAAGTTCTTTCGGGCTTGCTTCAACCAATCCAGATTCTACAATGGAAGTGAGATTAAGTGACTATGGATTTTCTGACAGGTATGTCATTGACTCAAAAGAAATATGATGCTATTTGGGTAATAGTATATCAGTTGACCAAGTCTGCTTATTTCGTGTA
Organism: Hibiscus mutabilis; assembly: GCA_019671005.1. Lineage (NCBI taxonomy): Eukaryota > Viridiplantae > Streptophyta > Magnoliopsida > Malvales > Malvaceae > Hibiscus > Hibiscus mutabilis. The sequence continues at coordinate 19,114,696 of CM033722.1, read as the reverse complement.
TGTGCGTATGGATTTTATGATTGAAAGGTTGGCACAGTTGTACATCTAAGAGATCGTGAGGTTGCATAGAGTGTCATCGTCAATCATATCGGATAGAGATCCACGGTTCATAGTGAGACTGTGAAAGAAAATTCATGAAGCTTTGCACACAAGGTTACATTTCAGCACTACTTTTTATCCTCAAACTGATGGTCAGTCTGAGCGAGTCATCCAAATCTTAGAAGATATGCTTTGGTGTTGTATCATTGACTTCGAAGGGATTTAGGAAGAGTAGCTATCGCTTGTTGAGTTTGCCTATAACAATAGTTACCAATCGAGCATCAAGATGGCTCTTTTTGAGGCTTTGCATGGATGTAGGTGTAGAACACCATTGTGTTGGATCGAGCTCAATGAGAGGAGAATTGTGGGGTCATATTTGATTAGGCAAACTAAGGATAAGGTTTAGATCATCAAGGAAAGATTGCAAGCGGCCTTGATCATCCAAAAGATTATGCGGATTAGAAGTGTAAGCATATTAAGTGTGAGGTTGGCGACAAAGTGTTCCTCAAGGTTTCACCATAGAAAAGAGCAATCCGCTTTGGGTGTAAGGGCAAGTTAAGCCTGAGGTTTATAGGGTCGTATGAGATTCTTGAGAGAGTTGAACCAGTAGCTTATCGGTTAGCCTTGCCTTTGGAGATAGCACACATTTATAATGTGTTCCATGTGTCTATGTTGAGACACTAACGTTCTGTCCCTTCGCATGTCATCCCATTTGAAGAAACTGATATCAACACCGACTTGACCTATGAAGAAGAGCCAATAAGATTTTTTGAAAAATGAGTCAAAGAGCTTTGCAACAAGTGTATACATCTAGTAAAGATGTTATAGAGGAACCACAGAGTCGATGGGGCTATGTGGGAGATCGAGAAAGATATGAGGTTGCTTTATCTGCATCTATTTCCATCAGGTAAATTTCAAGGACAAAATTTTCTTTAAGAAGAAAAGAGTTGTAACGACCCAAATTTTATAATCTAAAGTCGATTTAACCCGAGAAGTGGGCTTCGCGTTTGGGCTGAGAGTTTGGTCCTTTAAGAGCCTTAGTGGGCTTGTTTATGGGTGTTTGGGCTTGAGTTTTGGTCTTGTAGGTGAGTTGGAAGGATGATGAGAGGATATGGAAGTAAATTCCTCTTTTTGAAGAAGAATGGGAGGGTGGCTCTTTAATTCTTTGCAGAAAAGTAAGAGAATGAGCTCACCATTGTCCAATTGTCTTCTACCTTTATTCATCTTCATCCACTAACACCTACCTAAGAGAGAAAGGTTGAATCTTTGCATTTTGGAGTGTTAATCTCAAATTTCGAGTTTGAGACAAGTTGTTCAGCATTCACGGATCTACGTTTTGAGGTAAGATTTATCAAGTTTGGTAGAGGTTAGAAATGTTGAGTTTTGTGGGGGGGGTTTGAGAAAGATGGTTAGAGGGAGAGTCAATCTCATATTTCCAGCTTAAGAGTAAGTTTAGTTGGTTTTCCTTCTTCTGCAAAATTGTAATTCGTTTTACAACTTCCTTGTGTAGTGAAAGAGGTTGGAAACTCTTCCAAGGGGCTTAAGAAGAAGAAGGCTTGAAGAGCTTGGCTTAGAAGCTTCGTTTTAGCTTTTGAATCAAGGTTAGTACACTACTAACTCCTTGGTTTCATGCACATCCTAAGAATGATGCTTTGTGTGCTTAAATTTGATATGTATGGTTGTTTTTGGGTGTTGAATACTTGAGACCCTCTTTAACTGCATAATTAGGATTTGGTGTTAATAACTTGTAAAAACGGTAGTAAACCACCTTAAACACTTCTATAAGACATAAGATTGAGTTATGGGGCTAATAATTGCTTATTGGGGGCTTGGGAAGAGATTTCCTAAGCCTAGAAAAATTATAGGCTTCAGTATCAGTACGCAGGAAGGTAGTACCAATACCCTAGTATTCTGGGCTAAAGAACACTGTTCTATTGCTATGAACTTTAAATGGGGTACCGATACGCTGCACAAAGCGCTATCGGTACAGGTCGACTCGTACTGTACGCCTAAGCTTTGTAAAATTCCAGTAAGCTCAATTCGTATCGGTACGCATAGGTGTACCAATACCCAAGAGGTACTGTACTAGTATGCAAGGTTCAATATCGACATGGCAATCTGCTCGAAAAATACATTTTGAGTTCGAGGGGCTTCTAATATGGTATAACAAATGGTAAAACTTAGCAGCCGAGATTTAACCCCATATATAAGCATAATGTGTAATAACTTGGTAAATGTTGGATGGCTTATTTGTAATAGCAACCACAGGGATCCTTGGTGAATCGTGTGTTGCTACGTGCCAAGTAAGGGCACTTGTATGGTAGAGTCACCCTTGATTGTTGGGATCTGGATTCCCAGAGGGAGTGTTGCAACACCATGGTTAGAGATGTCAAATGTATATTCCAGAGGCTATGTGATATCAGGCCTCATTCGAAGATGCTCGATGAGAGATTCCAAGTATGGGTGTACGTTCCCGAGGCTATGTGATACCGAGCCTCACTCAGAGTGTATGTTCCCTAGGCTATGTGACACTGGGCCTCGCTCTAGTTTTGTGGTATGATGCTTATGATTGCTATGTGAGATTAATGCATCATTGTTGCTTCCTATGTGTTTAGGCGGCTAGAGGTAGCGCCATATGTTATTGTATTTGCTGTTATGTCATCTTTAGCTACATGCTCATATTTATGATTTGCATGAAGCATGGTTGAGTGGAAATGTATCCACTGAGCTTCGTTAGCTCAGCGTTCAGAATTGTTGTTTTTATTTGCAAGTTAGTAGGTTGACGCGCATCGTTGAAGCACCGTCAGAGTAGGACTTCAGCATCGACTTGTTCCGAGTACAGTACTTAGATTATTGGGCAATGTATTCGTAGGACCCTATGTTTGTATTGTATCTCTATTTTGGATTTAAATCGTGAGTCAAATTTTTTTAATCATGTATTTTAAATGGTGCTCCCATGTAACATTTCCAGATACTTATTTATGTTGAAATGCTTTGAAATTAATGGTCTTTATGGAATGGATGTGGGTTGGGCTAAACTAGGTTAAGAATTTTATAGTAAAGGTTTGGGCTTGAGGCCCAAATGAGACATCTGGGTTGAGGGTGTTACAGATGCCAAGAGAGTTCCTAATAATTTATTTTTCTAGTTTCGTAAAAAAATTAATTAGAACTTGTCTAGCATGAACGACGAGTTCTAATTATGATTTACTAATCATTTGTTAATTAATTAAATTAAAACTCAAAAAAATATTTTTAAATTTTTTTAACTCTGTGCAAGGTGCTATCTTGGGAAATATAAAACTCAGAGTACTATTTTAAGAAATTTAAATCATTAGGGTGCTATTATAGGGATAACCCTCGTTGGAATGGGGAGAGATGGCAAGCAAAATTCAAGGTTGTAGGCAGGAAAGCCTAATGCCTACAAGGCTACAAGTAATAAAGAGAAATAGGGAAGAACCGAAGAAATAGCAAATATCTTCTAGCTTAGGCTAGAAGATATTGTTTTATAAAAAGTGTTTTTGAATAGCGTTTTTTGAAAATTAAGATTTAAAATTTTAAGAGTTAATTACATCACACGTCTTCAAACTATGAGCCTTATTCTAAATTAGTCCCTAAACTTTGAAATGTTCCAATTTCATCCCCAAACTATGGCTCTCATTCTAAATTGATCCCTAAACTTTTGAAAGTTTCATTTTCATCCCTAAACTATGTCCCTCATTCTAGATTAATCCCCAAAATTTTTGAATATTCCTATTTCGTCCTCTCAAGTTATCATTTATACATCAACATTTTATTACATAATACACATCAATGTTTCATGACAATTAACAATTTTTATAACGGTTTTATTAACATAAGATATGATTAGCATTCAATGATAATTTGGGGATAAAATTAGAATATTTAAAAAGTTTGAGGACCAATCTAGAATGAGAGTCATAGTTTGAGAATAAAACTAGAATGTTCAAAAGTTTGGGGACCAATTTAGAATAAAGGTCATAGTTTGAGGATGAATTTGGAATGTTTAAAAGTTTAGGGACTAATTTAGAATGAGAGCTATAGTTTAGGGACGTGTGGTGCAATTAACTCAAATTTTAAAATTGATATTGTTGTCAAAAATTACTTTTAAAAAATAAAATATTAACTTAAGTAATGTTGAAATCTATTGAGATTGTGATATATGAAATAAATTAACTTAAATTATAATAAAATATCAAAAAGTATACCAACTCATTAGTAATTATTTGATATATAAAATATAAATTTTAAATATTTCTAAAAATTAATATAAATTATTTGGAAAGGTCCAAAATTAAATTGAAAAAAATCACATGTCGATATCAGCATAGCATTTAATCTTAAGAATCCTGTGAAATTTCATAAAAACAACTCATGTAAGAATGAAACACCGCATATTGACGTATACATTAACAAAAAAACGAAAATGGATTTACAGTGATTGGGTTACAAGATTTAGGGTTTACAAAACATTGCTTTTACTGCACATATTCACATAATGGGTTTTCAGCTCAAGGCTTTTACTGGACCTGGTAAATTTGACCTGAGTCTCGAAACTCAAATCTATTTATTCGACTAGAGATTTGATATCAATCCGAACATTATAATTCAAATTTGATTCAAAATCCAAAATTAATCAAACCGAATTAAAATTGACTTGAATTTTAATTGAATGGAAATGAAATCGAATAAATTTTCAACCAAATCGAATGGAACCGAACTGATTTCACCGTAACCAAAAGCAATCCAAATTGAAGCCACCCCAAAATAAAGAAAAAATATTAAAAGAAATAAATAAAGATGAAATGTGAACTGCCGCACAACTCACCAAAAAGCCAAATATATTGGCTTTATATGGGTGTAAAAAAGTTGACTCGGCTTGAAAACCTGACTGAAATCGATTGATCTCCTATTGACTCGTTATTGACATGATCGGTACCCGAACCCATTCGCCACATACCCAAACTAAAACCGAATCATATCAGACAAAAATTGAACCGACTCGATATGACCTGAGCTGAAATGACCCGAATCAAAATCGATCTGAATGACCCATTTATCGTCTCTAGCTTTTACTGCGGATCAGTATACCTTTGAAACACTTTCTGGGGTTAAAATTGGATTTTCTAATTCGACCGAGCATTTCTACCGTAGAAAGCTCCAAAATGTTCACTTTTTGGTTTTGATTAACAATTGCTTTTTCCACATGATTATTTTTGGGAAATCTCTAGCGTTTGGGAATGCTTCTCTTCCCGAACATGCCCTAATGCTTCTCCCCACGCGGCCTTTCGGTATCATTTCCCTCAACAATCCTATTCCTGCCTCTAGTCAATTCGCTTAATCTACTAGTGCCTGCGTTGTTCGTGAAAATTATAAAAATGGTAAATTTCACTGGAGGTCCTTATGCTTAGGGCGTGTTTTATTTTGGCCACCTAATTTGAAAAAAAATATTCTTGTCACTTATGTTTTTTATCATTACCGTTTTGGTCACTCAACCGTTAGCCTCCCTTAATCCCTATTAGTTTGATGACTGACACGTTAATAAAAATAAATAATTTCTAAATTAACCCTTGAACTTTTAAATTTTTATTTTTTACCACTGGTGGCATCTGATTTAAATCTCTTCCTCTCTAGAAGATCAAAGCAATGGTTGTCCATCCCAAAGCAAATGCTCTTATTATCTTCTGCACGCTCTTGATAGTCAATGATTCACTCTGCAATTTTTTATCCATTTACACAAAAATATAGTCTTAAAACTGTAAATATAATTAGTATTGCAGGCATCGTGTTAGTGTATATATGACGTGATTCACTAATTTTGTGTTCTTTTATATCTAATTATTTGACATCAGAATTTTTTTCCTAGTAATTAAAACGGTCCAGATCCATTGGTACTTTTTTTTTCAAAACTAATTGCTCAAGTTTCAGCTTTATCAGCGGTACGCCACTCAAACGCACTAAAATAAGATCAACTCTCCATTTTGAGCCGTAATAAGATTCTAAATTCTGAGGTTCATCAGTAGAAATTTAAACAACAGTTGCTAACTTACGCTGGTGTAGCTAGTCTAAAATTTCAGATATGAAATTTTGTAAAATTCCAAACAGATTGAAATGTGAAAAAAAAGGAGAGCCGGAACAGTTGGTTGAAGATGGTGCTAACTGACAATCAGCTTGGCTTATAACGTATAAGTTATGTCGGTTGAAAATGGTGCTAAATTTCAGATATGGTGATTGGTGCCAAACATTGCTAACTTACGCACTTATAAGTTTTATCATTTGTAAATTTGAGCAATAATTTAACTATCCATTGGCACTTCTTCATGCTCTTACTCTTGCTTGTAGCAGGTGCAGGAACCTCATCGGTTGTTGGTACCGCAACAAGAGCAGGAGTTTGTGGGTGCAGCAGTGGGGAAGATTTGGTTGGAGGAGAGCTCACAAGGACTGTAGCTGGTGGAGTGTTGGTAAAATAACTGTATGATCAAACCGTTAGCATTGACTGGACAATAATAAACAATACGAAAGACAGATAAGGAAACCGTGTCGTGGTATAAATCATTGCCGTAGAAACGATTTTTCCTCGATGTATGTAATTACTGATGTAGGAGGTCGTCCCCCGAGATTAACACGGTAGTTCCAAATAATCGTACACACGAAGATCGAAGTGGACAATGGTGAAATTGCTCTTCTCACAGAAAGAACAAAGGAGAACTTTGAAAATAAAAAACTGAAGATACAACTGAATTCTGAAAAACTCTCTATTTATAGGCTTTACACAGGGGTTTAACAACGGCAAATTGAAACAATCTTAAACACTGATTTTCGAATTTAACGGCTGGTTAAATTGCTGAATATAAGCCGCTCGTTAATTAGGTGATAAGAATCAAGAATTAATCAGTAGATTAATTCCGATTTTATTCTAATTAACAGATAAATTACAGTTGATTAAAACGTTCCAATTTTAATAATTCGCCTATAAATCTAGTTCAAGAATTCAAATTTTTAGAAAATAATTCGAAAGAAATTATTTTGAATTTTCCCAAAAAGATAGAACGCGCGCGGACGTGTCGAAGGCACGTGTTTCCATGACCACGAACCGAACTGAGCCGACCGAACGACGACAGTGGCGCATGCATGCGAGAGAGTTGTTTAACCATATTCAACAAGGGAGGGTAAGGAAGACTCTTTAAATACCCTTACCAATGGATGTACCCTCTCAATGTGGGATATATAACCAACATTCCCCCACAAATTAAAAAAACTTCTTTAAAAGAGAAAATTTTAATTAAAAACGAGAGAAGAGCAATTGAGAGATTAGTTGCTTAAGGACTAGTGAAGGTATCTGGAACTAGTACATAGTAATGATGAGTAATTATTCTCTTAGATAAGTGAACGAATCTTGAACTTTCTAAGATGAGGGTGAACTCATAACACACACAACTAAAATCTTCATCCACCAAAGTCCTCGATGTGCCTACAAAGAGTATATACATATGTGTATATATGTATAGCCCTCTTTCCTCAGGCTTCTAGTAAGTGTACTAAAAAAACGATCCAACATTTTCATAGAAGATGACTAATCCTTCTCACTTACGTAGGTTATTACATCAAGTTCGTCTCTCTAGACCACCCAAATCATGGACTATGAAATAATTAAGAGCTTTTATAACAGCTCAACCTTACAAACAGTAAGGTGAATTTCTTCAAGTTCACATTGAATGAACCACCCAAACTCTGGGATAAAAGTCATTAAGAATAAATATTCAACCTCATAATCGGCGAATTCAATGTCCTTCTCACTAGGAAAACCCAGACTCTTGGGTTTGAATTCATTAAGAGTTTTAAGAATACTCATCCTTTCTAGTGGTAAGTTCACCTAGACCTTCGCGATTACGACTACCCACTTAACATTGGGTTATGAACTTATTAAGAATAGATATTCAACCAAAAATTAATAAATTCATCAAGTCTTTCTCACTAAGACCACCTAAAGCATGGGATATGACTTTATTAAAAGCAATTAAGCTTATCACGTGCATGTAAATTATTCGTCATAGGGATAGGTAAGAGAAATTTACACTATATGTGTAATATCCCAAATTTTAGCTAGTGACCAAAATGAAAATTTTGAAAATTTAGGGGTTAAAGTATAAACTTTGGAAAAGTTAGGGGACTAAAGTGTAAATTTCCCCAACAAGTGATTTTATTCAGTATAAGAGTGAATCGGATCGAAATAGGTACCTTGATATCGGTTTTAAGAATTAAGATGCAGAAAAAGGTCCTGAATTTAGATGGAATGAAATTGTTAAGCGTGCTCAAGCCAGAGAAATACAAGGATGGGTGACCTTCGGGAAGGTCCCATAAAAGTGTTTCTGATCGATATTTTGGACTCATTAAGAGTAAAGTATATTCGTATGGATTTACGATAAAGGATTTCTAAGAGAAATTTTACTTTTTGAAGATTTTCGATAATTATCTAGATAATAGACTGAGTTAAGAAAATTCAGTCTAAGTCATTAAGGAAGGAAGTTTTTATGAGATGATAATGTTTATTTCCCGAATATGGAAATATGAAATTTTTGGAATAAATCTGATAGTTCAGAAAAGGTAAAATCGCAGTAGAAGTATTTTACGAATATCGGGAAATCAGATCGAATTGAAATTTTGAAGACAGTTCCAAAGATTATGGGAAATTTATAAAATACTATTTTATAAATATTTTATTGTTGGATGGATTCTAACTAGATTTAGTTAGACTATGATGGAGTGGCTATAAAGATTTAAAATTCGTAGGAAGAAAATTTGGAAATCGTATTGAGTAAGATTCAAATATTTGGATCAAATAAAATGTCATAAATAAATATCTAAGATATTCATGAAGGAGGATGGTTGGATTGGAACCAAATTGGTTCAATTTTAATGGAATGGCAATTTTCAAGACTTGTTGTAAATAAAGACTAGTTGGAGGCCAAATTGGACATTTGCCATGAATAGCATTTTTGAAATATTTTGAAACATTGAGGGCAATTTTTAAAGGTGAATAACACTTGGATTTGATCATGGCCATTGATTTTTGATAAGATTAAATCTTGGCCTTTGGATTAAAAGGGTAAATTAGTAATTTCACTAATTAAATGAATTTTAAATTCATTTAATTTTAACATGTGGATTAAATAAGTAAAAGATGAACCAAATTTGTTCATCTTTCTTGAAATATTTCGGACTAAAGGGAGAAAGAAAGGAGAAAATTTTCCAAGCTCGATTCAAGCCCCGAAACTCGACTTTCAGGTAATCTCTTTAACTACAAAGTTATTCTCCTGTTCAAGCTCTATCTCTTGATGTTAATAATTCATGGAAAACATGCTTGATTGATGAGAATTTTTCATGAGAAGAAATTAGGGTTTATGGAAAAAGTTTGGGGCTTTTGGAATTTTATGATTCCATGATGAAATTTAAGTTGAAAACAAGTTGTTATGATGATAAAATCTTGTTTTTGAGTTGAGATTTAAACCCTACATATTTTAGTTTGTATGAAGATGATTAGGGTTTATGGATTCAAGTTTGATTTAGGGTTTGTGATGTTAGATAAATGATCTAGTAAGCTTGATTTGTTGTTTGAAAGCAAAACCCGAAATTTAAAGTATATGGACCATTTCTTCAATTCTGAAAGTTAAAGGACCAATCTAATTTTTTATGATTTTGAAGTGTATTTATGCTATTAATGATGTTGGAGATGTGAAATTGAAGTAAGAATGCTAAACCGATGTTGAATTAAAGTAGTGATCATTTTGACAATTTGTCAAAGTTAAGTGACCAATTCGGAAATAAGATTTTGGATGAGGACTAAATCTGATTTTTAGTTGAAATAATAGAATTCAAGTAGTAATGTTGATTTGAGGACTAATTTGCAAAGTTAAGAAGTTTGAACCCTTACCTTTGCATTTTAGTGGCTATTTCGGCAAAGAAGGAAAATTAGAGGAAATTATTGTGAATAATTATTTGATGAAGAATGTGAAAATTTGGTGGTTTTAAGCAAGTAATTGGACTAAATTGACAAATAGCAAAGTGAGAAGAAATTAGTATAAAGTTTGAAGTTACTCATGGAAGTTGTGTAGGAAAACTAGATTTTGGCAGTAAGTTCGAAAATTAACCATAAATTCTAAAAAAATGGTTAGATGGTGAATTTTATACCGATGTAAATATTTGTTCATCTAGTTTTGTTTCCAAGAAACGGAAACTGATTTCGAGTTTCGAGTTAAAATATATGAATTTTTAAGTGATGAAAGGTCAGAAAACAAAGCACCAGTCTGTTCCGAATTTCAGCACTATAATCGACTTTGAAAATTCGCCATAAATCGTACAAGTTGAATCGGGACTATTAATTTATATGGATGAAAAGCTTATTGAACCTAGTTTCTTTCAAAACAAACGGAATCGAATTCCAAATTTTAGATCATTTTATAAAAATAAATCTTTGAAGGTAGTACAAGCTGCCAGAAAATGGAAATTTAGATATTTTGTATCTAAAGTTAGTTAGCGAGCTCGAAAGAATTATTTGAAGTTCAAAATGGTCATTAAAGACCAAAAATGGGTTTTGGACAGTATAAGGAAAGAAGGAAAAACTTTTGGAAATTTTGTATATTTGAATGACTAGATTCGATAGTATGTTTAAAGTATTGTTAGATTTGAATCTAACGAATGTCATTCGTATTTACGTGATCAATGAAGTTGATCCAAATCAAAAAAGGGTTCGAGATACTATAAGGAAAAGGATCGAGTAAGCTTAGTGAGGCAAGATAATAAATGGCCCAGGTGAGTGCATTTATATGTTTTAAATGTATTTGATAAATTTTGCAAAATTTATTTATATGAATTTATTTAAAATGACAACATGGTTTTTGTACAAGCTATATAATGTTTTACAAGCAAAGGAAAAAGGTTAGTATATATTGGGGTATGAACTGTCCTATTATATTGTTTTGACAATTTATTATTGAATAAGGATGATATATGGATCATATGTTTTGTCGACATTTTTACGTCTATATGATAAATTACAAAGTTATATGAAATGGATTTATTGCCCAAGTTTATGATAGAGAGTGACAGTATAGTGGCATGCCATTAGAGGTCCAGTAGTCAAGGACTACGTGTAGTTGCACACCGATCTTCGGATCTATATGTTATTGGCACTTATGTGTTTATATGATATCGACATTAATACGTCTATATGATATTGGCACTTATGTGTTTCATATGGTATTGGCACTTTATGTGTTTTATATGTTATCGTCACTTCGGTGACCAGTACTCAAGGAGTACATATCTCACATACTTCAGTTTCTCTTTATACAATTCTTGTGCTACTTATACGAGTGAAATACTTAATGATCACCATTTTTTATATACGATGCCTTTATTGGTTTTAAAGTATAAGAAAGATTTGATATGAACTTGCTTAACCATGTTTTCATTTACCCATTATTTAATTTTATGACTTATTATAATGCCTCACTAAGTTATACTTAGCGTGTGAATGTTTCACGCGTAGGAAAAGAGAAGCGTTAGGAGTAAGGAGCATTAGCGAACATCATCTATCAAAAATAGGAACATTAGCATCAGTAATATAATTTTTATGGTGTTTGATTTTTACTAGTCGGCATGTATATTAAAATGTGAAGCCTGCTCTGATATGAATCGTATTTTATTCAGAATCTAAATGATTTTAAATTAGGCAGTTTTCAAGCAGTTTTATTATTTATATGCAATTGGATCATATTGTTATGTTGTTGCCTGAATCTAGATTCAAAATCGAATGTGAAAATATTAAGCTTAAATTTTACATGATTAAGTATTTTCAAAATTAAAGGATAAATTGTCTATGTTTTAAAGAAACAAAATTTTTACCGATTTTTGAAGTGAGAATTTCTTTACAAGTGTAATATGACATCTCTAACTCGTATTCAACGATGGATATGGAAAAAGGGGTGTTACATTTATTGGTATCAGAGCTACAGGTTTAGCCGGTTCTAGGCTTAAACAGAAGTGATTTTATGTTAAAATGTTTATACATGCCACTAGGATATCAATATTACTGATATGATGTTTATATGATTTGATTGATGTCGCTCCTTACTAATATGAAATGAGATAAGTTATAATTTATATTTGAGTCAAGAAGATTGAAATAAACGGGTAAATGAGAGGTTCTGGAAAGAACTAACAGTGGTAATAATAAGGTTAACCATAACATTTTGGATTAATTGGAACAAGAAAGAACACTGACACAATAGGGAGTGTCTGTGCAGGATTTGGGAAATCCTGAATTTCATAGTAAAAGTGGTCCAAAGACTGCCGACTTATGGTTTAATGATGTTAAGATTATGAGAAAGAGTTGAATTGTTCCGATGTGTAAAAGTTAGAAGGAGTTGTATCCCTGTTGAGGGAACATACTCGAATTTGGTAGGCGAACACCATGTGATAGTACCGCTACTGAGTTGATCTGATATCAACCGAAAAGTGCAAATGTGAATAGTTTATGATGGGCTGCCCAGAAGAGTAGGCTAGGAAGTCTACTCAGATTGAAAAATCTACGGTTATTCCACCTTAAGTATGATATTCTGGTGGAAGCCAACCGAGGACAACAATGCAGGTTATTACTTCAAAGGAAATTGAGCTATAATCTGACTCGATATATGAAGAAGTATCAATGAGATTTTTTTGCATATGGAGTTAGAGAGTTAAGGAATAAGAAAATCTCTTTGGTTAAAATTCTTTGGAGAAATCAAAAAGTTCAAAAGGTCACTTGGGAAACGAGAAAAAGATAAAAGAGCAATATCCAAATTATTGGAATCAGTACGTTGAAAATTCGAGGATGAATTTTTCTTTAAGGGAAGAATTGTAATATCCCAAATTTTATCTAGTGACCAAAATGTAAATTTTGAAAGTTTAGGGGTTAAAGTATAAACTTTGAAAAAGTTTGGGGCTAAAGTGTAAATTTCCCAACAAGTGATTTTATTTAGTATAAGAGTGAATCGGATCGAAATAGGTACCTTGATATCGGTTTTAAGAATTAAGATGCAAAAAAGTCCCGAATTTGGATGAAATGAAATTGTTAAGCGTGCTCGAAGCCGAGAAAAATACAAGGATGGGTGACCTTCGGAATGTCCTATAAAAGTGTTTACGATCGATATTTTGGACTCATTAAGAGTAAAGAATATTCGTATGGATTTACGATAAAGGATTTCTAAGAGAAATTTTACTTTTTGAAGATTTTCGATAATTATCTAGGATAATAGACCGAGTTAAGAAAATTCAGTCTAAGTCATTAAGGAATGAAGTTTTTATGAGATGATAATGATTATTTCCCGAATATGGAAATATGAAATTTTTGGAATAAATCGATAGTTCGAAAAGGTAAAATCGCAAAGAGAAGTATTTTACGAATATTGGGAAATCGGATCGAATATAAATTTTGAAGACAGTTCCAAAGATTATGGGAAATTATAAAATATTATTTTATAAATATTTTATTGTTGGATGGATTCTAACTAGATTTAGTTAGACTATGATAGAGTGGCTATAAAGATTTAAAATTCGTAGGAAGAAAATTTGGAAATCGTATTGAGTAAGATTCAAATATTTGGATCAAATAAAATGTCATAAATAAATATCTAAGATATTTATGAAGGAGGATGGTTGGATTGGAACCAAATTGGTTCAATTTTAATGGAATGGCAATTTTCAAGACTTGTTGTAAATAAAGACTAGTTAGAGGGCAAATTGGACATTTGCCATGGATGGCATTTTTGAAATATTTTGAAACATTGAGGGCAATTTTTAAAGGTGAATAACACTTGGATTTGATCATGGCCATTTATTTTTGATAAGATTAAATCTTGGCCGTTGGATTAAAAGGGTATATTAGTAATTTCACTAATTAAATGAATTTTAAATTCATTTAATTTTAAGATGTGGATTAAATAAGTAAAAGATGAACCAAATTTGTTCATCTTTCTTGAAATATTTCGGACTAAAGGGAGAAAAAAAGGGAGAAAATTTTCTAAGCTCGATTCAAGCCTCGAAACTCGACTTTCAGGTAATCTCTTCAACTACAAAGTTATTCTATTGTTCAAGCTCTATCTCTTGATGTTAATAATTCATGGAAAACAATTCTTGATTTATGAGAATTTTTCATGAGAAGAAATTAGGGTTTATGGTAAAATGGAAAAGTTTGGGGCTTTTGGAATTTTAAGATTCAATGATGAAATTTAAGTTGAAAACAAGTTGTTATGATGATAAAATCTTGTTTTTGAGTTGGGATTTAAACCCTACATGTTTTAGTTTGTATGAAGATGATTAGGGTTTATGGATTCAAGTTTGATTTAGGGTTTGTGATGTTAGATAAATGATCTAGTAAGCTTGATTTGTTGTTTGAAAGCAAAACCCTAAATTTAAAGTATAGGGACCATTTCATCAATTCTGAAAGTTAAAGGACCAATCTGATTTTTTATGATTTTGAAGTGTATTTATGCTATTAATGATGTTGGAGATGTGAAATTGAAGTAAGAATGCTAAACCGATGTTGAATTAAAGTAGTGATCATTTTGACAATTTGTCAAAGTTAGGTGACCAATTCGGAAATAAGATTTTGGATGAGGAATAAATCTGATTTTTAGTTGAAATAATATAATTCAAGTAGTAATGTTGATTTGAGGACTAATTTGCAATGTTAAGAAGTTTGAATCCTTACCTTTGCATTTTAGTGACTATTTCGGTAAAGAAGGAAAATTAGAGGAAATTATTGTGAATAATTATTTGATGAAGAAGGTGATAATTTGGTGGTTTTAAGCAAGTAATTGGACTAAATTGACAAATATCAAAGTAGGAAGAAATCAGTATAAAGTTTGAAGTTATTCATGGAAATTGTGTAGGAAAACTGGATTTTGGCAGTAAGTTCAAAAATTCACCATAAATTCTACAAAAATGGTTAGATGGTGAATTTTATACCGATGTAAAGATTTGTTCATCTAGTTTTGTTTGCAACAAACGAAAACTGATTTTGAGTTCCGAGTTAAAAGATATGAATTTTTAAGTGATGAAAGGTCAGAAAACAGAGCACCAGTCTGTTCTGAATTTCAGCACTGTAATCGAATTTGAAAATTCGCCATAAATCCTACAATTTGAATCGGGACTATTAATTTATATGGATGAAAATCTTATTGATCTTAGTTTCTTTCAGAACAAACGGAATCGAATTCCAAGTTTTAGATCATTTTATAGAAATAAATCTTTGAAGGTAGTACAAGCTGCCAGAAAATGGAAATTTAGATATTTTGTATCTAAAGTTAGTTAGCGAGCTCGAAAGAATTATTTGAAGTTCAAAATGGTCATTAAAGACCAAAAATGGGTTTTGGACAGTATAAGGAAAGAAGGAAAAACTTTTGGAAATTTTGTATATTTGAATGACTAGATTCGATAGTATGTTTAAAGTATTGTTAGATTTGAATCTAACGAATGTCATTCGTATTTACGTGATCAATGAAGTTGATCCAAATCAAAAAAGGGTTCGAGATACTATAAGGAAAAGGATCGAGTAAGCTTAGTGAGGCAAGATAATAAATGGCCCAGGTGAGTGCATTTATATGTTTTAAATGTATTTTGATAAATTTTGCAAAATTTATTTATATGAATTTATTTAAAATGACAACATGATTTTTGTACAAGCTATACAGTGTTTTACAAGCAAAGGGAAAAGGTTAGTATATATTGGGGTATGAACTTGTTTTGACAATTTATTATTGAATAAGGATGATAAATTACAAAGTTATATGAAATGGATTTATTGCCCAAGTTTATGATAGAGAGTGACAGTATAGTGGCATGCCATTAGAGGTCCAGTAGTCAAGGACTACGTGTAGCTGCACACCGATCTTCGGATCTATATGTTATTGGCACTTATGTGTTTATATGATATCGACATTAATACGTCTATATGATATTGGCACTTATGTGTTTCATATGGTATTGGCACTTTATGTGTTTTATATGTTATCGTCACTTCGGTGACCAGTACTCAAGGAGTACAGATCTCACATACTTCAGTTTCTCTTTATACAATTCTTGGGCTACTTATACGAATGAAATACTTAATGATCACCATTTTTATATACGATACCTTTATTGGTTTTAAAGTATAAGAAAGATTTGATATGAACTTGCTTAACCATGTTTTCATTTACCCATTATTTAATTTTATGACTTATTATAATGCCTCACTAAGTTATACTTAGCGTGTGATTGTTTCACGCGTAGGAAAAGAGAAGCGTTAGGAGTAAGGAGCATTAGCGAACATCATCTATCAAAAATAGGAACATTAGCATCAATAATATAATTTTTATGGTGTTTGATTTTTACTAGTCGGCATGTATATTAAAATGTGAAGCCTGCTCGATATGAATCATATTTTATTCAAATCTAAATGATTTTAAATTAGGCGCTTTCAAGCGATTTTATTATTTATATGCAATTGGATCATATTGTTATGTTGTTGCCTGAATCTAGATTCAAAATCGAATGTGAAAATATTAAGCTTAAATTTTACATGATTAAGTATTTTCAAAATTAAAGGATAAATTGTCTATGTTTTAAAGAAACAAAATTTTTACCGATTTTTGAAGTGAGAATTTCTTTACAAGTGTAATATGACATCTCTAACTCGTATTCAACGATGGATATGGAAAAAGGGGTGTTACATTTATTGGTATCAGAGCTACAGGTTTAGCCGGTTCTAGGCTTAAATAGAAGTGATTTTATGTTAAAATGTTTATACATGCCACTAGGATATCAATATTACTTGATATGATGTTTATATGATTTGATTGATGTCGCTCCTTACTAATATGAAATGAGATAAGTTATAATTTATATTTGAGTCAAGAAGATTGAAATAAACGGGTAAATGAGAGGTTCTGGAAAGAACTAACAGTGGTAATAATAAGGTTAACCATAACATTTTGGATTAATTGGAACAAGAAAGAACACCGACACAATAGGGGTGTCATGCGAGGATTTGGGAAATCCTGAATTTCATAGTAAAAGTGGTCCAAAGACTGCCGACTTATGGTTTAATGATGTTAAGATTATGAGAAAGAGTTGAATTGTTCCGATGTGTAAAAGTTAGAAGGAGTTGTATCCCTGTTGAGGGAACATACTCGAATTTGGTAGGCGAACACCATGTGATAGTACCGCTACTGAGTTGATCTGATATCAACCGAAAAGTGCAAATGTGAATAGTTTATGATGGGCTGCCCAGAAGAGTAGGCTAGGAAGTCTACTCAGATTGAAAAATCTACGGTTATTCCACCTTAAGTATGATATTCTGGTGGAAGCCAACCGAGGACAACAATGCAGGTTATTACTTCAAAGGAAATTGAGCTATAATCTGACTCGATATATGAAGAAGTATCAATGAGATTTTTTTGCATATGGAGTTAGAGAGTTAAGGAATAAGAAAATCTCTTTGGTTAAAATTCTTTGGAGAAATCAAAAAGTTCAAAAGGTCACTTGGGAAACTGAGAAAAAGATAAAAGAGCAATATCCGAAATTATTGGAATCAGGTACGTTGAAAATTCGAGGATGAATTTTTCTTTAAGGGGGAAGAATTGTAATATCCCAAATTTTATCTAGTGACCAAAATGTAAATTTTGAAAGTTTAGGGGTTAAAGTATAAACTTTGAAAAAGTTTGGGGCTAAAGTGTAAATTTCCCAACAAGTGATTTTATTTAGTATAAGAGTGAATCGGATCGAAATAGGTACCTTGATATCGGTTTTAAGAATTAAGATGCAAAAAAAGTCCCGAATTTGGATGAAATGAAATTGTTAAGCGTGCTCAAGCCAGAGAAATACAAGGATGGGTGACCTTCGGGAATGTCCTATAAAAGTGTTTCTGATCGATATTTTGGACTCGTTAAGAGTAAAGAATATTCGTATGGATTTACGATAAAGGATTTCTAAGAGAAATTTTACTTTTTGAAGATTTTCGATAATTATCGGGATAATAGACTGAGTTAAGAAAATTCAGTCTAAGTCATTAAGGAATGAAGTTTTTATGAGATGATAATGATTATTTCCCGAATATGGAAATATGAAATTTTTGGAATAAATCTGATAGTTCAGAAAAGGTAAAATCGCAGTAGAAGTATTTTACGAATATTGGGAAATCGGATCGAATATAAATTTTGAAGACAGTTCCAAAGATTATGGGAAATTATAAAATATTATTTTATGAATATTTTATTGTTGGATGGATTCTAACTAGATTTAGTTAGACTATGATAGAGTGGCTATAAAGCTTTAAAGTTCGTAGGAAGAAAATTTGGAAATCGTATTGAGTAAGATTCGAATATTTGGATCAAATAAAATGTCATAAATAAATATCTAAGATATTTATGAAGGAGGATGGTTGGATTGGAACCAAATTGGTTCAATTTTAATGGAATGGCAATTTTCAAGACTTGTTGTAAATAAAGACTAGTTAGAGGGCAAATTGGACATTTGCCATGGATGGCATTTTTGAAATATTTTGAAACATTGAGGGCAATTTTTAAAGGTGAATAACACTTGGATTTGATCATGGCCATTTATTTTTGATAAGATTAAATCTTGGCCGTTGGATTAAAAGGGTATATTAGTAATTTCACTAATTAAATGAATTTTAAATTCATTTAATTTTAAGATGTGGATTAAATAAGTAAAAGATGAACCAAATTTGTTCATCTTTCTTGAAATATTTCGGACTAAAGGGAGAAAAAAAGGGAGAAAATTTTCTAAGCTCGATTCAAGCCTCGAAACTCGACTTTCAGGTAATCTCTTCAACTACAAAGTTATTCTATTGTTCAAGCTCTATCTCTTGATGTTAATAATTCATGGAAAACAATTCTTGATTTATGAGAATTTTTCATGAGAAGAAATTAGGGTTTATGGTAAAAGTTTGGGGCTTTTGGAATTTTAAGATTCAATGATGAAATTTAAGTTGGAAACAAGTTGTTATGATGATAAAATCGTGTTTTTGAGTTGGGATTTAAACCCTACATGTTTTAGTTTGTATGAAGATGATTAGGGTTTATGGATTCAAGTTTGATTTAGGGTTTGTGATGTTAGATAAATGATCTAGTAAGCTTGATTTGTTGTTTGAAAGCAAAACCCTAAATTTAAAGTATAGGGACCATTTCATCAATTCTGAAAGTTAAAGGACCAATCTGATTTTTTATGATTTTGAAGTGTATTTATGCTATTAATGATGTTGGAGATGTGAAATTGAAGTAAGAATGCTAAACCGATGTTGAATTAAAGTAGTGATCATTTTGACAATTTGTCAAAGTTAGGTGACCAATTCGGAAATAAGATTTTGGATGAGGAATAAATCTGATTTTTAGTTGAAATAATATAATTCAAGTAGTAATGTTGATTTGAGGACTAATTTGCAATGTTAAGAAGTTTGAATCCTTACCTTTGCATTTTAGTGACTATTTCGGTAAAGAAGGAAAATTAGAGGAAATTATTGTGAATAATTATTTGATGAAGAAGGTGATAATTTGGTGGTTTTAAGCAAGTAATTGGACTAAATTGACAAATATCAAAGTAGGAAGAAATCAGTATAAAGTTTGAAGTTATTCATGGAAATTGTGTAGGAAAACTGGATTTTGGCAGTAAGTTCAAAAATTCACCATAAATTCTACAAAAATGGTTAGATGGTGAATTTTATACCGATGTAAAGATTTGTTCATCTAGTTTTGTTTGCAACAAACGAAAACTGATTTTGAGTTCCGAGTTAAAAGATATGAATTTTTAAGTGATGAAAGGTCAGAAAACAGAGCACCAGTCTGTTCTGAATTTCAGCACTGTAATCGAATTTGAAAATTCGCCATAAATCCTACAATTTGAATCGGGACTATTAATTTATATGGATGAAAATCTTATTGATCTTAGTTTCTTTCAGAACAAACGGAATCGAATTCCAAGTTTTAGATCATTTTATAGAAATAAATCTTTGAAGGTAGTACAAGCTGCCAGAAAATGGAAATTTAGATATTTTGTATCTAAAGTTAGTTAGCGAGCTCGGAAGAATTATTTGAAGCTCGAAATGGTCATTAAAGAACAAAAATGGGTTTTGGACAGTATAAGGAAAAAAGGAAAAACATTTGGAAATTTTGTATATTCGAATGACTAGATTCGATAGCGTGTTTAAAGTATTATTAGATTTGAATCTAACGAATGCCATTCGTATTTAGGTGATCAATGAAGTTGACCCGAATCAAAAGAGGGTTCGAGATACTATGAGGAAAAGGATCGAGTAAGCTTAGTGAGGCAAGATAATAAATGGCCCAGGTGAGTGCATTTATATGTTTTAAATGTATTTTGATAAATTTTGCTAAATTTATTTATATGAATTTATTTAAGATGACAACATGGTTTTTGTACAAGCTATACAATGTTTTACAAGCAAAGGAAAAAGGTTAGTATATATTGGGGTATGAACTGTCTTATTATATTGTTTTGACGATTTATTATTGAATAAGGATGATATATGGATCATATGTTTTATCGATATTTTTACGTATATATGATAAATTACAAAGTTATATGAAATGGATTTATTGCCCATGTTTATGATAGAGAGTGACAGCATAGTGGCATGCCATTAGATGTCCAGTAGTCAAGGACTACGTGTAGTTGCACACTGATCTTCGGATCTATATGTTATTGGCACTTATGTGTTTATATGATATCGACATTAATACGTCTATATGATATTGGGACTTATGTGTTTCATATGGTATTGGCACTTTATGTGTTTTATATGTTATCGTCACTTCGGTGACCAGTACTCAAGGAGTACAGATCTCGCATACTTCAGTTTCTCTTTATACAATTCTTGGGCTACTTATATGAATGAAATACTTAATGATCATCATTTTTTATATACGACGCCTTTATTGGTTTTAAAGTATAAGAAAGATTTAATATGAACTTGCTTAACCATGTTTTCATTTACCCATTATTTAATTTTATGACTTATTATAATGCCTCACTAAGTTATACTTAGCGTGTGATTGTTTCACGCGTAGGAAAAGAGAAGCGTTAGGAGCATTAGCGAACATCATCTATCAAAAATAGGTACATCAGCATCAATAATATAATTTTTATGTTGTTTGTTTTTTACTAGTCGGCATGTATATTAAAATGTGAAGCCTGCTCTGATATGAATCATATTTTATTCAGAATCTAAATGATTTTAAATTGGGCAGTTTTATTATTTATATGCAAGTGGATCAAATTGTTAAGTTGCTGCCTGAATCTAGATTCAAAATCGAATGTGAAAATATTATGTTTAAATTTTACATGATTAAGTATTTTCAAAATTAAAGGATAAATTGTCTATGTTTTAAAGAAAAAAGTTTTTTACCGATTTTTGAAGTGGGAATTTCTTTACAAGTGTAATGTGACATCTCTAACTCGTATTCAACGATGGATACGGGAAAATGGGTGTTACAATATGTCTTTCCATGGTTTCGTTTGACCACATTGAACTTATATAACTAAGTTGGGTATCCACCATGAATTCCTTAACCAATGAGCTTTAGACCCATCCCCTTGATGAATCCAGGACCAATCTCCGACTTAACCCCCTCGATAAGATGATCAACAAGGTTTCTTTCTAACTTCACATACTCTAAAGAGAGTGGTCCGTTACTTATTAAGTTTCTTACTAATTCATGCCTTATGTGAATATGTCTCTTCTTACCATTGTAAGCTTGGTTTTGAGCCACACATATCGCAGCTTATGAATCACACAATAAGGACACCGGAGGAGTCAGTTTTCCCCACAAAGGTATTTCTGCCAACAAATTTTTGAGCCATTCAGCTTCTTGCCCAGCTAGGTCAAAAGCAATAAACTCTGACTCCATGGTAGAACGAGCGATACAAGTCTGCTTAGCAGATTTCCATGAGATTGTTGTACCACCTAAGGTAAAGTCATACTCACTCGTAGAGCTTACTTTATCATTATCGGTACCCAGTTAGCGTCACAGTATTCTTCTAAGACTGAAGGATATCCAACAAACTCGAGTTTCTAATCTATAGTACCCTTAAGATACTTAAGTAAGCGTCTTAGAGCAATCCAGTGTTCACCACTAGGATTATGAGTATATCTACTCAACCTATTCACAGCATAGGTAATATCGAGTTGGGAAACACTACTTCCTTTATTTTTAAGGAGTCGTTCACTATAATCATAAGAAGTTCTAACAGGGATGACATCAAAACTGTCAAATTTCTTTAACATCTTCTCAATATAGTATGTTTGATCCAAAGAAAATCCCTTTTCAGTTCTGGTAACTTTAACTCCTAAGATCACATCTACATGTCCTAAATCTGTCATCTCAAATTTAGTGGACAAGAAAGATTTTGTTTTGTTAATGGATTCAATGTTAGCACTGAATATCAACACGTCATCAACATGCAAGCTTATGACGATGTAATCATTACCAAACATTTTTTAATACACGCATGCATTCGCTCCATTTACAATAAAACCAAAACTCATAATGGTTTTTTTTGGGAATTTCTTGTACCGCTATTTTGGAGCTTGTTTAAGGCCATAAAGTGACCTTTTAAGTCTGCATACTTTGCCTTCTAAGCCAGGTGTCTCAAAACCTGGTGGTTGCTCCATATAAATCTCGTATAGATCTCCATTCAAAAATATAGATGAATGGATGTTATCGCAAACAAGGCAGGGATCTTTGAGACTTTTGTGATAATAGAGTATGTGTCAAAGAAGTCTATACCAAACTTCTAAGTGAACCCTTTGACTACTAGTCTTGCCTTATATTTCTGGATTTACCCATCAAGTCTAAGTTTCTTTCTAAAAACCCACTTAGAGTTAATAGGTCTAAATCCTCTAAGCAAGCCAACCAACTCCCATGTGTGATTAGACATTATTGATTCTAGTTCATGATTTATTACAGTACTCCAGAAACTAGAGTCAATAGAACTTATAGCTTCATCATACGACTTTGGATCCTCATCTAAAAGGAAAGTTTGAGATATAGGAATAGAGATTGAGTCTACATCACTTATTTTAGAGATAATGGAAGTTAAGAAGTCTGGACCAAAGGTAGAGGCTACCTGATAAGTGTGTAAAAGTACTACTCATATTATTGTTAGACTTAGGCCCATTTTAGTTGCATTTGTAGCCATTCATGCATCGTTTCATAGTTCATTTGCTCATTGGGCTTGGCTTCGCGTTTTATTAGTTTTTGTGGATAAATCGCTGCTGGTTTGCCTTATTTTGTGCAGGACGGATTGTTGTGGGAAGTAGGGACAAAACTGAAGGAATTGTCGAAGCTGATTGTTGTGGCATAGCTGGATAAATAGAACATTATCTGCAGAATTATCCAAAACACAAAGAATAAATCACAGATTCAAAATTCAAATCTCCAATCAGATAGAGATCAGATCCCCACAGCTTTCACACCCATTCAAACTGTTCCCCTCATCTATTTAAGGGGATCGTATCAATAGCAAGAGTAGAGTAGAGTCAATTTTGGGATAAGGATAAGAATTTATAGCTTTATCTCCAGCATTATCATTATCACATAGGATAAAGACTCAGATTTGAAGAGATGTTGCAGATAAATATAAAGAGATAAATCCTTTCAAGTGAAACTCAAATCAAACTTTATCCTTCCAACTCAAACCCGATCATACCAACTCTATAAATAGAGGTTAAATCGCATATCAAGGAGGAGTTGAATTGGAGAGGGAAATTGCACAATAGGGGATTCACGCACAAAAGAGTTCTTCTACATTTTTGTTTGTAATCCCACCATGTCTGGGTTATTTTCCTTGTTATTTCTTCTTTATCCAGCCATGAACTAAATTTATTTGGCTTGGGATTATTGGGTTTTTGGTGTTGAGAGACGAATTGTTCTTGGTTTTTAGTTTCAATATAAATTCATTGTTTATCCATTCTTGGTTTTCATTACTGTTTCAAGTGAGCTTGGGAAATAATCTTGAATGCATCCATTTATCTAGGCTCGAGAGAGCTAGATTCACGAAACGAATTGGATACGATTTTCATTTAAATAACCGTTGGTGGGAACTAATTCATCTTAGGGATAAGGAAAGGATTTCAGCAGCTAAAAGGAGTGAAGATCGATGTTGTCCACCCAAGGTTAACACATGGATGTATCACCAAGGCATGCACAAGCATTAGTTCTTCGGTTAGGGGTAATTCGAAGGTATTGAAGAATACTCTGCTAAACATTGTAGAAGCAACGATTTGCAGCCTGTTGCAACGGTAATTACTCTGCATTGACTTGCCATGACAATTAACTTGCCAGGGCAACCACTTGCCAAGAAGAGTCCTCTTTCAACTAAACCACTTGCCACGACATTTCACTAGTCATGAAGAGTCATACTTCTAGCAAACTACTTGTCTTAGCAATTACTTGCCATTGCAACTACAAGCCAAGGCAATTATTTCGGCGATCACACCAATACTTTCGATAACCCAGCCTACTCTCTCAATTCGGTTTCCTCTTTCCTTTATTTTAATTCTTTAGATTAGTTTACTTTATCTCAATTCATCATTACTATTTAATTCTTTAAACATTTGCAGTGACTTAAGCAAAGTGGCCCAAACCAATCCCTGAGGAGACGATACTCGATACTTATTATTTATTACTTGCGACGTGTTTACTTGCACCATTTGCGTAGCACTCAAAACACGCAACATTACCCTTTGTCTTTTACTTCATCTAGGCTCTAATTCTATCTCTAGAGCAAGAACAGAAGAAGTTGAGGCACGACTTTCTAATTATGTTCCAAAATTTAAACTAGGTTTCTTTAAAGGAAAGATATCTTCAAAGAAAACAACATCCCTAGTTTCACAAATAGAGAAAATCATGCAGATACATGAATCTGTATGCGGCACTGTTTGAAGCATACCGGATAAACACTGCATCAACAGTTTTAAGACCGATGGTTGACTTCTTAAAGTCTGGCAAACCAACTTTTTCAAAACACCCCCACACTTTTAGGTATTGCAAATTGGATGCATAACCTTTCTATAACTCGTGTAGGGTATAGTCTAATTTCTTATGAGGTACTCTGTTTAATATGTGATTTGCTGATAGAATAGCTTCCCCCACATGTTATCGGATAACCCATAACTTAATAGGAAAGAGTTCATCATCTCCTTTAAAGTTTTGTTTTTCCTCTCAGCTATACCATTCTGTTGAGGAAAATAGGGGGCAGAGGTTTTATAAATTATGCCATTCTTTTCACACATCTCCTTAAAGAAATTAGACCCGTATTCGCCACCTCTATCAGATCTAAGCCATTTAATTCTTTTTTCAAGCTGATTTTCTACTTATGTTTTATAGACTAGAAAGTAATGTTCAGCCTCATCTTTAGTTCTAAGGAGATATACCTTTGTATACCTTGAAAAGTCATCTACAAAGTTTATGTAGTAGTGTTTACCTCCCTTACTTTTAGAGTTTTTACAGTCTGCTAGATCAAAATAAATAAGTTCTAACAATTCAGTTTTTTCTCTTAGAAATTATCTTAAAAGAAGGTTTAACATGCTTGGCTTCTACACAAATCTCACATTTGTTAAAGCTTTTCGCATCTAAATTAGGAAGTATATTTATTTTTATGAGTTTCTTTAAAGAATGAATATTTACGTGTCCTAATCTAGCATGCTACATATCCAGAGTCTCAGCAATATAAACAGAAGTGGTGGTTTTATTAATTTCATTAAACTGGGTTTTGATTACAAATAAACCTCCATTTAAAAAGCCTTTTTCCAACAAAAACCCTATTTTGGGGAAGTACAAGTTTATCTACTTCAAAAACCAATTTAATTCCTACCTTGTTGAGTAATTCACCACTAATCAAATTTCTACGCAGGGTATGTACGTACATAAAATTATGCAAGGCTAAAGTTTTACCGGATGACAGCTTTAGCAAAACCTTCCCTTTGCCTAACACTTCTGAACTGCTAGAGTTCCTTATGTACATTTGTTCACCAATCCTCACATCTTTGAACTCGGTGAACAGCTCTCATTTGGCGTAGAAATGCTTGGAAATGCCAATGTCTACAACCCACTCAGCAGTGTTTTCCAGCAGGTTGACTTCAGAAACCACAAATGCTATGATATCATCAGCATTCTCAGCAATGTTTAGTTGTGGTTTTTTCTCATTCTGGCGGTTTGACCGTTGTTGGGACTAGTAAACTTTGGGTTCGGCCCGTCCGCATATGCATATATAACAATTTAAGGGCTTTTATAGATCCTTACCCTTCACAGGCTTGTTGAAGTTGACAGTCTTTTGGGTTTTGACCTTCTGCTTCTAGCCACCCCGTCTTATGGACTTATTATATTTGGACCCTGGGGCAGACCTAAATTTAACTAGATTAGCCTTAAAAGAAAGATTATTAGAATAAATCAACTTATCTTTTAGTCATTTGGCTTCTTCTATGTTCATGTGGCTCACTAGCTCTTCAATTATGAACACCCACTTCTTGTGTTTCAGAAAGTCGCGGTAGTCGAACAAGGACATGGGCAACTTCTTAATGAGGACATTTGCTTGCAGAACTTTGCATATCTTCATGCCCTCGGCCAGTATGTCAAAAACTAGCTTCTCATAATCATGGACCTGATCCATGATTGGCTTATCTTCAAACATCTAAAATTTGAGCCACTCGTCGACCACGTACTTCTTTATTTTGGCATCATTGGCTCCATACTTCTTCTCTAGCGTGTCCCATATAGTTTTTGCACTTCTCTCTTTAAGAAACATGCAAACAGTTTGTTCGACATGTGACTTAGAAGAAAGTCACGAATAGTTTTGTTATCCTTCTTATACTTGTCAATGGACGCCTGAGCAAGAGCAGGAACATTTGCAGGTTGAAAGACTGCGCTTGTAGGAGTAGAAGTGGCGTCACCACCAACATCATTTAAAGGAACATCTAAGGGCGATGGAGTCATTGATGATTGAGGCAGCGGCTTGAGCAAAACATAGTCAAGATCATGTTTCTCGAAGAATATGATTATTCGTTGGGACCACCTCCGATAATTGTTCCCATCAAGTGCATCGAGCTTTGACATATCAGGAACAAGCTTTGACACTGGGTTTGACATTTTGTAGTATAAAAATCGTTTCTAAATTATTGGTAAAATAACTGCAAGATCAAACCCTTAGCATTGACTGAATAATAATAAACAATAAGAAAGACAGATAAAGAAACTATATCGTGGTATAAACCACTGCCTTAGAAATAATTTTGCTTTGATGTGTGTGATCGCTACTGTAGGCGGTCATCCCTCGAGGTTAACACGATAGCTCCGAATAATCGTACACCCGAAGATCGTAGTGGACAATAGTGGAATTGCTCTCCTCACCAAAAGAATAAAGGTGTAACTCCCCGAATTTGGGCCTAGATGTTAGTTAGAGCGATTAGACGGTTTAGGAGAATCAGATTAGGCGATTCGAGCTAGTTTCAAGAATTAATTCATAATAAATTGTTTTGGCTAAAATAAAATACGAAAAAAAATATTAGAAAATGTTTAATTAATATTCTAAGGGTTTTGGGAAACTCAATTTGAAGAAATAAAATCGTATTTTGGGACATTTTGATCTGGTGACTAAAATGTAAAGTATTCATAACTGTTTTGGTAACTAAATCGTAAAAGGGTCAAAACTTAGAATATTTAAGTAGCTAATTTACCAAAGTTTTAATCAGACTTTTACCTTAACTTAGGCTATTTTTAAAATGTTTTTGAAGGTTTAATAAATAGAAATAAAATAGATTTGATTAAAAGGATCTTTAATAACCAAATTCATTTTCTTACGTAACTACTTTTGCTCTCAACTTTCTTAGTAGCCAAACTATCATTTTCTTACCTTAACTTAAAATAACTATTTGATTTTCTTTTGTTTTCTTAATTGATTCCTTTGATTTCTAGACCAAATCCTATTTGTTTTCTTGGAGATTTCATTCAAATCTTGCCAATTAAGGGGAAATCGGCAATTAGAGGTGATTTTCATTTCTCTCCTCTAACTAAATGTTCTTTACTAAAATTCCCAAGTTCTTGATCCTTTACAATTGATTTTTGTTATGTGTTGATGATTAATTCATGATTAAAAGGTTTTTATTGAGTTTTGATAAGAAATTTGATGAATCTTGATATGGATATGATTTTTGTTGATTCTAATTGATTTAGATCACCTGTAACATATGTTTTAATGTTATGAGAAGAGATTAATAAAAGGAATCCCGAAACTAAGTGAATTGCTAATTTTCTAGGTTGTAAATAGTTAGATTTTGAGGTGATATTGGTGTTGAAAAGTTGCTGGAGATATAAGGTTGAAATATTGTTGTTGTTGGATGTTAATTGATGATGTTAAGATGTTAAAATAGTTAGGTATAGGTTGGGCTTTGTTTAGTTTGAGTTTGGTGTTGGTTTCGATTTTTTTAAGGAAGTGTTTGATGGTTTTTAGTGAGGCGAAGTTGAGAAGTGGTGGTGTTGTGTTTAGTGATGCATGGAAATGCATTAACCCTCTGTTCTTGTGTGGTAAAATAGGGGAAATGGGTCATTCATCTTTTAGAGAGGTTTCAAAGTCTTTGAAAGCTTGATTTTGCATTGGCTAGTAGAGCGTTGTGTTGTTGGTGAGTGGAAACGTGGTTTACTGCTTTATAAAGGTTTAAAGATGATTTTTGGGAGTTTAGATTAAGTTTGAAACACTTTTCTAAGCTCAGAAGTAAGTATTGGATTTTCTCGCTCTCGTTTTTGATTTTGCAAAATACAATCTCATGAACATGATTATGATTTGGTTTACCTATTGTTATACGCATGTTTTAGAAATAAAAGATGTTGCAAATGATCATATGTGATGATTATTGAGTATGGAAAATAGTTTATGAAAAGCATTTTGAGAATACTAGAATATATGGTTTGATGTATTGGAAATTGGTTTGATTTGATGCATATGTAAAATAGTGAGGTAATGTGGTTTTATAGAGTATATTGGCAAGTGGCTGTGATTAAAAGTTATCGGATATAGTTGGCATTCCATAGGGTTTAAAGAGCCCTATAATAAGTTGTCTCATATGTGTCGAGAGGCCAAGAGTGTGCCATGCTCCACCATGAGAAACGCAGTAGTCGAGGGGTCAATAGTGTGTCAATTCTCCCGCTGGTGGATTTATACATCATAACCATTGAGGGGTAGTAGTACAATGCTCCATTTCGAGGATATATGTGAAGTGGTCGAAAGAACCACTTGGGAAATCTGTGTATCTGATGTGTTTTCTATAAATAGAATGAAGGTAACACCCCTTCCAGTTCTGGTATGAATCCGGGTCAGAAAGCGTTATCGGTAAATAATACGATAACCATATCAATATTTACGATGACTTGTACAATGAACTATGAGCCAATTTTATTAATACGGAGTCGTGATTAACAATGCTCATCTTGCACTTAATCAAAACCATATTCGAGGGTTATTTGGTAACTTTTCTAACTTTGGGGACTAAATTGTAAAATCAAAAAATTATAGTGTCTTATCAATAATTAGGGTTACAATGTAAAATTCAATGGGTGAATGTCTTGCATATAAATTTTCATTAGAATCAGAGTTCATATGTATCCTCAATTGAGCCTTATAAAATTTCTATGACCATTTTATAAGATTCTAAAACCTTTTTAGTCATCTTTTAACCAACTTACCTTTCTCAATACTGATACTCAAAGAGGTCGTATCAGTACGCATGTGTTATGGTCCTTAAAATAATTGCAGACAATAGGGGTTGCACCGATATGGGTATACTCGTATCAGTACACTATGCTAGTCTTAATTTAGCTCAGATTCTAATGTCAATTGGTCGTTTCGATACGTTTTAAGTTGTATCGATATGCCTACCATGACCGTTAAAACGGTTAAATTCATTAAGATCGTACTGATAATGGATATCGGTACACATAGTCAACGCAAAAAGGTCAACTTTAGGGATCGATATGGTGTCGATACGGTGCTATAGTGATATTCCAGATTCATTTACCCATACCGATACTTCATTAGTCGCATCGGTATGCCCCCTTTACATGCGTCCCAAAATGCATACCCATACCGATATGCCATCACCAGTACCGGTATGGATAAACCTGTAATGATAGATTTAGTCTGGTTTTTAATCACTTTAGGGATCTTAACCTTATCCAATTGTTACCAAAATTTACAAGCAAGTTTATAATCAACTTATCTACCTACATGTAAAATTTCATAGCCATTGGAATCTATTTATCAAGATTTCACTTATTAGAGCATTATTGGTCAAGTTTGCCAATTTACCAACTTTCAACATGCCATATTTCATATTCTAACCATTTCAACATGGTGAGCAATATATACACACAAAATGGGGCTAAACTAACATGTCTAGACCCTATGCCACCATACTAGGAGTTCAAAGACTACGTTTACGTTACTTATAGCTTATATGACTTATTTCAAAACTCTCCTAGCTCCGACCCTTGATCTGACACACCTTTTTAACCTAAAAATGCATGGAAATGAGATGTGTTAGGCTTATATAGCCTAGTGGGGTAGTCAACAATAATACCATGAATGCCAATAATATCAATATCATGTATATCAATGTGAATGCATCTCAAATCATGTCTTAACAATAATTTCAATAACTTCATTCCTTGGATCGATATGTGGATGTGGATACGTGAATTCCCAACCAACATCGCCAACAATAAATGGTCAATATCCTTCAACATCGCCAATAGGACCAAAACTAACACATCCCGCCAGCATCGCCAAATAGAGCATTAGCTCAAGGACCGTAGTCCACTCCATACCAATGAGCTCATGAATTCTATGGCATGCCAATTGTATCCAATTTATATTCGTATCCAAAGATTCAATAATTAGGCCAATAACAATAGCAATAGCAATGACAATAGCAATGTCAATTTTTCAATAATGGTGTATCTTAATCAACATGGCCTTTCATAATATTCCAAGGTTTCCATTAGTATATAACTTGGTTTCAATGATGAAAATGCAATAAACCAATACAATGAGATCGGGAAGGCACCTAGCCAATCCTGAGACTCCGACTACACTCACTGATACTCTTGAAGCTTTTAAAGCTCCCGGATGACAATTCTTTTATTCTTTGACTAATTGGAACTTGAGGGATTTGGTGATTCTTCACCTTGATTCTCTTGAGCTACAAAAGAAATAGAATTCATAAGGATTCATAGCAACTTATTAGCTATGAAAAAACTCTAGGGTTCTTAACTTCTTAAACTTGGATTTAGACATGGATTTAGCCATGGAATTGATGAATCAATTGAGGGGTATTGTTTTACCCGATCAATAGCTATAATTTGGAATTGATAACTTGAAGAAAATCAAAGCTTAACTAAGGCTCCAATGGAGGTGCTTGCTTAGGTTAGGGGAAAAGGGAGAAGATGATTTGTGAGAGGTGTAAGCTTAAGAAATTATGTCGGCTAAGTTTTTATATATCTTTCTTGATTTTCTATTTTTATTTGTTTAAGCCTTCCTTCAATTAAAGGAAGCTAAATCAAGCAACCCACGTGTGTGGTGATGAGGCTTGAGGAGGGCTAATCGCAAGGTTAGTCCTTCAACTATTTATTTTCTATACTCTAGTCTCCAAACTTTCAATTTTCCCAATTTAATCACTAGGACAAGTTTCAAGGTCAATGCTATTGTTTGACTTTCTAATGTAAAATTTTTTATTGCTAGAATTGAATTTCGACTCGACCCAGTTTTAGTGTGTTACAACTCTCTCCCTTAAAAAATTCATCCTCAAATTTTACCTGAACCGAAGAGATGTGGGTATTGATCTTTCATAGTCTCTTCCGGTTCCTATGTAGCTTCTTCAATCTTTGGACTCCTCCAAAGCGCTTTGACCAGAGGGATGTTCTTGTTTCGAAGTCTCTCGACTTTCCTTTCCAACATTTGTATTGGTTCTTCCTCGTAGGTCAGGTTAGGTTGAAGTTCCACCGATTTGAGCTCAACAACATGTGATGGATCAAATCTATACTTGAGGAGCATCGATAGATGAACACGTCATGAATCTTGCTTAGCTCTTGGGAAAAAGCTATATTGTAAGCCACGTGACCAGCTTTTTTTAATCACCTCAAAAGGTCTAATGAATTGGGGACTTAGTTTCCTCTTTTTACCAAAATGAATAATCTTTTTCCATGAAGAGACTGTCAAGAAAATTTTCTCTCTTATAGAATATTTTATATCTCATCTTTTGAGATCAGCATAGGCCTTCTATCGGTGAAAGGCAGCCTTAAAACAGTCATGAATGATGGTAATCCATTCTTCAATTTCCCAAAGTAAGTTAAGGCCCAACACCTTGCCTTTAATGAGTTCAACCCAACATAATATGTTCTTTAATTTCTCGAAGTCAAAATTCTCATCGTTATGCAATCTGGATACAAGGGTTCAAAGCTCAGGGTCTTGACTTTACAATGTCTTAATTCTCGATACGATGGTAGACTGAACCTAGAGTTCAGCTACAAGACAATGGTGTTTTTAAAGACGGAAGTGAGCATTAATGGCTCGAGGGGTCGGCAGAGGTTTACGGCTGCGTGCATCAGCAACAATGTTGGCTTTGCCCTGATGGTAGTCAATGACAAGATCATAGTCTTTGAAGAGTTCCATCTATCTTCTTTGTCGAAGATTCAACTCCTTTTGAGTCAGAAGATATTTGAGGCTTGTATGGTCGGTAAAGAGATAACATTTTTCTCCATAGAGATAATGCCTCCAGATTTTCAATGCAAAGACAACTGCAACTAGCTCCACGTCATGGGTGGGTTAATTTATCTTATGTGGCTTCAACTGCCTCGAAGCATAAGCAACAAGTTTGCCTTCTTGCATCAATACACATCCTAACCCAAGATACAAGGCATCAATATACACAGTGTAATATTTACCGAATTTAGGTTGGGTTAGGACTGGTGTATGAGTCAAAACTTGTTTCAACAGGTCAAAGCTTCTATGTTGTTCCTCGGTCCAAACAAACGGGGTTTCTTTTCTAAAGAGTTTTTTCAAAAGGGCTGCTATTATAGAAAATCCTTTAACAAACCTCCTATAATAGCCAGCTAAACCAAGGAAGCTTCTAACTTCTCCAACATTCTTCGATGGACTCCAGTCAACTATAGCTTGTATTTTTTTGGGTCCACCTAAATTCCTGAGGCTGAGATAATATGCCCAAGAAAGGCAACTTCGGTGAGCCAGAATTCACATTTGGAAAACTTAGCATACAACTGCTTCTCCCGAAGAGTTTGAAGCACAATATGAAGGTGGTTCAGGTGTTCAATTTGATTCTTTGAATAGATCAATATGTCATCGATAAATACCACTACAAACTTGTCAAGGTAAGGTCTAAAAACTCGTTTCATAAGATCCATGAAAGCAGTTGGTGCATTGGTTAACCCGAAAGGCATCACCAAGAATTCGTAGTGGCCATGCCTTTTACAAAACCTAGTCTTAGGCACATTACATTCTTTAACTCTCATTTGATAATACCTAGACCTTAGATCAATCTTCAAAAAGACGGTTGCATCTTTAAGTTGATCAAACAAGTAATCAATTCTTGGTAAAGGATACTTATTCTTGATGGTAAGCTTGTTTAACTGTCGATAATCAATGCAAAGACGCATATACCTATATTTTTTCTTGTTTAACTGTATCTTAAGCTCGGTGAGTTCAACCGGTACCATACGGTAAGGTGCAATAGAAACCAGGGTGGTTCTCGATTGTATTTCAATCCTAAATTCAACTTTATGAGTGGGTAGCAAACCCAGAAGTTTATCAGGAAACACATCAAAAAATTCTTGCACAGTATAAATATCTTGCAACTGAGGTTGTTCTTTACTTGTCGTAGCATATAACAATGATTTCCTACCTCTAGAGTCCATGAGAGTCACACTCTCTTTGCCAAGACCTCGAAGATCAATTTTTTCTTCGAGCAATCTACCCAAGCTTGATGTTCTCCAAGCCAATCAAGCCCTAATAAAACAACAAACTCATAGATAAAGAGGGCTATGAGATTGGCCGGAAAAGGTATCCCTAGAATCATAAGAGGACAATTCTTACATAACAATCTAATTAAAACACTATCACCTAAAGGGTTTGTTGTGGTGATTTTGGTAGCTATAGGTTCAGATGTTAACTTGAATCTTTTAATCAACACATTGCTTATAAAATAATGAGTGGATCCAGGATCAATCAATGCATAAACAGGATGGGAATATAATTCAATAGTACCTGCTATAATATATGGATCCTCTTCATACTCTTTGCTCCTCACATGGTAAACTTGAGATGAAGCTTTGGATTCTTGTCGACTTGGAGTTCTTGTAGAGCCACCAGGCCTCCTAAAAGCTCCTGCTGCTGCTGGTTTCTGTCCCTTGCCCTTGAAAGACTGAGCAGGGGACACTATACTTGTCGATGCAGTAGACTTGGACGTATTCATTGGACAATATTTGATATAATGTCCTTGTTCACCAAAGAAGAAACATGCTACAGTCCGTCTATGGTACTATTTTGCAGGATGTCTCATCTGATAGAAATTACAAGTGGAGTATTGGGATTCCTGACCTAAACCTCTAGTACTCTCAATAGAAGTTGTTCTTGCTGCAGATTGAGACATGGTATGTGGCTTGGCAATGCTGCTTGTTCAAAAATTTTGTTGGTAATAATGTTGCTTATATCCTTGTTACTTACCCTTCTTATATGGTAATAGAGGACAATAACCATCTCGGGGCATCATTTCAGATTAGGTTAGCCCACTAGTCCTCTGCGACCTTTGTGCAGCTTTAGTAGAAATGGCTCGATTCACGAGTTCTTGGAAATTTATGACTCCCAATGCAGTAAACAAAGGTCAAAGCTTATCACTCAAACCTGCAACAAATATTCTATATTTCTCATCCTCCTTCTTAATATACTCACTCCGTACTTGCAATATTTTCAAAAGTCGTGGATGTACTGCTCTACCGGTCTTTCGCCTTGCTTATGAGGTAGGAAGATATCCCGTCTTTCAGTCAAGTAATACTCAATGATGTATTTCTTTCTGAACTCACGCAAAAAGAACTCCCAGGTTACAGCTTCCTCAGAAGAGGTAAGTATAGTGGTCTCCCACCAATGCAGAGCCTCGTCTACCAACAGTGCTAGAGCACACTCTAGTTTGTGCTCATTCGAACACTGTAACTGCTTATTCAATATCCTCAATGTTCTATCTAGCAAATATTCTGCCACTTCAGGGTCTTCACCGGCCCTGCCTGTAAAGGTAGTAGCTCAGTGTTGAGCCAACTTATCGATAGGGGCTCAGGTCATGGAAGTAACAGCTACAGAGGACTGTGCAGACTCCTCAGACTTAAGAGTAACCGTAAATTGTTTGAACAACTCAGTCATGTTCCTATAACACTCAAATTGAGCAGTCTGTAGTATAGATTCAGGGCTTTCTGGTTTTTGTTAAAAAAACTTGTGGATTCGGAGGGTCTTCCCCATTTTTCTCCTCGCCATGTGTCGAGGAGCTTGTGGTATGCTCAAATTCTTCATGAGCTTTCTCGTAGTCAGACATCTTATACTATAAAAAGAAAAAGGATCGGATTAATCGCAAGTCACAATATACAACAATAAACTCCTAGGTGGTATATGCAATGCAATAACAATATAATAAACTTTAGTTTAGTCCCAGAATCAACTAAACTCTAGCTCTGATTCCACAAATGTAACACCCCTTCTCGATCTGGTAGGAATCTAGGTCAAAAAGTGTTATCGGTGAACAAAACAATAACCGAATTAGTATTTATGATGACTTGTACAATAAACGGTGAGCCAATTTTATTAATACAGAGTCGTGATTAACAATGATCATCTTGTACTTAATCAAAACCATATTCGATGGTCATTTGGTAACTTTTCCAACTTTGGGGATTAAATTGTAAAATCAAAAAATTATAGGGTCTTATCAATAATTAGGGTTACCAATATGAAATTCAATACTTGAATGTCTTGCATTTAAATTTTCAGTATAATCAGAGTTCATTTGTATCCCCAATTGAGCCTTATAAAATTTTAGTAACCATTTTATAAGATTATAAAACCTTTTTAGTCATCGTTTAACTAACTTGCCTACCACAGTACCGATACTCGAAGAGGTCGTATCGGTACGCATGTGTTATGGTCGTTAAAATAATTATAGACAATATGGGTATACTCGTATCAGTACACTACTCTAGTCTTAATTTAGCTTAGATTCCAGTATTAATTGGTTGTTTTGATACGCTTTAGGTCATATCGATACGCCTACCATGATCGTTAAAACGGTTAAATTCATTAAGCTCGTACCAATATTGGGTATTAGTATGCATAGTCAACGTAAAAAGGTCAACTTCAAGGATTGATACAGTGCTACAGTGATATTCCAGAATCACTTACTTGTATTGATACTTCATTAGCCGTATCGGTATGCCCCCTCTACTTGCGTCCCACAATGCATGCCCATACTGATACGCCATCACACGTACCGATACGGACAGACTTGTAATAACATATTTAGTCTGTTTTTTAATCACTTTAGGGGTCTTAACCTTATCCAATTGTTACCAAAATTTACAAGCAAGTTTATAACTAACTTATCTACCTACATGTCAAACTTCATAGCCATTGGAATCCATTTACAAAGATTTCAATTATTAGAGCATTATAGGTCAAGTTTGCCAATTTTACCAACTTTCAACATGCCATATTTCATATTCTAACCATTTCAACATGGTGAGCAATATATACACACAAAATGGGGCTAAACTAACATGTCTAGACCTTATGTCACCATACTAGGATTTCAAAGGCTAGGTTTACATTACTTATAGCTTGTGTGACTTGCTTCAAAACTCTCCTAGCTCTGATCCTTGATCCGACACACCTTTTTAACCTGAAAATGCATGGAAATGAGATACATTAGGCTTATATAGCCTAGTGAGGTAGTTAACAATAATACCATGAATGCCACTAATATCAATATCATGTATATCAATGTAAATGCATCTCAAATCATGTCTTAATAATAATTTCAACAAAATCATTCCTTGGATCGATATGTGAATGTGGATACGCGAATTCCCAACCAACATTTCCAATAGGACCAAAATCAACATATCCCGTCAACATCGCCAAATAGAGCCTTAGCTTAAGGACCGTAGTCCACTCCGTACCAATGAGCTCATGAATTCTAAGGCAAGCCAATTGTATCCAAGGATTCAATAATTAGGCCAATAACAATAGCAATAGCAATAACAATGACAATAACAATGTCAACTTGTCAATAACGGTGTATCTTGATCAACATGGCCTTTCATAATATTCCAAGGTTATCAATGACAATACCATGAATCAATAATCAATATATTAATGCAATAAGCTTACCAAAGCTTACCAATGCTAGCTTCAACAAGGTTTCCATGAGTCCATACCTTGGTTTCAATGATGAAAATGCAATAAACCAATACAATAAGATCAGAAAGGCATCTAGCCAATCCCGAGACTCCGACTACACTCACTGATACTTTCGAAGCTTCTAAGGCTCCCAGATGACAATATCTTTGTTCTATGACTTATGGGAACCTGAGGGATTTGGTGATTATTCACCTTGATAAAAGAAATAGAAATCACAAGTATTTCAATATCAATAATAGATTCATAGCAACTTATTAGCTATGAAAAACTCTAGGGTTCTTAACTACTTGAACTTGGATTTAGACATGGTTTTAGCTATGGAATCAATAAATCAATTGAGGGATATTTCTTACCCGATCAATAGATATAATTTGGAATTGATAACTTAAAGAAAAATCAAAGCTTAACTAAGGCTCCAATGGAGGTGCTTGCTTAGGTTAGGGGAAAAGGGAGAAGATGATTTGTGAGAGGTATAAGCTTAAGAAATTATACTGGTAAGTTTTTATGTTTCTTTCTTGCTTTCCTATTTTCATTTGTTTAAGCTTTCCTTCAATTAAAGGAAGCTAACTCAAGCAACCCAAGTGTGTGGTGATGAGGCTTGAGGAGGGGCTAATCGCAAAATTAGTCTCTCAACTCTTTATTTTCTATACTCTAGTCTCCAAGCTTTCAATTTTCCCAATTTAGTCACTAGGACTAGTTTCAAGGTCTGCAATAAGGTCCTTGATCATAAACAATACTAATTTGGAGTTCAATATTTCAATAATTGACTACTTGGTCGAAGGTCAATGCTATAGTTTGACTTTTCGATGTAAATTTTTTTTATTGTAGAAATTGAATTCTGACTAGGACATGTTACAATGAAATGGTTTTGGGTCACTTGAATGCCAATATATGACTTAATGTATCATGAGAAATGGATTATGTTTTGTATAATATGGTTTATACATGTGGTGCTCTTTAATCTTGTTATTTTGAGGTTTTAGCATAAGAAAGCTTAAATTGAGGTTTATGGTAGAAATCTATGATACATGTGATGCAAATGATTAAAAATGCATGTTATGGAAAGACATTAAAAGCATGAGATGTTTTGGCATGAGATTTAATGCATGTTTGAAAGCAAATGGTTTTAAATGCATTGATGAGTGTTTTTGAGATTCCTTCTCTAAGCTTATAAGCTTACGCTCTCCTTTCTCATCAATGTAGAAAAGTAGACATTTTGGACAATGAGCAAGCAAGAAGCAATCCAAAGATTTGAGCGATTTCAAGTATGGTTTTATAAATACTCCGTAGTAATAAGAGGCAATGTGAACAAGTTGTAATTGGGAGGGTTGTTTTGGTTACTACCTAGTTTGGACATGTTTCTTTTGGTATTTTGCACTTGTATGAGGTTTTAAGTCTTGCGTTGAGGGGTTGGGATATAAATTGCATGCTTGGGTAAAGATCATGCCTTTAGGATCTTTGTTTGGCTTTGCTATGATGTGAATGATCCTCTACCATGCCAATTTGATTGTGGAAATGTTGCTAGACTTGTTATATGATGTTTGTGTAATGCTTGAGGCATGTTAGATTGAGCCAAAGTGTCATATGTTCGACTAAGAGGTCATTACAGGCAGGTCGTACCTGTACGGGTCCTCAAGGACTGGTACGCGATGACTGTCTCGGCTCAATTTTGTGCAAAAATGCATAGGTGTATCGTTATGCCTCGTAGCAGTATCGATACGCATAGCAAGAAATTACACTTGGTGCCGATACACAGACAACCGTATTGGTACGCCCTCTAGCTAATAGAATCCCCTATTTTTGATATCGAACAACCGTATCGATACGTTTGAGGACCATACTGATACCTTCGTTAAATGTACTCATATCGATACGGGCAAGCAGCGTACCGGTAGCCAGTTAGTTATATCTGGTAATATGCTTTATGAAGTTTGAATCTTTGTTGTTTAGTCCATGTTTCTTGATCATGCAATTAAATGAGTTTGGATGATTATTTCAAGTTGAAATTTGACTACTATGTATTTAATCTGATTAATTGAGGTTCGGTAACTTTGGATTTAAGTAAGTTCTTTTAATTTGACAAAATTACAATTTGGTCCCTAGAGTGTGTTTTCGGCTAATTGGATGTCAATGCGACGCCCGATTTAATTGTAAAGTTCACTGTTGCTAGCATGATCATCTTAGGACTTAATTATGCATTTAGACAAGATAAAATAAAAAATGGACCATTTTTTATGTAATCGTTCGGGTTTGTCTCGGTAAACCCAATGTAGCTCGCTCGGTTCGGTCTGACATCTAGACTGGGTCAAGCGGATTAAAAAAGGAGAACTTTAAAAACAAAAAACAGAAGATACAACTGAATTCTAAAAAACCCTCTTTATTTATAGGCTTTACATAAGGGTTAAAAATGGAAAATTGAATTAGTCTTAAACACTAATTTTCGAATTTAACGGTTGGTCAAACTACTGAATTTAAACCACTCATTAATTAGGTTATAAGAAACAAGAATTAATCAGTAGATTAATTTCAATTTTATTCTAATTAATAGATAAATTACAGCTGATTAAAACGTTCTAGTTTTAATAATACTCCTATAAATCTAGTTCAAGAATTTAAATTTTTAGAAATAATTCTAAAAAAATTATTCCAAAATTTCCCCAGAAAGATAGAATGCGCGCGGACGTGTCGAAGACACGTATTTCCAGACCACGATCACGACCACGAATCGAACCGGCCAGACGGCGGCAGTGGCGCATGTTAGACAATTGTTTAATCACATTCAACAATAGAGGGATGAGGAAGGCTCTTTAAATACCCTTCCCAAGGGATTGACCCTCCCAATGTGGGATATATAACCAACATAGAGAACTTTTCGTTGTAGCAGTTGGTGGAGAAGAAGCCGGAGCAAATTAGAGATTGAAGTGAGGGTTAGGGTTAGGGTTGGGAAAGATAAATTTTGGGAGAATTTTTTTATTTTTTTGTTTAAAGATGGTGAAAAATGAAGTTTTAAAAGTTTAAGGGTTAACTTAGAAATTATTCATTTTTATTAACGTGTCATGTCATCAAATTAACAGGGCTTAACGAAAACTAACGGTTGGGTGACCAAAAGGGTAAAGGTCGAAAACATGTGGCAAGAATAATCTTTTTTCAAATTTGGTGACCAAAATAGAACACGCCCTAAACATAAGGGACCTTTGGTGAAGTTTACCCTTATAAAAACACAAGGATTGGTGGAAGAACATAGACAGATGATAATGGGCTAGTGGGAGTCTTGCCCCCTAAACTTTTGAAATTGCATTATTTAGTTCTTAACATTTTGAAAATTTTCAATTTGGCCCTTTGAAAATTTAAAATATTCTTATTATGTTTTAATTTTTTTTGAATATTTTAAGTACTCTCCTTAAAATTCTTAAAAGTTCTTATAAAATATTATTTTTATGAAAATTTTAGTTAAACCTTATTTTTTAAAAAAATTATGTTAAAATATTAAAAAATTTAAAATTTTTAATTTAAACATCTAAATATTTTAACAAATTTAAGTATACTCCCTCTGACCCTAAAATCCACCCCTGTGAAGAACCAATTAAGTTTTTTTGTTAAAAGATCGAAAAGTGTCGAGGTGGGCATCACCGCCTTTTATGACTAATATAAATCTCTGAAGAGGATACCCACCTCTAACTACGCCTCATATTTATCGTTCTGAATATTCTCTACATTGGTATTTTCGCTAGTGTTCATTACATTTATGTTTATTCTTTTCCTTCAATGGTTTCTATTCTGCTTCTGGTTTTGCAGATTTCCCAAGTTTTATATATGCCATACATTGAAAATGTTCCCCTTTTCAAGGATTGCTCTTCAGAGTTCATTAATCAGATTGTAAGTCGTTTCTGTTCTCAAATAATGGATACAAGTTGCTTAAAAAGACAAATTTCTATTGTTGCTTCTGATTTGGTAATACATGGTTCATACTGGTTGCACAAAGATCATTAGTGCTTGGTTCTATCAAACTTATATCCTGCGTCATGTTTTATAAATGGAAGTTGAAAAGATTCAAACATGTTTATTCTAATATTACATGGAATGTTGGTCCCTGAAAAAGCATTTGCATATGGCCTAAGCCTGTATGCATGCAATTTTATCAGATAACTGCTTTTATAAATAGTATTTACGTTTAATGTCAGGAATACTGTTCCAAATGCGTTTTTTGAAACAGCATGATATCATTTTTTCAAAGTAAATTGGTCTCTTGAGCTTGATAATCTTTTTATATCACAAAAACGAAAAATGTCATCAAATGTTTGCCCTGTCTAGCGTCCATTGCTGCATCAACATTCTACATTCACAATTGCATAAAAAAACATAAAGAAATAGCTTTATATAAAATTAACACTTGATTCTTTTTGATCTTGAAGGTTATTAGACTCCATGAAGAATTTTCTCCCAGGAAAAGTAATAATGGAACAGGGAAATGTTGTAGATCAACTTTATTTTGTCTGTCATGGTGTGCTGGTATGATTCGTTATGTTTTTATTGTATGGTCTTTAAATACCTTTATTATTCCCTAGCTGTATCTTTTCCTAGATATCTTCTACGCCTCATATATATATAAATGTAAGCATGAAACATATTTATGTATTTGTTAACCTGAAAATGCTGCTCTTTCCCCTTGGAGTTTAGCAGCTGAGGTTGGCTGTCAAATATTTTCCATACCACAGAATGTTATATATGTACTTCATCATGCCCTTCTGATTGTAATTTTTATTGTTCAATTTATACATTTTATGCATAGCGTAGCACCCAATAGACTTTTATTGAATTGTGATCTAAATGTTCTCATAAATGATACACCCACAGTATCTTTGTACAGGAAGAGATTGCTATAGCGGAAGATGGTTCAGAAGAGACTGTTACGCTTCTGGAACCCAATAGCTCATTTGGAGAAATTTCTATAATCTGCAATATCCCTCAGCCTTATACGGTTCGGGTTTGTGAATTATGTAGACTTCTGCGATTGGATAAGCAATCATTTTCAAATATCCTCGAGATATATTTCTATGATGGAAGGAAAGTTTTGAACAATCTTTTGGACGTAATATTGTTGCCTTATATCTCAACTGCATATACCACGTTTTTGCTCCTCTTATACATGGCTTTATAAGAGAAAAGTATATGTAGGCCGGGTATTACCACAGTCCGCTGCCCACCATCTTGACGTTGAAACGGCCCACGACCACAGCCTGACTGCGAAAGCAACAACAGGTGCAGCACCCTGCCCACCTCGGGCCAACAATGGACAATCACGCCTCTGATGGTCGCTAGACCCACAACTCCAACAAGCATTGGCCACAACAGGCTCAAGTGTCTGACCCTCTCTGGCCAGACGCAGACAATCTCGCCTTAGATGATCTCGGGATCCACAAACCCAACATGTGTTAAACGCCGATCTAACTTGGGCACCCTGCCCCTAGGCTCCACGTCCCACAACAACTTCATCATGCCTCATCTCCAGGCGAAACCTCCTGCCACGGTGTCTCTTAGCCTGACCATCGCTAGACCCAGAATTAGTAGTTCTCTTACCCGAGCTAAAGTCTCGCGACCCAAAAGCCAAACCAAGATTCTGCTTAACATCCTTGGCTCGTGAAACCAACACATCGAAATTGATGTAATCAGCAGCAAGCATGTATGTCTTAACCTCCTGCACGAGC
Organism: Hibiscus mutabilis; assembly: GCA_019671005.1. NCBI lineage: Eukaryota > Viridiplantae > Streptophyta > Magnoliopsida > Malvales > Malvaceae > Hibiscus > Hibiscus mutabilis. The sequence goes on along the minus strand of CM033722.1, from coordinate 19,071,359 downwards.
CTATAGCAGAAATGATCACACAGCTGGCGCTCGTTAAGGACCAACTCAGGTGCGTACTGACTCAGCCTCACAAACTGCACCTTATACTCTGCCACAGACATACTGTCCTGCACCAAAGCCATCAACTCCCGCTTCCTATCGTCCTGATATTGGACTCCTAGATACTTCTTCCGAAAAGCACCACAGAAGAACTCCCAAGTCACATCATCGGTCGCCATACCAGAAATCATGGTAGTCCACCATGTATAGGCATCACCCTATAACAGGGAAACAACACAGCCCAACTTACGGGCATTAGTACACCCTATTTGGCTCAGTATCCTCTCAATACTGGCCAACCAACCCTCTAAAGCCCCAGGTGATAAGCCTAGAAACTCAACTCCACCCAAACTACGAAGAAGCTCTAACAACAAACCCTGCCCAACCACTGATGGTGCCGGCACATGAACACCTGCAACTGCTGCCTAAAAAGCACCGGTCATGGCTTGAATCAGCGGTGCTATATCACCCATCTCTGGCCCAGCTGGCGCAGGTGGTACTTGTTCCACTCCCTCAGGTGGAATAGGTGGGGCTGTGGCAACCCTCTAGGAGGTACAACATCTCCCTCAACATCCTGCCTAGTGGCAGCAATAATCGTCCAAATCGTAACTCTCTCCTCGGTCCCATCGTGCTAAAATATATCTAAGGCATGATAATCATTTCAAAACAAAACAGTCAGCCCAACTTCAAAAAACGATCCAAGACTTTCATTTCAAAAATCAAAACTTTCCAGAATATAATAATAAGGCAATGGGTTTCTCAAATTTCCCCCAACATGGCATAAAGCAATCACCGTGCATTTTAAACATCAGATAACAACTCACAATCAAATTACAACAATCAAACTAACTCCCAACTATCGCAAACCTAGCTCTGATACCACCAAATATAACCCCCTTGACCCGGCCTAGTCGCAAGACCGAACCGAGTGAGCTACATTAGGTTTACCGAGATAAACCTTAAAGAAAGAAACTAAAACATGACCTTTTTTTCCTTTTATCTTGTCTAAATGCAAATTCATTAACCTATACGTTTATACTGACATCAGGTGAAAACTCAACTCAATCGGTCATCGATTTGACATCCAATTGGCTCAATTGCAAATTAGGGACCAAATTACAATTTGATCAAACTACAGGGATTTAGCACATTTTTAAGTTACCAACCTTTAATCAAGCAAGTTTCATGTTCTCATGTAGAAAATCAACTCGATTCAAACATTCAAACTCATTCAATTGCATCCATAACATTCAGGGACCAAAACGCTAGAAAGCAGAACTCTACTTCCATGACATTAACTGAATTAACAGACAACCGTACCGATACGCATGCCACCGTATCAATACGGTGCCTTACACAAGCCTGTACTATTTCGATACACTACAACCCGTTTCAGTAAGCCTAGCTGGCAGTTCGAAGATGTTTAACAACCATACTGATACGGTATGGTAGTGTTTCGGTACGCAAGTTTTATCCCAAAAAGTAAATCCCAGTGAAGAAAATCTGTACCTATACACCCATGCCCGTATCAAAACACCATGCTTATTTTTTCCTAGCCGTACCGATACGCACAAGCTCGTATCGAAACAACATTCTTGATTTTGCCTAACCGTACCATACGATCCCCCGCATATCGATACGCCTAGGCTTGTAATGTCATATTTACCTGGTTTAACAAGCGCTTAGTCTATCCAAACCACTCTAACATGCTTCTAACATACATCCAACATATCCAGGATACAATTCACAGCATAGTATCACAGATTCAGCATCAATTCATGGCATTTTACAACAAACGTAAATCTATAGGCATGCAACCTAGAAAACCTTTCAAGTAAGACATGAAACTTCAAACCACCACCAAAAACAAACCATAAAGGTCATTTACAACTTTAGAGCAATCAAACTAACTTGCTTAAACAGGGAGTTTATCAAAACATCTCCCAAAACCAAAACAAGTACCACAAGGCCTTTATTACTTATAGTATAGTCCAAACATACTTTGTGTAACCTCCTAAATTGACCTAATTTCTTAAGTCGAATCTTGGAAGTTAAACTTGAAAAACTTATCCATCAAAAAAGGTTATTAGGTTTAATAGTTTAAATTAAAACTTAGTTATAAAAGATCGAAACCACAAAATTATATCAAATTAAATAAAACGCAACTGTTTAGCAAAATTTCAAAAGTTATTATAAAATCTGTAAGAAATTCATATAATGCATGCTGAACCAATAAGTTTTAAATAATAATAATAATGTCTCAAGTCCCAAATACAAAATCATCTGAAATAATAAAAATAATGTATAAAATTCAATGTCTGAATAACCATACTGTATAATAAGATAAAGTCTGATGATACGAAAATCCTCTAAGAACCATACGCCTAAGCCTGAGTATCTGTAAGAGGAACTAGGGGGTAAGCTATAAAGCTCAGTGTGTCTCTAAAGTGCAGATAAATCACATAACAGAAATCCGAACAACAAGCATAGTTCAACAATGATCTCAATACACATATGCATTTCATAAGAGTCATAGACATAAAATGCAACATCATGCACCCATCTCCATACACCGTCCGAAGAATAAGGTTCCCCAGAACCACTCTAACTACATCATCACCATTCAAAGTGGAATCTCGACCCGAAGGTGAACCCACTGATCCGAAGCGAAATTTAGCCCGAAGGGTGAACCCACTGAACTTCCCCGTACAATTCCCCAACCCAAATGATATGACATGTTCTGATTTTCATTTTTCAAATCCGAGTATATATCCGATCTATTATTCAAGTAGCAAATGATATATGTTCGATATTAATTTAATCATATTCTGATATTTGATGCGTGACATGCCATCATACAAAACATACCATAATTCACATATCATTCAATCAGTCACATATACAACATGCACGCATAACAGAAAGCACAAAAATGATATAGCACAAGAAGAGACACACCTTAGGCAGCTAATAACTCAACGTAGAGAGCGACGTCTCCCACGCTCAGCTCTAGTATTAGGTCGGAAAGAGTCAACACCTACGAGGCCAACAAAACATAATTATTTACTACTACTGTGCCACACTAACATAACCACTAAACGAAATCATACTCACGTGCAGAACTCGCAAGCTATGTAGAAGGAGGTCGTACAGGTGGAGGAGGAGGAATGTTTTCTGTTTCTGAGTTAATGTCACCTGAACACATCAACATTCGAATCAAATTCCAGTATCCATAACTCCCAAAATACTAAATGTGATTAAATAAATAAAAAAGGTCAAAATTTCACTCGGTCAAAAGATTCTATTGGTTAGATCCAAATTGAAGGTCTAATTCGAATGCTTGTTCGATTAGGTTGGTTCACAGATTCGGGGTCACAAAATAAAAATATTCACACACTGGTCTGGTTCAAAAAGTTGGATCAACCGAGTAAAACTTTGGTTTGCTCATTGTCAAAAATCATTTATAAATTCCTGGCACAAGGGCACTTAGCTCATTCACGTGGGTTTTAACAAAAGAAATGGGTCCCACTAAAAACATAACCACTCACTGCAAAACTAATTCCAATCTTCATTCCATGGCATGAGGGTCCCACCAACCATTCACTGCCAAACTAAAGTTTTAAAAACGTGGATTCAATAATTGGTTTACACTTTCACTGCCCACAACACGCAACTTACAACCAAAGTTGCAAAGACTCAAAGGTTTCTAGAACTTAGATGGCGTCAACTATGGATGACCAATGGTGACAGAGATGATGAACGACGGTGGTTCAACAACGCGGCAACGGCGCAAGGACGACGACGGCATCAACGGTGCGGACAATTGGCAGCACAAAACGAGAACCAAGGATTATTCCGGTCGGACAACAAAGGAAGGACAAGTTCAACTACCCAATCCCGAAACCAAAATAAAAATCGAAGATTTAAGAGGCTTACCCTACTCGAAGAAGAAGGACAAAGCGGATAGCGGCTAAGGAGAACCTAACGGTTCTTTCTCTAGTCCCTCGCAACGGTGGCCAATGACGTTAACCAAGGGTCACGGTTTATCCACGACAAGAAGATGAACAACGCGAGGTGTTGAGCGTGGCAATCGAACCAAGCGAAGGTGATGATCGGAACTTCATTGGAAAAACAAGGGAGAGGGTATATTATCGGGAAAAAGAGAAAGAGCAACGGCTGCTGCCAAAAACCAAATGAAAAACAAAATTCCCAGCCGATATAACTCAATCACTTAGGTTTAAAGCCTACATTTAGGGTAAATTACATAGTAAAGACCCAAACTTTATCCGTATTTTAGAATACCCACAGAAGTTCCAATTTTTCTCAAAATGGTCATAGAAATATATTTATACACAATTAAATCCACCAATTAAAATTAGGGTTTCACATATAATTCCCCAAAATTAGGGTTACGAATTAGGGATTTTATTCTAATTAGGGTTTTTAATTTGAGGAAAAAATGGGGTGTGACAACTCTCCCCTCCTTAAAAGAAATTTCGGCCTCGAAATTTACCTTGACCAAATAGATGTGGATGCTGAGCTTTGACAACGGTCTTGGGCTCCCATGTAGCCTTATCATAACCACGATTTCGTCACAAGACCTTGACCATCTTAATGGTCTTCCTCCGGAGAACTTTCTTGTCCTTAGCAAGAATCTCAACTGGCTCCTCCTCGAAATGCAAGTCGGGACGAATCTCAATTTCCTTCACAGGAATAATATGAGACGGATCAGCATGATAGCGTCTCAACAAGGAGACATAGAAGACATCATGAATATGATTAAGCTCAGGTGGTAACTCAAGCTGATAGGCAACTGGTCCAACTCGACGGATAATCTAATAAGGCCAATAAAATGAGGACTCAGCTTGCCTTTCCGACCGAATCGAAGTATCTTCCTCCATAGAGATATTTTCAAGAAGACCTCATCTCCCACATCAAACTCAAGATCCCGACGTCTCAAATCGGCATAAGACTTATGTCTATCAAAAGCAGCCTTAAGCCGATCCTGGATCAATTTAACGGTCTGCTCAGCCTCATGTACGATATCTGATCATAACAATCTATGTTCATTAAGCTCGGTCTAACCAATAGGTGTATGACACTTACGCTCATACAAAGCCTCATACAGTACCATCTTGATACTAGCTTGGTAGCTATTATTGTAGGCGAACTCCGCAAGTGGTAAGAAATCCTTCCAACTGCCTTTATAATCCACAACACAACCCTTCAACATATCCTCAAGAATTTGGATTACCCGCTCAGACTGGTCACCGGTCTGCGGTCTGCGGATGATAAGCAGTGCTAAAATTTAACTGAGTACCCAGAGCTGTGTGAAGAGACCTCCAAAACTTCGCTGTAAACCTTGGGTCCCGATCAGAAATGATAGATAAAAGCACCCCATAAATTTTAACAATCACTGAGACGTAAAGCTTAGCTAACTTACTCAAAGAATAGTTAACTCGAACATGAATGAAGTGTGCAGACTTAGTCAACCGATCAACAATAACCCAGATAGAGTCTTTCTTTGAGGAAGTTAAAGGAAGACCACTGACAAAATCCATCGTCACACGCTCTCATTTCCACTGAGGAATCTCAATGTGCTGGAGTAACCTAGATGAACGTTGATGCTATGCTTTTACCTTCTGACAAGTCGAACACTTCGACACAAACCCAACAACATCCCTCTTTAGGCCCTTCCACCAGTATCTCTCACGAAGATTCTTATACATCTTGTCCCCACCGGGATGCATAGAGTAGGGACTATCATGGGCTTCATGAAGGATAACCTACTTCAAGCCAGAATTCCTCAGAATACAATATCGGCCCTAGAAACACAGTACACCATCTTGATCAATAGAGAAATCCTGAGATGTTCCTTCTTCAACCTCTCTTATACGGTGCATCAAGAATGGGTCAGTCAGTTGCTCAGCTCGACTATCAGAAATCAAAGTAGGAATAACCTGAAGTTCTGCCAAAAGATTGCCATCCTCATACAAACTTGTCCGAGCAAACAAGGCTCTCAAATCTGAAATGGCATTACGACTCAAGGCGTCGGCAACAATATTGGCCTTGCTTGGATGATACTCAATTTCACAGCCATAGTCTTTAAGAAGCTCTAACCAACGCTGTTGTCTCAGGTTCAGCTCCTTATGAGTGCGAAGATATTTCAGACTCTTATGGTCTGTGAAGATATAACACTTCTCTCCATAGAGATAGTGTCTCCAGATCTTGAGAGCAAAGATCACAGCAGCGAGCTCTAGGCCGTGGGTAGGGTAGTTGCACTCATGCGGTTTCAACTGTTTGGAAGCAAAAGCTACTACCTTACCATCCTACATCAAAACGCACCCCAAACCGGTATGAGAAGCATCGCTGTAAAAGGTGTAAGCCTTCCTAGGCTCTGACTGAATTAGGACCGGTACTTCAGTCAACACGGTCTTAAGCTTTTCAAAACTAGTCTGTTAGGCCTCAGACTAGACAAAAGGAACATTATTTCTCAGAAGTTTAGTCAACATAACTGCGATGATTGAAAAACCCTCAACAAACCTTCGATAATAACCGGTTAAACCCAACAAACTTTGGATCTCAGGAACACTCTTGGGTTGCTTCCAACTCATGATAACCTCAATCTTCTTCGAATCAACCTGAATACCCTCAGCAGAAATGATATGCCCCAAAAACATCACCTCTAACAACCAGAATTCACACTTACTGAATTTTGCATAATGTTGTTTCTCCTTCAGAGTTTGTAAAACAATCCAGAGATGTTCCTCATGCTCAACCTCAGATTTAAAACAAACCAGAATATCGTTTATAAGGCTACGACAAATTGATCAATATAGGGTTGAAACACTCTATTTATCATATCCATGAAGGCTGCAGGAACGTTAGTCAACCCAAAGGGCATCACAAGAAATTCGTAATGACCGTAATATGTCTGAAAAGCTATTTTGAATACGCCAGAATCCTTAACCTTGAGTTGGTAGTAACCAGATCTCAGGTCTATGTTAGAGAACACCGTTGCTTCCCGGAATGATCGAAGAGATCATCAATACGAGGAAGGGGATACTTTTTCTTGATCGTCAGCTTGTTCAGCTTCCGATAATTGATGCACAACCGAAGTGTCCCATCATTCTTCTTAACAAAAAGAATAGGGGCTCCCCACGGAGAAATACTGGTCGGATAAATCCCCTGTCTAACAGTTCTTGCAACTGAACCTTCAATTCTTTAAGCTTTCCGTGCCATCCGGTAAGGTGCCATAGACACGGGAGCTGTACCCGGATAAACCTCGATGCCAAACTCAATCTCATCATGCTTTGGCGGAACACTAGGCAATTCCTCTGAAAATACATCAGGAAAGTCTCTCAGAACCCAGATCTTATCCATCCCAAAGTCAAACTGTTTCGGATCAAGAATGTAAGCAAGGTAGGCAATAGACCCCTTCTTGATCATCTTCTTGGCTTTGAGAGTCGATATTACATTAGATAGAAAGCCCCGACGTTCTCTAAAAAGAACTACCTCCGGTCATCAAAAGTTTTTAGAGTTGTTATTTTCCTCTCACAATCCAGATTGACTCGGTGAGCAGACAACCAGTCCATGCCGAGAATTAGGTCAAACTCGCCAAAGGGTAAGTCCATCAAATTAACCGGAAAAATTTCCCCTTAAATCTCAAGAGGATAATTTTTATACACCCTATAAACCACAACAGGGTTACCTACCAGACTATGTACGGTAACAACATTAGCAACATTCTCAACAGGAATTTCAAGACCCCAGATACAGAACTCGCAACATAGGAATGAGTAGAACAATTATTCAATAGTGCAAAGTTAGAGATAGAATGAATAGAAAAGATACCAACAATAACATCTGACTCATCTCGATCCTCATGCCTCATGGTAGCATAAACCAACCCAGGCTATCTCGCCCCTGAACCAACTGATCCTCTACTCTGAGTATGCCTACCCCTACTAGCAGTACCTGAAACAACATATCTACCATGACCTCTCCCTCTACTAGGAGTCTGAACAGATGCTTGGGACTGACTCAGAACATAGGCAGATGAAGGTGTCATCGGACAATCTCTAAAAATAAGCTCAAAAGAACCGCATCAGAAATAGGCCCCACTCTGCCTCCTACACTCGCCTGGATGCTATTTCTTACAAAAAGAACATTGTGGCATCCCACGAGAATTAGACGAACCTCCCACGCTGGCGATCGGAACAGTAGATGTCACTAGTCTAGCTCTGCGTAACTCTGATGGTTGTACTCATTTCTAGTCCTCTTCCTAGACTGATTCCCCTAACTGTGATGAAATGATGTGGTCGACTGTCTCTTGGCCTGATCATTACCCTGAGACTCTTTTTGTTTCTTTATTAATTCTATCCGCTCAGCAGTTCTGGCTCGTTGGGTGATCTTCTTATACTCCTTATCCTGATGTAAAGCAACCCAGTCTTGATAGAAAAGCGCAGCCCTCTCAGAAACCAATCACACTTCTCTTTTTCTGTAGTAACCAACCCAGAACATACTGGAAAAGTTGTAAAAATGCTATCTCATAGTCATTAACGCTCATATCCTTCTTCTCGAAATTTATAAAGTCGTCTCGACACTTTGCTAGATACTCAGGTCCAACATATCGGTCCTGAAATGACTGTTTGAAAAACTCCCATGAATTTTGACTAGCTGGAACAACTTTTTCCTCTGTCTCCCACCAGTTCTGGGCCTCACCCTGCAAAATGATGCAACAGCTCTCAATTTTCGATCGGTAGGATATTCCATCTCAACAAACAAATGCTGAAGTTTCTTCAGCCAATACTCCGCATCAGCCGGGTTTGTACCCAACTTGCCATCAAACATAGACATCCTGGCAGCTAAAAACTCATCGGATATAGGCTTCCTCATGCCTTTAGACTGACGGAGGTAACGGAGCAACTCTCTCTGCACTATAACAGAATCCATGCCCACTGTCTCACTATCTCCGGAATTATGTAGACCAACACTCTGCGTCTACTGGCCATGTGTTGTATTCTGAGCTTCAGCTTTAGGTTGTTCCTCGACATCAGCATCGTGTACCTCATCCTGATTCTGCGATGGGTCCACAAGAGGCGGAGCATCACCTTCAACAGTAGCAAAACGACCTCGGCCACGATCACGACCGATCGCTAATCTAAAGCTCCTACGAGATGGCATAGCAATTTATCACAAAAGAAAAATAATCCTAAATTAGAGTCAGTACTTGGAGTTTCTATTCAAAATAACATAATCCTTTCAAATATTATATTTATTAGAAAATCTCATTTTGCCCAAAAATATTTAGTATGCATGCAAAATCATTTTTGGTTTAAAATTTTATGTGAGCCAACAGTCCAAGGGTTGAACTTAGGCTATGATACCACTAAATATAACCTCCTAAATTAACCTAATTTCATAAGTCAAATCTTGGAAGTTAAGTTTGAAAAACTTATCCCTCAAGAAATGTTATTAGGTTTAATAGTTCAAATTACAACTTAGTTATAAAAGATCGAAATCACAAAATTATATCAAATTAAATAAAACGTCGAGAGTGACATCTCTTACGCTCAGCTCTAGTATTAAGTTGGAAAAAGTCAACACCTACGAGGTCAACAAAACATAATTATTTACTACTACTATGCCACACTAACATAACCAATAAACGAAATCATACTCACATGCAGAACTCACAAGCTGTTCAGAAGGAGATCGTACAGGTGGAGGAGAAGGACGGTTTTCTGTCTCTGAGTCAACGCCACCTGAACACATCAACATTCGAATCAAATTTCGGTATTCATAACTCCCAAAATACTAAATACGATTAAATAAATAAATAAATAACGGTCAAAGGTTCACTCGGTCAAAAGATTCTATTGGTTCGATCCAAATCAAAGGTCTAATTCGAACTCTTGTTCAATTCGGTTGGTTCACAGATTCGGGGTCACAAAATAAAAATCGGTCCGATTCACACACTGGTCTGGTTCAAAAAGTTGGATCAACCGAGTAAAAATTTGGTTTGTTCACCGTCAAAAATCATTTATAAATTCCTGGCACAAGGGCCCCACTCAAAACTCACTGCCACACTTAGCTCATTCACATGGGTTTTAGCAAAAGAAATGGGTCCCACTGCAAACATAACCACTCACTGCCAAACCAATTCCAATTTCCATTCTATGGCATGAGCGTCCCACCAACCATTCACTGCCAAACTAAAGTTTTAAAAACGTGGGTTCAATAATTGGTTTACACTTTCACTGCCCGCAATACCCAACTTACAGCCAAAGTTGCAAAGACTCAAAGGTTTCTAGAACTCAGATGGCGTCAACTATGGATGACCAATGGTGACAGAGATGATGAACGACGGTGGTTCAACAACGCGGCAACGACGCAAGGATGACGACGGCATCAACGGTACGGACAACCGGCAGCACAAAACGAGAACCAAGGATTATTCCTATCGGACAACAAAGAAAGGACAAGTTCAACAACCTAATCCCGAAACCAAAATAAAAATCGAAGATTCAAGAGGCTTACCCTAATCGAAGAAGAAGGACAAAGCGGATAGCGGCTAAGGAGAACCTAACGGTTCTTTCTCTAATCCCTCGCAACGGTGGTCAATGACGTTGACCAAAGGTCACGGTTTATCCACGACAAGAATATGAACAACGTGAGGTAAAGAGCGCGGCAATCGAACCAAGCGAAGGTGATGGTCGAAACTTCGTTGGAAAAACAAGAGAGAGGTATATTATCGGGAGAAAGAGAGAGAGCAACGGCTGCTGCCAAAAACCAAATGAAAAACAAAATTCCCAGCCGATACATCTCAATCACTTAGGTTTAAAGCCTACATTTAGGGTAAATTACATACTAAAGACCCAAACTTTATCCGCATTTTAGAATACCCTCAGAAGTTCCAGTTTTTCTCAAAATGGTCACAGAAATAGATTTATACACAATTAAATCCACCGATTAAAATTAGGGTTTCACATATAATTCCCAAAAATTAGGGTTACGAATTAGTGATTTTATTCTAATTAAGGTTTTTAATTTGGGGGGGAAATAGGGTGTGGCACTTTGGTAAACAAGTCTTGCTAGGATCTCTTGCTCCTTGCTGCCTCCAAAGCTCTCAATTCTCTGCATTGATGGACAATATGAACGTAAGCACACAAGGCTTAGTGAGGAGCTCTCACAAACAAAACACCACCAATGCATTTAAAACCATTTCTCAACATTACATTGAAACTTATTTCAAACAACATTTAAAACATTATCATGCCTTTTAAACCATGCACTTAACATCTTTAAAACCAGCATATATGCAACATGTATCATTAACCAACAGCAAATCTCATTGCTCAACCTTAATTTAAGCCCTCTCATGCATAATTACCATATGCAAAGCTTAAAAAGTAAACATGTATAAATCACATTATACAACATAAACCTTTCAATGATACATTAATAATTATATTAGCTTACAAATGATCATTAAACAAGTCCATTAACAAAAGAGTGCATCGGATATAAGAATTCTACAAGTGTTCAACCAACACTTGAAGCCATCTCAACCGGAATAGCGATACAATAACAATCGCGGTACATTACCAATCGGGTACACCTTTCAACCCACGAGGACACCAACCCCAATCATTGGTTAGAAGCTTAATCCACTAACGAGAGTCTACAGTACTGTTTAACCCCTCTACCGTTAGGGTACTCAGATGAAGTTTTCGGTACACGAATCTAAACCCCTCAACATCCAAGGTGACTTATTATAGTGCACTCAATCTTATGGCCGACCAACTATATTCGATAACAATTTTAAAACCACATCACTTGCCAATATAATTAACCATTTAACATTTACCTCACTATTTTTAACAAGCATTAACCACAAGTATAATACATACTTACAAGGATTACTTACCATGTGCATCCTTCAGCATTTCATGCTTATAAACAGTATATCAAACACTTTAAATCATGCTTAAACAGTAGGTAACATGTAAATCAAAACAAGTGCATAAAACCATTTAACACTAGCACGACCGAGAGAGAATATCCATTTTCACTTACTTCTGAGTTTAAACCAGCGTATCAAGCTAAGTTTAAACTCTCATAAACCACCTTAAAACATTCCAAAGCTAAAATCCACGTTCTCACTCACCGATACGCGAAGCCTTGATTTGCCGACGCGAAATCAAGCGTCCGAAGCCTCCAATGCCACACTGTTTGCTTCCAAAACAACCTCCCCTATTTAAACCACATAACAGCAGAGGATTAATGCATCTCCATGCATTTACAACACTACAACAACAGATCCTCACGGATTCTTGCATCCACCTCACAATTACCCAACTACAACAACCGAACACTTCAACTAATCCTTTCCAAACACAACCCAGCCACAACCTAACAATATAACACCACTTTTATCATCAATTAACATCTAGAAACAAAATCAAATCAACCTAACACCTTCAGCAAACACACAACCACCATAACACCTCAAAAACACAAATCTAGCAACCTAAACAATTAGAGATTCAAGAGTTTCGGGATTCCATTGTTAAAATAAACTTATCAACATCATTAAACATCCAAAATATGTTCAAAAACATTTCATAACACTGGAAATCAGATTCAATTCGAACCTTTCATCATTTCATCTATTTTACCCAATTAAATCTATATAAAAACATAAAATCAGATTATAAACCATAAATCAAAGATCAAATACTTAGGAATATCAATAAAGAACCATTTAATAGAGGAGATCACAGACCTTACCCCTGTTATGTGATTTCTCCCTTAATTTGCTTGTTTAAAGCTAAGAAAATATAAAATTTCAATGAGATTTTGTAAAACAAAGTTAAAGAATCAAGTTAGAATCAATAATCTGAGTGAAAAGAATCTATCACCTCTGAATTTTGATGAAATTCTGAGTGTTTGGAAGAAAAGAAGTTGAGAGAAAAAGTTTAGGCAAAACTTACGTAAATTTTCTTTATAAGCAAATAACTAACTTAGATATTTTAATCCCCCTTAAACCACCATTAAAACACATGTTTAAAATGAATTAATTGAAGGGAGAAACCACCAGCAAAAACTTGGTAATTTAGCTCCTTAAGGATTCTAAGAATTTGACCCTTTTCATTTTAGTCACTTTAAAACAGTTTTCCCAAATCGCATTTTGGTCACTAACCAAAATGTCACATTTCCAAATTCCGTTTTCCAAAATTGATTCCACCAAAAATTAATATATATTAAAATATGATTTTTAACTATTTTTCCACATTTAACTTACCAAAAAATATATGGTCCCGAATCTAACTCGAATCTCTAACCTGGTCCACCAGACCGTCTAATAAACCTCAAAACTACTAGGGCCAAAACTAGGGCGTTACAATGTACTTGATTTATTTTTTCTTGGTTTTGCATGTTTTTGATATGTATGTACGTTTTCCAAAAAAAAATGTACTAAAATGCATATTTTATTAAGAACCAACTGGTTTATTATATGCCCTATATTGTAGCGATGTCTTCTTTTCGCTAAATAAAAACGATGGGTTTTCGAAGGGTTGATAGGTGTTTGTGATTCTTTTGGATATAAAATATTTATTCCGTGGGGTTTTAAAAGAAACCGCATTTAAAAAATGGAGTCGCCACCGGCCACTTAGGTAGGCCGGACACCATAAAACCAGAGATTCAAAAAGATTGGGTTCGGGAGTCGGTTACGGATGGGGAAGGATTAGCACCCCCACACCGCCCAAAACTGGTACTTTAATAATTACCGCTTTATTAATATTGGACTTTCCGGATTAAAGTGACAATTATTTTAAAATTCGATCCTAATTGCGAATAAATTTTAAGGGTCCCGTTATCCGAGAGTAAACGCCCAACCACTATCACTACGCCTGATACTGGCCCCGTTTACGCTCGGATAAAAGGACACCGCATTAACAATTTATATATCATATGCAATCTTAGTGGCAAAACTATAAAACATGGCAAAATATTTAAATGCAATAAATATTGACATAACAGAATACTAATATAACATAAATGATATACTAGACTAAAACATGCATATATACATATTAATCTAACTCATAAATAAAAACATATCTAGCATAAACAAAATACTAATATTCATAAATATTAATCTAACATAAAAACAAATTCAACATAAAATATTATTGTAAAACATACATACATAAATATTAATCTAACTCATAAATAAAAACATATCTAACATAAATAAAATATTAATATAAAACACAAATTTAAAACATATTAAATATTAATCTAAAACATAAACATACAAAATAAAAAATAAGACCACAATTTTAAAATAACTAATACTTCATTAAATTATAAAAATTACAACACTAATAAAAAAGGGAAGAAAATATACCTAACTAGGAGCTCGAACGACGAACCCCGACTGAACCCCACCGAGATCTACTGCGACCCCTCCAAAAATATTAACTAGATCAGACCTAAAATAAGACCCCGATCGAATGTTGGATCGAACCAACTGGGGTTGAGGGCACTGCCCCCAACCCCCGCCAGCCTTTATGGCCGCCATGCCCCACGATTTGGGGTGCCAATTGTATAGCCAATTTATTGGCCAAATTGGGCGTGAATTTTTCTCTTCAATTGGCGTGGAATTGCTCTTCAATTGGCAGCCTATTTATAGGCCAAAGAGGGTGACGTGGAGCACCCTGCTCCACGCAATTTTCTTCCCTTTTTTTTTAGTTATTATTATTTTTTTTGATTTTTTTATATTAATAATTTTATTATTATAATAACACTAATAACACTAAAACCCGGTCAAAAATGAGTGATTACAGTTGCCCCTCTTTGCTTGTTCTTGTGAAACGAGGACAAAGCAAAGATCAAAAGCACTCATTTTTTTACCTACTTTCTTGTCTTTGGCTTCGGAATCACTTGTTCTTCTGGAACTATCCGCTCTTCCTTAGCTGAATCTTTAGGCTCGTAAGTTCTTCCTATATAGAGCTTCGTCACCTTCCGATCTTGGAGTTATAGGCTCTTTCGACATAGAACCCTTCACTCTGAAGCCTCGAGTTATGAGTCCCTCCTATATAGAACCTTTCATTCTGAGACGGTGCAGCTTGGAGTCCTTCCTATATAGAACTCTTCGCCTTCAACGCTGGTTTCTCCTATATAAAACCTTCTGCATCACTGATGGATTCTTCTGACTGGGAGTTCCTCCTATATAGAACTGCTAGTCTTCAAACCATGGAGTTGTCAGTCCTTCCTATATAGAACTTTTCATTTTGAGACGGTGCAGCTTGGAGACCTTCCTATATAGAACTCTTCGCCTTCAACGCTGGTTTATCCTATATAAAACCTTCTGCGTCGCTGATGGATTCTTCTGACTGGGAGTTCCTCCTATATAGAACTGCTAGTCTTCAAACCCTGGAGCCGCCAGTCCTTCCTATATAGAACTTTTGGCGTCTGGAATCTCAGAGCTACAGGTTCTTCCTATATAGAACCTTTCACCCTAAGACATTGAAGCTCAGAGCCCTTCCTATATAGAACTCTTCGTTTTCGACACAACAGGATTTCCTATATAATCTTGTGTGTCATGGGTGAATTCCTTCGACTGGGAGTCCTTCCTATATAGAACTGCTAGTCTTCACCCTGGAGCTGTCAGTCCTTCCTATATAGAACTTTCAGCTTGAGATGGTGCAGCTTGGAGTCCTTCCTATATAGAATTCTTCACCTTCAACGCTGGTTTCTCCTATATAAAACCTTCTGCGTCACTGATGGATTCTTCCGACTGGGAGTTCCTCCTATATAGAACTGCTAGTCTTCAAACCCTGGAGTTGTCAGTCCTTCATATATAGAACTTTCCATTTTGAGACGGTGCAGCTTGGAGTCATTCCTATATAGAACTCTTCGCCTTCAACGCTGGTTTCTCCTATATAAAACCTTCACTCAACGCATCGATGGATTCTTCCGACCGGGAGTTCCTCCTATATAGAATCGCTAGTCTTCAAACCACAGGAGTTGTCGGTCCTTCCTATATAGAACTTTCCATTTTGAGACGGTGCAACTTGGAGTCCTTCCTATATAGAACTCTTCGCCTTCAACGCTGGTTTCTCCTATATAAAACCTTCACGTCACGATGGATTCTTCCGATTGGGAGTTCCTCTTATATAGAATCGCTAGTCTTCAAACCCCGGAGCCGCCAAATCCTTCCTATATAGAACTTTTTTGCGTCTGAATCTCGAGCTACAGTTCTTCCTATATAGAACCTTTCACCCTAAGACATTGAAGCTCGAGCCCTTCCTATATAGAACTCTTCGCCTTCAACGCTGGTTTCTCCTATATAAAACCTTCACACACATTTGATGGATTCTTCCGACCGGGAGTTCCTCCTATAAAGAATCGCTAGTCTTCAAACCCCGAGCCGCCAGTCCCTTCCTATATAGAACTTTTGGCGTCTCAAATCTCTCGAGCTACATGTTCTTCCTATATAGAACCTTTCACCCTAAGACATTGAAGCTCGGAGCCCTTCCTATATAGAACTCTTCACTTTCGACACAATAGGATTTCCTATATAATCTTGTGTGTCATGGGTGAATTCCTTCGACTGGGAGTCCTTCCTATATAGAATCGCTAGTCTTCACCCTGAGTCATCATCCTTCCTATATAGAACTTTCAGCTTCGAGCCTCTGAGCGGAGGATTCTTCCTATATAGAACCTCTCTCTGGAGCTTGGAAACATATGCCTTTTGTATATGAAAACACTGTCTTCTCATTTGGGATTCACAACACGATGGCCATCGATGTCTCTTCAGATTCGGGGATTCACACTGAAAATGGCTACCAATCTTCCAATTTTAGGGACTCACGCCAAGGTGGTCTGCCAAAACTTCTTCAAATTTAGGGACTCACGCCGAAAATGGCCAAAAAACTTCTTCAAATTTAGGGACTCACGCCGAAAATGGCCTCCAAAACTTCTTCAAATTTATGGACTTACGCTGAAAATGGCCACTAAAACTTCTTGATGATTTTAGGGACTAATGCCAAAATGGCCTCCGAAACTTTCTTCAATCTTTAGGGACTCACGCCGAAAATGGCTGCTAAAACTTCTTCAAATTCAGGGACTCGCGCCGAAAATGACCGCCAAAACTTTTTCAGATTTAGGGACTCACGCCGAAAATGGCCGCCAAAACTTCTTCAAATTTATGGACTTACGCCGAAAATGGCCGCCGATCTTTCTTCAAATTTTAGGGACTAATGCCGAAAATGGCCGCAAAAACTTTCTTCAATCTTTAGGGACTCACGCTGAAAATGGCTGCCAAAACTTTCTTCAAACTTTAGGGACTCACGCCGAAGGTGGCTGCCAAAACTTTTTCAGATTTAGGGACTCACGCCGAAAATGGCCGCCGAAACTTCTTCAGATTTTAGGGACTCACGCCGAAGGTGGCTGCCAAACTTTTCAATGAAATCCACTTCTTAATGTTCTTTGATAATTCTTCAGGTACCTGTCCAAAATAAGCAAAAATTGACATGCCCCTATCTATGTGATGCATGCAATGTAATGGTTTCTTTCTTTTCTTTTCTTTTTTTTTGTTCTAAAGTCTTACACCCTGAAAGGTCGCTCCTCAGATTTCTTCATCTCTTTACTGCTTTCTGTATGCTCTTAAATCCTCATTTGAACATGCTTTTATACCTTTTGTGCGAAAGGCTTTCTTATCTTTAGAGTTATCACCCGCCATCATAAATGATCTTCTGGTTCTTATATTATTCTTATAAGAACCCTTGTCATCTTCTTGGCTTGGCGTTGCCCCATTCAACCACGGGCTCCACTGCTTTGAATTTTCTGGCCTATCATATAGAGCCTTGATCTATTTCTAGTCACCAGGGTGAGCCAAAATGCTTCAATCCCTTGAGCTCTTCCTTGATCTTCTCGCAGCATTTCGATGGGAACTAACTTTCGGTCCCTATGCTTTAAATCTCATCATCATTCATTTTTAAAGTAAAGTAAAAGGTAATTTACTTGTGTATATTTCAAAAAAATAATGATTGTTTGAAAAGATAACAGTCATTTCGAAAATCACAACTTGGACATTTTGAAAACATTGTTTGGAACAAATGGTAAACATCATAACTTTGGGAGAAAATGTCAAACCTTTTAAAACATGTTTGCCCCCGAAATATCAAACACCATAGCGCATCTGTTTCAAGTTGCCAGAGACCAACTCTAATGAAGCGCATATTTAGAAGATCTTGACCATTGTAGAGATATATGCCAATGTATAGTTTCTTCTGGTCTAATAGGCTTTTGAGAGGAACAACCCTACCTAGTTTCTACCCCGTTTAAGGTGGCTCTCTTAATCTCACTATCTCACCATGCCCCATCCTTCCCTCATTTGGGTGTCGATCAAGCACTTCAAGTTTGACGTTCCTTGAAGAAAAGTTAACCCTTATAGGCGGAATGAAATCAAGACATTCTCATTCAACTTGGATATCTATGGATGACCGAATGGTCTTTGGGGCTTGTAATGTAGGCCTTTGGTTTATGGTTAAGTGAAACAAAGATTTACACTTGTGTAACTTGGATATGCCCACTATTCCTTCTCTTTTTTGGATCACTCTAGATCGCCCGTTTCGGTTTTCACCCTAGAGTTCATTTCCTTTCTTTTTTTATTGTATGCTGCCTTGCATTCGCTATATATCGATGTTCGTTTTACTGTTCAAGAATGTTTGATCCTCCAAAACTCCTTGGAACTGAGATTTCTTGAAGGACTACGAATACATTTCTGGGAATTCTTGTGATTGGCACGCCCAGATGAAATATTATTCTTGCTTTCTTTTTTCTCTCTTTTTTCTTTTCTTATTTTTTACTTTTTTTCTTTTCTTCTTTTGTACCTTCGGATCAATGTATTTTGGCTGGATATTGATGCCAGCATGCTCAGGCAGACTACTCTTTTTCTTCATTTTCAGGATCACTCTAGACTGCCCATTTTTGGGTTTTCACCCTAGAGGTCATTTCCTTTTTCAAAATTGGCAATCTTCGGGCCGACTTGTCTTGACTTGGCTTCAATTCGAGCTTCTATACTAATTTTCAAAACTGATGTTTACTTGAAATGTGGATTCCTTGTGTCTCTTGCACATAGTTGAAGTCTCGTTCTTGTATTGTTTGATCTGTGTGTGAAGCATAGACTGTATTCTTCATTTCTCTCTTTTTTTTAGACTGTTCATTCTGGGTTTTTAGCATTGAATCTCTTTCTTCTTATTCGAGTCTATGAATGTATCCTCGAATCAACACGGATCTATATTGGGTATTGATGCGATCTTCCGCGGAGTTAATTGCCTCTCTGCACTCTTCGATATTTACTCGATCCGGATTGCTTCGCCCTTCTGATTTTTTTGGTTTTTGTTTGGACATATCCATGTTTTCAACCACGTTCTTCCGGTGATTTCGATCTTCGTATCAATCTGTGTCTTCGGTAAAGTAAAAGAACAACATCCATTGTCATATTCACAAATGTCCCGAGAATGCCTTGGGGTAGTAGGGTTTAGGGTCAACTTTCGTTTCAAGGATCTTAAACGACAAGCGCTGAGAAGATAAATTCCTAAAATGGGAACTGCCCATTGTCTAAACACTCGCCTTTGTTCCTCTGTTGGCCTAAGTAAACTAGCAGATACTCACATTTACAGTATCACCACAACATTCAATCTCTTCTAAATATATGCAACTTAGAGTTGATCTTTGGGTTTGAAGCAAATGTACTGTTGCATTCAAAATTCGAGGACCTGGTATAGAAATGATATATACATATGTCCATTCAAAAATGTGTGTATATGCATATGGGAAAACTACCCCATAAAAATGAAATGTTTAAAGAATCAAGGATGTAAAAATAATTTTTAATTCTAATAAATAATGATTTTTTTTTGCTGAGAATTTCTTTGTGAAATGATGTGAAAACCGTAGGGACCTTTGGATTATCTCCAGGGTACTAACTCATTATGCCCCTTCCAAGGTAGTGTAGGCTTGCCTCTTCTCTTGTTTTTCCACCGCTGGATCAATTCTCTCGTCATGACTCCCTCATCGACCAGCTTCTTGATTTTTTTAACGACCCCAAATTTCTTAGTGTCATGACCCATCGCCTCAATGTTTTGAAAGTGGTACCCATTTATCTCTTTGTTTCCTTCTGCTCCTAGGCAGGTCTGGTCTTTAAACTTAGGTCCCGGAGTGCATGTTCGATTCTCTCTGACTGTCATGAAGTCCTCAAAGCTGGCTTTCATTTTCTCGAGCATCTTATTAAAGAAGAAATATGAAAGGTGGCATAGAAGTCAATTTTCTCTTCATCTACGGGAGTTGCACTTGGGTCACTAAACATAGACACCTCAAAGCACATTCCTTGAATCTTTCATCATGTTTCATCTTCATACCCTAGAGATACCGACGACTTAGTGCTAGGTCCAAAGCATATTATATCACGGTAGGTCCTGCTAGACTATCGGGAAAGTAGTGGATCGGTAATTTTTAATGCATCCCTCCATCTTTTGCAGAATATGGCCGCGTGAATCTTGAGGCATCTTGTTCCATCATCATGTGCAAATCTGAGAATCTTTGGAATTCGGAGGAACGACCAACCCAGGGTTGAAACAGAGTTTTCTTGCATTAAAGACATCAAACTTCTTGTTTTCTCTTTTTCCTCGAGCCTATCTTTTAACTGCTCGGATCTGGATTTTTGAGTGTCTTCAATTCTTTTATTCATGATAAAACTCTAATTGTTATTTGGATTACCCCCCAAAAATTTTATGCAAGGTAGTGATAGTGTTATGTAAAATATGTCATGATTGTACAATGTAATGCAATGCATGAATGCAAATGCGGTGTTGATTCTCGAACAGTCCTTAAAAGACTTTCAATCAATAGAAAAATGTCTGGTTGCAAGAAACTAATAATGAATTACAGGTGACAGTTAGCTTCCTTCTGAAGATCTTGACTTCGGGAAGCAAAACCTGTGCTCCACGTCTCGACGTCATCTTCAGGATGATGGATGACTTCGTCTTCTCTTCTTATTCTATGGACTCGTGACGTCATGATCTTTATTTTTGTGGCTTCTAAAAATGACATCAACAAGTGCAGGCATAATGCAGATAAGATCTTTTTTGGGTGCAAACGAATAATACGTCTAAACAGGGATGGATTCTATCGATCCTAAGGGAGTACTTTAAAAAAATTTAGGGTTTAAATTAAAATTCTCAAAGATCATTTGGCTTAAAAATTTCCCCATTTTTATTATCAAAAATTTTAACTTACTTAAAAATGAAACTTTTAGGTTTCTTTTTGTTATTATTATTCTTCTGAAAGTTTTATGAGAGAAGAAGTTTCAAAGCAAAATAATAATATTTTTATTTTTTTTGAGTTAAATTAAAATCTGAGAATTTAAAAATGGTCAAATGTGAAGATTTAAAATTGGGGTTCTGCGGCCCTGACTGAATCTTCTGCGTCGCACGTGCCTTATTGTCGTACCATCTTCTTTCGCGATTGGTCTTTGCTCGGCCTAACTTGATACTGTAATATTATCGTTCCCGGCAAAGCAGACTTTTTCTATTTTGAAAGCTTTTTAATGAACTGTTCTTGAATCAACACCATGTCATGATATGCAACATGAATGCAAATAAAGGCGTTGATTCCGCTGGTAATCACCCTTTTGAACGACTTTCATGGGAATTAAAGGGTCCAGATTACAAAAAAGATCCATATTACAAAAGGAGTCCCTATTACAAAAAGAGTCTATTACAAAGTCTTAATTACAAAATAAAGTTCTACACATAATCCCTAGCTCTACTCCTAGCTCCTCGACAGCTCTGAGCAACTTGATAAACCTTGGTGCTTCTTCCATGTCCGGGGTTACGAAAGGTCGGAGAGTCGCGGCTTCGGTAGATAAGTCATTCACACACCTCGTAGCTCGTTGTATGTCCACCATTAGGGTCTCGTTTGTATACTTTGGCACTACACGCTTGTTCGGCAAATTGTTACGTCGGATCTGTTGAGTAATCTCTGACCGATGTCACGCGACTGGATCGATGCTGTCCTTCCTAAGACACCTTTTTTCCATGATGAAAGATTTTCTAATCGGGCAAACCACTTGAATCAACGCCTCTATGTAATGTGGATGCAATGATAATGCAACAAAAATATGTGTAAAAATAAAATAAAACACAAAAAGAAATGAGTTAGTACCGGATAAAAATAATAAATACATAAATAAAAGGACAAATTAAATAAGGTAAATAAACAAAACGACCCTATTTATCTAGTCCAAAACACCTAAGGTTATCCGCATAACTCTAACAGGGTGGGTTTCTATGTTCTCTACATGCAGTGTTGGTGCTAAGAGGTACCCGGATTGTCCTTGCTGTCCCCTACTAAGGGTAGCAAGGCCCCCGATCATCACCCATTATAGGCTCCTTTCAACCGGGTTCAATTCAGGGGGACCCATTCGCTTATGCCCGTACGAAGGAATGATATCCTTACGAAAGCATAAGGTACTCGAGCCCCGAAGGTACTTGCTAGGCCCATACGGGAGAACGATATCTCCACGAAAGCATTAGCGTTTCCCCCACCACTTAAAAAGACGGGTTTATATGCCATATTTTAAATGCGTTAAAATAAACGCGCAATTATGACCGAATGTTAATTTAATAGTCACTTTAATCCGGAACTTCCAATATTAGTAAAGCGGTAATTATTTTAAAAGCTTGACTCTCATTTGTTTTTTTTTTTAAAAAAAAACAAAAAATTTCCCCAGCGGAGTCGCCATCTGTAGCGATGTCTTCTTTTCGCTAAATAAAAATGATGGGTTTTCGAAGGGTTGAGAGGTGTTTGTGATTCTTTTGGATATAAAATATTTATTCCGTGGGGTTTTAAAAGAAACCGCATTTAAAAAAATGGAGTCGCCACCGGCCACTTAGGTAGGCCGGACACCATAAAACCAGAGATTCAAAAAGATTGGGTTCGGGAGTCGGTTACGGATGGGGAAGGATTAGCACCCCCACACCGCCCAAAACTGGTACTTTAATAATTACCGCTTTATTAATATTGGACTTTCCGGATTAAAGTGACAATTATTTTAAAATTCGATACTAATTGCGAATAAATTTTAAGGGTCCCGTTATCCGAGAGTAAACGCCCAACCACTATCACTACGCCTGATACTGGCCCCGTTTACGCTCGGATAAAAGGACACCGCATTAACAATTTATATATCATATGCAATCTTAGTGGCAAAAATATAAAACATGGCAAAATATTTAAATGCAATAAATATTGACATAACAGAATACTAATATAACATAAATGATATACTAGACTAAAACATGCATATATACATATTAATCTAACTCATAAATAAAAACATATCTAGCATAAACAAAATACTAATATTCATAAATATTAATCTAACATAAAAACAAATTCAACATAAAATATTATTGTAAAACATACATACATAAATATTAATCTAACTCATAAATAAAAACATATCTAACATAAATAAAATATTAATATAAAACACAAATTTAAAACATATTAAATATTAATCTAAAACATAAACATACAAAATAAAAAATAAGACCACAATTTTAAAATAACTAATACTTCATTAAATTATAAAAATTACAACACTAATAAAAAAGGGAAGAAAATATACCTAACTAGGAGCTCGAACGACAAACCCCGACTGAACCCCACCGAGATCTACTGCGACCCCTCCAAAAATATTAACTAGATCGGACCTAAAATAGGACCCCGATCGAATGTTGGATCGAACTAACTGGGGTCGAGGGCACTGCCCCCAACCCCGGCCAGCCTTGCGGCCGGCCATGCCCCACGATTTGGGGTGCCAATTGTATAGCCAATTTATTGGCCAAATTGGGCGTGAATTTTTCTCTTCAATTGGCGTGGAATTTCTCTTCAATTGGCAGCCTATTTATAGGCCAAAGAGGGTGACGTGGAGCACCCTGCTCCACGCAATTTTCTTCCCTTTTTTTTAGTTATTATTATTTTTTTTGATTTTTTTATATTAATAATTTTATTATTATAATAACACTAATAACACTAAAACCCGGTCAAAAATGAGTGATTACATATATAATAGATACCCTATTGCCTTCGGGCTACGAAAATGAGTTAATTTCAGGAATTACTCTGAAGATGTCTTAAAAACTATAGAAAGTTCTTTTGTAATGTAGTTAGTCAGCTCTTTACATGGGTGAATCATAGACAGGTGTTCACCTTCTTCATCTTCTTCTACTATGGCGTTAATGCTCAGGTTCTTGAACGAATTGGCGATGTCCTCTTCTTCTTTTTTAGGTTTAATTATAACAGGGGTTCACGAATCCTCTCAATACAAACGTGTAATTTAGGGGTGGAAATATTATTAGGTCCCACACGACTTCATCCTCTTTTAGTCTTGCCTTCATTCTTTCTTAGTTCTTTTGCACAACAGTTCTTCTTTGCATAATGTTGGTCCTGAATCATAGCCTAAATCAATCATTCTTCTCTGTGATGGTTACCGGGTACAACCTCTTTTAGTGTCCTTTTATGAAGCCTTACTGACCTCTAACCCTCTTCCTAGGGTTTCTCTTATTTTATTTTGGCACATTTGGACAACCCTGGCCTATGAATCTTATTTCATTATGTGATGAAGGTTGCACTGTCAAGTTCAAATGTCTTGAAGGATCATTCCAAAGCATCTGTACCAAGCTCAATATAAGGGGCATCAGTTGATATAGAGGTGATAATGTCTTTTTTGGCGCCAATGATCACTAACTGGCCGTTGACCATGAATTTCAATTTTTAGTGTAACGAGGACGAGACTGCCCCTACTGAGTGAATCCAAGGGCGTCCTAAAAAAATGTATATGGGCGTTATGTCCATTACTACGAAATCAACATCAAAGGTGGACGATCTAATCTACAATGGTATCTCCATCTTGCCTAGCATATCTCTTTAGGTCCCATCAAAGGCCCGCACGATATTCTGGCATGTCTTCATGTGGGAGCTATCAACCGGTAATTTCTTTAACGTCACTATTGGCAAGACGTTCAGGGCCAAACCATTATCGATCAGGACTTCGTGTAACATGTGTCTTTTGCAATGAGTTGAAATGTGAAGGGCCTTGTACGAACCCCTTTCTCCCTCAAGAATTTCTTCATCACTGAAAGAGATAAAGTTATCAACGACAATATTAATAATCAGTCTGTCCATCCGGTCGATTGTTATTTCCTTTGGAACGAAGGTCTGGTTAAGAATATTAAGCAGGGTGTCTCGATGCCCTTAAAAGCTTAGCAATAATGATAACATCAAAATTCAGGCTGAGAGCCTGTGTAATTGCTCTACCACGTTATATTCGTTGTGCTTCAGGATCTTAAAAAATTCACGAGCTTCTGATCTTTCACAGGATCAAGGTACTACAAGGGTTATTCCTTGTAAAAATTCTTCTTTGGCTCATCAGTTGTGGCTTTCCTCTGGGATGTATCTCGATCTTTAGCCTCGGGCTAAGATAACATCAGCCACTCTTTGTAAAATGGCCCACTCATTAAAGTCTTCTCCCACTAATTTGGTTTTAACTAGCCCTGATTCTTCTAGGGTTACAACGGTGCAAGCATAATTCCACGGCACCTACCTACTATCCTTGTATGGATATGAGGATGGCGCCTTTATCACTAACTGAGGCTTCGTTCCTTTAGGTGGCTCTTTATTTCGAGCTTTGGTTCGGATCACCAAATGTTTTATCCCGATAAACTTTTTTTCACTCAGAAACTCTTCAGACGCACATATTTCAACTGGATTGGGTGTATCCCTTTTCTTGAAGAACTCAAGTTCTATACTATCTATTTTAGCTTGAATCATCTGTCGAAGCTCCAGGCAAAGCTGGATCGCGTTCTTTTCATGGTGTTTGCAGCAAGGCCTCTTGACCATCATTCCAGCCTCTATCATTTGCTCACATACCCACCTTAATGGAGCTTTAACTTCTAACACATGTCTCATGATTCTCTTGTTACCCTCTTCTATGATTGCATTCACCCCTGAATTCTGGTGGTTAGGCAAATGATTCCTCTTCATCTTGGGCATATCAAACGGTGATATTTATAGTCATCCATAATCTTTTTGAAATTAGTGCAATTCTCAATGGCGTGTCTTGTGAGCCCGATATGATACTCACTGTAACAGCCCAAATTTTAGAATCTAAGGGTTGCTTTAACCCAAAGTGTGGGCTTCGCGGTTTGGCCGAGAGTTTGGGCCTTAGGAGGACTCGAGGGAGCCTTAGTGGGCCTCCTATATTGTTTTTAGGCTTGTTGTCTTGGTTAGGTTGGTGAATAGAAAGATAGGGTAAATTCCCTCCTTTTGAAGAGGGAAAGCTAATTTCTCCCCATTAATTCTATACAGAAAAGGGACGGGGTGAGATCACCTTGTTTCCTATTG
Organism: Hibiscus mutabilis; assembly: GCA_019671005.1. NCBI lineage: Eukaryota > Viridiplantae > Streptophyta > Magnoliopsida > Malvales > Malvaceae > Hibiscus > Hibiscus mutabilis. Next base: position 19,044,830 of record CM033722.1, on the reverse strand, counting down.
TTATCTCCATTTCTTCTTTTTTCTTTCATCTTGCAACTATGTCAAAGGCTTAATCTTTGAAAGATTAAAGCAAAATCTCAGAATTTTAGTTAAGGAAAGTGTTATCAACTTACAAGGATCTACATTTTGTGGTAAAGATCTCTAAATTTGGTGGTGGAAGGAAAGACATGGGTTTGTGGGAGGGTTTTGTGAGAAGATGATTTAATCCTATTTTTCCAACCTAGTTTGTATGTGTTGTTACCCTTTCACTTCCTACAAGTTGTAACTCGTTTTACAATTTTCTTGTGTAGTGAAAGAAGTTGGAAATTCTTCCAAGGAGAGTTAGAAAAAAAGGCTTGAGGAGATTGGCAAGGAGCTTCTTTTTTAGCGAGGAAATCAAGGTTAGTATACTACTAACTCCCTTGTATTCTTGGAAATCATAAATTAGATTGCTTGTTGCTTGATTTGATGTTTTGGTTGTTTGAGAGCTTGAGACACCTTTAACGACTAAATTTGATTTTTCTTTTAAAATGATGTAAAAATGGATTTGGGTTTTTACTATAGGGGTTTGGGGTGTTGGGGATGATTTGCGAGCTCTAGAATTTGAATTTTGGGCTCATATATGATACAGGATGAACCGATATCGATATCCTTTACTTTTGAATGGCTAATTTAGGCAAAGTTTGAATGGCGTATCGGTATAGCATAGGCCGGGTCGATACCGAATGTTCTACCAAATTTCAGTAGCTAAAAAGTGTATCGGTTCTCTTGAGCGCGTATCGGTACCGATGGGGTATCGATACACGACCCTGTGTATCGGTACAGGGTGTGGGTTAAACCTCCTTCAGCTTGTGTAGTCGAGTATTAGTATGCATAGGGTGGGTATCGGTATCGTTAACTCCTCAAAAGTACTATTTTTCAAGTTTATATTGCCATGCTTTTGCTTGACTTTGAGTACATATTTGTGCATTTAGTTAGTATATTCATGCATTTGCATCTAGGAGTTAAGGAATGCTTCCATTGCCAGAGTGAAGGGGTATTTTCCTTGTTGTGGGAGCAAAGCAGAGCAGGACATGAGTAGTTGGTAGAAAGTAGGAGAAGCAGAAGAGAAATGTATAGTGTCGATGGAAAAAGTAAGATGAAGATTTCTAGACTCAGTTGGCAAAAGAATGATGGCCGATGTTCAGTCAGTCAGCCCTAATTTCAAAAGAAAGGATAAGATGATAAGAAGATAGCGCGTCTATCTTGGTGCATAACTAACTTTCAAGATTCAAACCCAACCTAGGATTTCCACGAGTGCCTATATAAAGGAAGTCGATCAATGAGCCAATGAGGCTACACCGTGGTGAAGAAAAAGGGTAGAGAGCAAACTGTGGTTCGATCAGGCTAATACCAAGAGCTTTGGATCCATTAAAGGGATACATTGACGGATCTCATTTTTTTCCATTTCTCTTGTTTTTAATTTTATTATGATGGTGATCTTTACAAACGATGATGTGTTGATGGTTTCCCAGCCTTGAACTAATTCTTTTAAGTTGGTTAAGGATGTTTTTGTGATGAACACTTAGTATTTACAGTTTTTAATAATTTAATGCCTTGGCATATTTGTCTATTCTTCTAGTGCTTAATTTCCTTAAGTTCTTTGTCATACGACAGTTGGCATTGCATGCATATTATCCCTTAATATCTTAACAGACTTAAGAGGTAACAATTAATTGCTAGGTACTAAGGTGAGAAGCTTCGATAGAAGATGTTCAAGTAGATGAGCTTACTTCATAAGTGGATTTACCCCTTAGGAGTAAAGATTAAAACTTTTCTAGGTTAATTACTAAGAAACATCACTACAGACATATTGGGTTAATCGAAATTAACTTAGAGTATTTCTACTGATAGAGGCAATACTAACTTTAAAATCAACTTGAAAATAAAACAAAGGTTGGAAATTATTATTTGTTGTCTTCGCTAAGCATAAATCCAAGCATCTCTTGCCAACATCAACCATCCATCTGAATACATTTGTTTGCAACCCACCTGAATTTTTATTTTATTTTCCTTAGTCATTTTCTTAATCAAAATTTGAAATCCAATTCAAACTCAGTTGTTCCTATTCACAAGTAAATATCATGGCATTTAATTCTTGGACAATCCCCGTGGATATGATACTCAGCTTATTGTTTTATTACTTGCTGACCATGTATACTTACACACAAAAGACCTAAACTTGGCATTATTTACTAGCATATTTACATTAATTCTTCAATTATTTGCCAAGCATTAGTCAGTCGACAAGTTTTGACACCGTTGCAAGGATTGCGACGAAATTTATTATTTTGATTTTTACTTGTTTTTATTTATTTTACTTATTTTGTTTTGTTTGGTGTATGACCAGGAGCCGCATTGCGAAGGAAGATTTATTATACGATCTAGAGATTGAAAGAACCCTACGTAAGTTAAAAAGAAAGCTTCGAGAGATGGCTCGATAAGGAAATGGTAGAGTAGATGGTGTCGTAAATAATGAAGAGAATCCACCAATACATGATGGGATACCACCCGCTCCTACTGTCGCTGCAGAGAATCTTGAAGAACGACCTATTAGAGAACACTTGGCACCAAACATGGACAATTTGATGTCATGATTAATTGGCCTAGAGGTAAATGTAGTTAATTTTAAACTTAAACTAGTAATGATTCAAATGCTATTGAATGTAGGTCAATTTAATGAATCACCTACTGGAGACCCAAGGCAACACTTGAAGCAATTCATGGAGGTTTTCCAACTATTTCAACAACCAGGTGTAGTTGAAGAGACAGTGAAGTTGAGACTATTCTCATTTTCCTTGGGAGACAGCAAAAAGGTGGCTAAATTCTTTTCTACCTGGTTTAGTTAATTCATGGGCAGAATTCTAGCCACCTAAACTTAATGCCAAACTGCGAAGTGAAATTATTACTTTTAGGCAAGATGATGATGAGACCTTGTATGATGCCTGAGAGCGTTTCAAAGACCTGTTAAGAAGATGTCCCATGTTTGATTCCCTATTTGGACCCAGATAGAGACCTTTTTACAACGGACTCAATGCTCATGCCAGTACTATGGTTGATGCTTCGACAAATGGATCATTGCTAGACAAGAATTAAATGGAGACATTTGACATTCTTGAAAGGATTGCCATGAATGATTTTCAATACCCTACTGCTAGATTGGGAACCGAGACAAAAGTCGTTGGAAAATTGGAACTTGATTTATTATCATCTATCGATGCTTAAATTTCCAACCTCACTAACATAGTGAAGACGATGCAAAAAACTATTGAAGCCCGAGAAGTGAAGGCACTGGAACCATTCTGTACAATTTGTGGAGAGAATCATGATGTAGATGAATGTCCATCAAAACCTGAATTGGTAAATTTTGTTGGCAATTTCAAACGTAATTTTAACCCACATGCCAATACCTATCATGTAGGTTGGAAGCAACATCCAAACTTTTCTTGGGGCGAATCAAGGCAGTAATTATAACTCCTTGGTTTTAGGCCTCGGAGTTTTCTAGGTTGATTAGACGGTCTGATGGATCAGATTAGAAGATTCGAGTCAGTTTTGGGATTAAATGGAAATAAATATTTTTGAGTAAGGGAAAATATGGAAAAATATCCTAAAATCATTATTTACCAAAAATCAATTTTACAAAAAGAAGTTCCGAAAAGTGACATTTTAGGCGAATGACCAAAATGTAAAGTTTCAAAACTATTTTTAGTGACTGGTTTGTAAAATGGTCAAAACTTAGAATCTTTAAGGAGCTATTTGGCTAAAGTCTAATATCAGAATTTTCTCTTTTAATTGAATATTTTAAAAAGGTTTTATGTTAAATAAAAAGGCTTGGGGAAATTAATTTCATAATTAGCATTTAAAGAAAACTTTACGTAACTAACTTTTCACCAAAAGATTTTCTCTCAAATTCTCTCCAGCCATACACTCTTTTCTACTTTAATTTTCTCAGGTAAATACTTGATTTTAACATTCCTTTGTTTCCAAATGAATCCTTAATGGTTTCCTAACAAAACCTATTTGACTTGATCTTGTTTTCTCAAGAAAATTCATCCAATTAAGAGTAAAGCCAAGTTTAGAGGCGAGCTTCGTTCTTCTCCTTTAATATAACGTTCTTTACTGAAATTCCCAAGTTATTGATTCTTTACATATGTTTTCTAACTTGATTTGATGATTTAATTATGGAAAATTGGTTAAATCAAGGTTTAAATGATGAGATTGATGTATTTTCGTATGGGCTCTATTTTGCTGAGTTATTGATTTATTCTAATCATGATTTTGATGTTTAACAATGCTAATAAGTTGATTTTAACAATGGAATCCCAAAACTAAGTGAATATCTAATTATCTAGGTTGTTAGTTGTGAGTTTTTGAGGAGTTGTGGAGGTTTAATGAATGTTGGAGGTATAAGGGTGATGTTAATGTGTTTTTGGATGTTAATTGACATGAATTGATGGATTAAAGTGTTATGTTTTGGCTGGGTTAAGTTTAGAAGATGTTTGATGTTGATCTCGGTTGTTGTAGAGTGAAATTTGGTTACATTTGTTGAGGATTAGTGTTGCTATGGCTTTGAATGCATTTGGATGCATTGAAACCTCTGTTTTTTTTGTGGATAAAATCGGGGAAGTTGATCCTCAAGCTTGAATGAACGTTTCGGAAGCTTTAGGGCGTGTTTACCGTATCGGCAAGCGAGATTTTGCATGTTGGTGAGTGAGAATGAGTTTTACAGCTTTTCAAAGGTTTAAAAGTTGTGTTTGAGGGTTTAGATCAAGCTTGAAACTCTTGTCTAAGCTCGGACGTAAGTAAATGATGAATTCTCTCTCAAACCCGGTTTGGCAATTGGTTTTATGCACTTGTTTTAATAACTTGATTACTCACTGTATATGCATGATTTGAGCACGGTTTAATGTTGGAAAACAATTATATATGATGATGATGATGCATTTAGAGGTAATGCATGTTTTGACAATGTTTTGAACATTGATTAATGGATGGTCGATGCATTGGATAAATGGTTTTAATTGATGCATATGAAAATAGTGAGTTGATGTTAATGAAACGAGCTATATTGACAAGTGATGGTATGAAAAGGTTTTTGAAATGTTATCGGATATAGTTGTCTTCCCATAGGATTGATAGTGCACTATAAAACGTCATCTTGCATGTTGAGGGGTTTTAATCCAGTGTACTGAATACTCTATCCAAGTACCCTAACGGTCGAGGGTTTTTGATCTATGTACCGAAGACTCCCGTTAGTAGGTTATACATCTAGCCGATGAGTGGTGTTAAGGGGTTTATGTGTACCGAAGACTCCACCACGGGTGTCACAACGGTTGAGGGGTTCATGTGTACCGAAAACTCCCGTGTATGAACTTTGAGATGCTGGTTGAGATTATATGTTAAGTGTTGAGAGGACACTTGTTAAATCCATATATCCGATGTTATATTTTGTAAAGTTGAATTTGGTTAATGATCACTTGTAGCCATATATAATTGATAATGTATCATGTTGATGGATTATGTTTTTTAATGTTGGTTTAAACATGTTTTACTCTTTAAGCCTTGCATTGGTAGTATGCATGAGAAACCATAAATTGAGGGTAGCAAATGGGGCTTTGTTGTTGAATCCATGATGCATGTTGTATAAGGTTCAATATGTTGTTTTGGAAATGTTTAGTGCATGGTTTGATAAGGCATGATGTTGAAAAAATGATTGAAAGGTGTTTTGGAAAGTGGTTTTTCAAAAAGATTGTTAAATGGTTTTAGATGCATTGATGGTAGTTGGTTTTTGAGCATTCCTCACTAAGCCTAGTGTGCTTACGCTCTCTTTTCCCATCATTGCAGAGAATTAAAGGTTGGAGGCAGCAAGCAAGCAAAGAAAAATCTAAGGACTTGTGTTTATGAAAGTATGTCCTTGATTTAGACTTGTAGTAATAAAGGCAATGTGGTCGTTTGTTGTTTGCTAAACTCCCTGATTGTGCAAGTTAATGTTGATGTTTTGGATGTGTAATTGGCCATTTATGCTTGTTTGAAGTTTGGTTAGAGGTTTTTACATGTTGAGTAGGAAGCATGCCTCTAGGTGACATGGATGATTGTGTCAGGCTTGCTAGAATCGTTTAAATGTTGGTATGTTAAACATGTTCTTGATGATGTATGATGTTCAGATATGTGTCGAATGTGTTTAGATTGAGCCAAAGTGTCATATGCTAGACCTAGAGGTCATTATAGGCCATCGCGTATCGGTACGGGTACCCAAGGATCGGTACGCGGGGTCTGGAAATGCTCAATCCATCAAAATTTAACAAAGGGTATCAGTACGCCTTGCCATCGTATCGGTATGCCTTGAGGAATTTTTGTATTGGTGTCGATACACGGGTTGGCATACCGATACATCCCCTGCATTTTTAAAGAGCCGTATCGATACGAGGGGTACCGTATTGGTACGCAAATTAGTCACTGGAATTCTGAGTTTTGAAAAATCACAAGGGGGACCGGTACGGGGTTAAGATCGTATCGGTACAAGTGGGTCAACACACTATATCGATACAGTGGTTCTTATATCGGTATGTGTAGCTATTATGGTCGTTAATCCGTATCGATACGGACTTGCCCGTATCTGTACACCCTGTCATTTTGTGCATATCTGTCTGCTGAAGTTTGGAAATCTTGCTATTTAGTCCCTGAATATTATGTACGCAAGTGAATGAGTTCATATGATTGTTTTGAGCTAGAATTTAACATGTGAGCATGAAATTGGAATAATGAAGGATTGGTAAACTCAATTTTAATTAAGTTCCTATAATTTGTGGAATTTAAGTTTTGGTCCTCGATGCACGCATTTGAGCAATTGTACCTTGTTTTGAAATCAGATTTCAATGAAACGATTCCACTGAAGCATGTTCACCATATGAATTAATTTGATGCATTTAGACAAGATAAAAAGGAAAAAATGACTCGATTTAGGTTATTAGCTCAGGTTTGCTTTGGCAAAGCTAATATGATCCTTTTAGTTCAGTTTCGACTAGGCTGGGCTAAGGTTGTTACATTTGTTTGTATCAGAGCCAGGTTTACGAAAAACTGGGATGTTGTTGATGGTTATTCGTTGTTGATGGTTATTCATTGTTGTTTGCTATGCACGGTGATTGTTTATATGTATGGTGTTTGATATATTCCATGTTGGGGTAATTTCGGGGACACAATGCCTTATTACTATAGTTATAAAATGGTTTTAGTTTGAAATGAAAGTCTTGGATCCTTGCTTGAAGCTGGCATGATTGTTTTTGTTTTAATGTAATTATCATGCCTTAGATACATTTTTATATGATGCCATCGAGGAGAGAATTGCGATCGAGTAAAAATACTGCTGCCGAAGGGAAGGGAGTCGATGGTGAGATAGTGCATCCTAAGGGATTACCGCCACCTTCGCCTAATCATCATGAGGGAGTGGAACAAGTACCACCTGCACCACCTGATCTGGTGTATGGTGATAAGAGGCCTTTGGTTCAGGCGATGACTGAAGCATTTCGAGCCGAAATGGCTAGAGTTTATGTACCTGCACTGGAGCCCGCTATTGCTGCTAGTTTAGAGTTGTCGTTAGAGCGTATGCGCATCCTGAGAGGGGTTGAATTTATAGGGTTGGCACCTAAGGCATCTAAGGAGTGGTTTGCCAGTACAGACCAGATTTTGGATCGGATAGGGTGCAATGATGCTTGTAAGCTGGGATGTGTTGTGTCCCTACTGCAAGGTGATGCATATAGTTAGTGGACCACTGTGATCACGGGTATGAAACACGGTGATGTGACTTGGGAGTTCTTCTAAGATACCTTCAGGAAGAAGTATCTAGGAGTTATACTTGGACGAGAAGAAACATGAGTTTATGGCCTTGGTTCAGGGCAGTATAACAGTATTTAAGTACGAGGTACAGTTTGTGAGGCTGAGTTAGTATGCGCCTGAGTTGGTGCCGAATGAGAGGCATCATTGTGACCGATTCTGCTATGGTTTGGAGCAAGATGTTAAGACCTACATGTTGGCCATTGATTATACAGATTTTGACATGTTGGTTACACGGGTGAAGGATATTGAGCAAAATTTGGGTTTATCTTGTCATCCAGGGGGTTCTAGCTCGGGAAAGAGAGCTACAAATTTTGGTTCTGGTGGTGATCAGTCTAAAAGGCACCGTGAAAGGAGGTTCTGTCTGAATGCGATACGTGGTGGAGATGGTGTTGGGCGAGGATCACGAGATCATTTCAGGCGATATTGTCCATGTTTGGCCAGAGAGGGACAGGTTCATTCGCTGTGGCTGCGAATTCCTGTTGGAATTATGGATTTGGGGATCATATGAGATGTGATTGTCTGTTTCTGGCTAGGGGTATGCAAGCACCTGCACCTATTGTTGCACCACCGAGAGGCCGTGGGCACAGTCGAGGTAATTTTCAGCAGAGGGATGAAGGACATAGGACTATGGTGCATACAGTGGAGATTCGACCCAAGGGTGGTCGACCTGTGAGGATTTATGTGCATCGTGAGGGGAGGAATAACATGGATGTGATAGTAGTTACTTTTACTTTGCAGTCTATGTCATTATTTTCTCTGATAGATTTTGGTTCTACGCATTCAAATATTTTACATGAGCATGCGCATTTGCTTGATATACCGGTCGATATGTTAGATTGGATGGTGGTGCCTAGTGATGTTGAGTTGAGGTGAACTATATTGACCGAGGCACATGTTAGTCATTTTTCTATGCATCCCGGTAGTACCAAGATGTATCGAGATTTGAAGGAGGAGTACTATTGGGTGGGTTTGAAAAAGGATATGGCTGATTATGTTGTGAGATGTATGGTATGAAGGCTGACACCAGTTTCCTTCTGGGTTGTTACAACTATTGAGGATTCTGGAGTGGAAATAGGAGAGAATCACCATGGATTTTGTGTCGGGGTTACCTTTGACACCGACTAGGAAGGATTCTATTTGGGTGATTGTTGATTGGTTTAAGAAGTGTGCATATTTTCTGCCAGTACATAAGACGTATACCCCTGATAATTTTGCAGATCTTTATGTTGTTGGAAGGGGTGCCCAAGTCAATTATTTTGGATAAGGATCTAGGTTTATAGTAAGGTTTTGAGGGTATTTGCATCGAGCTTTGGGTACTCACTTGAATTTCAGTACTTCGTATCATCCGCAGATGGATGGTCAGTCTAAGTGTGTGATTCAGGTGTTGGAGGATATGTTGAGATGATGCATCATTGAGTTCCAAGGAACTTGGGAAAGGCAGTTGCCTTTGGTGGAGTTTGCGTACAATAACATTTATTAGACAAGTATAAAGATGGCACCGTATGAAGCCTTTTATGGTAGGAAGTGTCGTACACTCTTGTGATGGGCTAAGGCCGGGGAAAAGTATGTTTCCATGCTTGATGTGTTTAAAGACATGGATGAAAAAGTAAAGCTTATTTGTGATCGTTTGAAAGCGGCCTCTGATAGGCAGAAATCCTACGCGGATTTGAAGCATAGAGAAGTTGAGTATGATGTTGGTGAAAAAGTCTTCTTGAAAGTCTCACCTTGGAAAGGTGTTGTGCTTTGGGAGTAAAGGAAATTTGGGTCCAAGGTTTATTGGACCATATGAGGTGTTGAAACGTATAGATCCTGTGGCTTATCGGTTCAGTTTGCCTCCTGAGTTGGAGAAGATTCATGACGTGTTTCATGTATCCATGTTATGGAAGTATCGTTCGGATCCGTCGCATGTTATCCCAGTGGAGGATGTTGAGTTGCGATCAGATTTGTCTTATGATGAGGAACCAGTAGAGATCATTGACTCCAGTAGTAAAGTTCTTCGTGGCAAAACGATTGAGCTTGTTAAGGTGTTGTGGCGACATTGCGGTGTTGAGGAGGCCACATGGAGTGTAAGTCGGACATATTGGAACAGTTTCCGCACTTGTTTCCATCAGGTAAATTTCAAGGATGAAATTCTTAAGGGGGTGAGTTGTAATGCCCTGGTTTTGGGACTAGGAATTTTCTAGGATGATTAGGCGGTCTAAAGGATCGGATTAGAGGATTCAAGTCAGTTTTGGGATTAAATGGAAATAAATATTTTTGAGTAAGGAAGAATATGGAAAAACATCCTAAAATCATTATTTAATATGAGAATGATTTTGGTAAAATCAATTTTACAAAAAGAAGTTTTGAAACGTAACATTTTGGGCCAGTGACCAAAATGTAAAGTTTTAAAATTGTTTCTAGTGAATGTTTTGTAAAAGGGTCAAAGCTTATAATCTTTAAGGATCTATTTGTCCAAAGTCTAATATCAGACTTTTCTCTTTTAATTGATTATAAAAAGGTCTTAAGTTAAATAAAAAGGCTTGGGGAAATTAATTTCATAATTAGCATTTAAAGAAAACTTTACGTAACTAACTTTTCACCAAAAGATTTTCTCTCAAATTCTCCCGAGCCAAACACTCTTTTCTACTTCAATTTTCTCAGGTAAATACTTGATTTCAACAATCTTTTGTTTCCAAATGAATCCCTAATGGTTTCCTAACAAAACCTATTTGATTTGATCTTGTTTTCTCAAGAAAATTCATCCAATTAAGAGAAAAGCCAAGTTTAGAGGTTAGCTTCATTCTTCTCCTCTAATATAAGGTTCTCTACTAAAATTCCCAAGTTATCGATCATTTACATATGTTTTCTAACTTGATTTGATGATTTAATTATGGAAAATTGGTTAAATCAAGGTTTAAATGATGAGATTGATGTATTTTCGTATGGGATCTATTTTGATGAGTTCTTGATTGATTCTAATCATGATTTTGATGTTTAACAATGTTAATAAGTTGACTTTAACAATGGAATCCCGAAACTAAGTGAATCTCTAATTATCTAGGTTGTTAGTTGTGAGTTATTGAGGAGTTGTGGAGGTTTAGTGAACGTTGGAGGTATAAGGGTGATGTTAATGTGATTTTGGATGTTAATTGGTGGATTAAAACGTTAGGTTTTGGTTGGGTTAAGTTTGGAAGATGTTTGATGTTGATTTCGGTTGTTGTGGAGTGAAATTTGGTTAGATTTGTTGAGGATTAGTGTCGTTGTGGCTTTGAATGCATTTGGATGCATTAAAACCTCTATTTTTGTGTGGATAAAATAGGGGAAGTTGATCCTTAAGCTTGAATGAACATTTCGGAAGCTTTGGAGGCGTATTTACCGTATCAGCAAGTGAGGCTTTACATGTTGGTGAGTGAGAACGAGTTTTACAGCTTTTCAAAGGTTTAAAAGTTGTGTTTGAGGGTTTAGATCAAGCTTGAAATGCTGGTCTAAGCTCGGAAGTTAGTAAAGGATGAATTCTCTCTCGAGCTCAGTTTGGCAATTGGTTTTATGCACTTGTTTTGATAACTTGATTACTCACTGTATATGCATGATTTGAGCATGGTTTAATGCTGGAAAACGATTACATATGATGATGATGATGCATTTGGAGGTAATGCATGTTTTGATAATGTTTTGAACATTATTAATGTATGGTCGATGCATTGAATAAATGGTTTTAATTGATGCATATGAAAACATGAGTTGATGTTAATGAAAAGAACTATATTGGCAAGTGATTGTATGAAAAGGTTTTGGAAATGTTATCGAATATAGTTGGTCGGCCATAGGATGGATAGTGCACTATAAAAAGTCGCTTTGGATGTTGAGGAGTTTTGATTCGGTGTACCAAAAACTCCATCCAATTACCTAACGGGTGAGGGGTTTTGATTTATGTACCAAAGACTCCCGTTAGTGGGTTATACATCTAGCCAATGAGTGGTGTTGAGGGGTTTATGTGTACAAAAGACTCTACCACGGGTGTCACAATGGTTGAGGGGTTTATGTGTACTGAAAACTCCCTTGTGTGAACCTTGAGATACCGGTTGAGATTGTATGTTAAGTGTTGAGAGGACACTTGTTGAATCCGTGTATCCGATGTTATATTTTGTAAAGTGGAATTTGGTTAATGATCACTTGTAAGCCAATATAATTGATAATATATCATGTTGATGGATTATGTTGTTTAATGTTATTTTAAACATTTTTACTCTTTAAGCCTTGCATTGGTAGTATGCATGTGAAAGCTTAAATTGAGGGTAGCAAATGGGACTTTGATGTTGGATCCATGATACATGTTGCATATGGTTTAATATGCTGTTTTGGAAATGTTAAGTGCATGGTTTGATAAGGCATGCTATTGAAATGATGATTGAAATGTGTTTTGGAAAGTGGTTTTTCAAAAGGATTGTTAAATGGCTTTAAATGCGTTGCTGGTAGTTTGTTTTTGAGCATTCCTCACTAAGCCTAGTGTGCTTATGCTCTTTTTTCCCATCAATGCAGAGAATTAAAGGTTGGAGGTAGCAAGCAAGTAAAGGTGTAACGCCCTAAAATTGGGCCTAGATGTTAGACAAATCGATTAGACGGTTCGAGGAACCGGATTAGTCAATTCGAGTTAGTTTCGGTAAATAAAATATGGAAAAATGTTAGAAAATACTTAATTAATATTTTAAGTATTTTGGTAAATTCAATTTGAAGGAATAAAATCTAATTTTGGGACGAAAATGTAAAGTTTTCAAAACTATTTTGGTGACTAAATTGGAAAAGAGTCAAAACTTAGAATATTTAAAGAGATATTTGACCAAACTTTTCCATTGAATTTTCCCCTTAATTTATGCTATTTTAAATGGTTTTTAATTGTTTTTAATATTAAAATAAAATATTTAATAAAATGGATTTTTAATTTCACAAATCACTTTCTCACGTAACTAACTTTGCTATCACTTTTCTCTCAACTTTCTCAGCAGCCAAACTATCAAATTATTTCTAAAATTTCCAGGAATCAATCTCTTTTAATTTCCTTTTGATTTCCTACTTGATTCTTTTGAATTCTACAACAAAATCTATTTGGATTTCAACCAATCTTTGCCAATTAAGGGAGAAATCAACAATTAGAGGTAATTTTCGCTTCTCTCCTCTAATTAAAGGTTCTTTATTGAAATTCCCAAGTTCTTGACCCTTTACAACTAATTTTTGTTATGGAATTATGATTAAAACATGAATATGGTGATTGAATTGAGTTTTGATATGAAAATTTGATGAACATTGTTTTGGATCTATTTTGTGTTGAATCAAATTGATTTGGTTCCCTATTATGATGTGTTTTAATGTTGAAAGAAGTGATTAATTAAAGGAATCCCGAAACTATGTGAATCATAATTTTCTAGGTTGTAAATAGCTAGATTTTGGTGTGATCTTGGTGTTGTAGAGTTGCTAGAGGTATGAGGACGTGGTAAGGATGTTTTTGGATGTTAATTGATGTTCTTAAGATGTTAAGATCAATAGGTTTTGACTGAGCTTTGTTTATATGAGGTTTGATGATGATTTCAGTTGTTTTGGAGAAGCGTTTGATGGTTTCTTGTGAGGCGAAGTTGTGTTTGTTGGTTGCTGGAAATTTGAGATGCATGGAAGTACATTAATCCTCTGATTTTGATGGGTAAAGCATGAGAGTTGAATCCTATAGCTTTTGGAGAGGTTGTGGAAGCTTCAGAAGCTTGATTCTCGCAACGGCAAGAGAGCTTTAGATTGTTGGTGAGTGGAAACGTGTTTTACTACTATTAAAAAGCTTTGAAAGAAGTTTTGGGAGTTTATAATAAGTTTTAAACACTTATCTAAGCTCAGAAGTAAGTATTGGTTGAGCTCTCTCTTATTTTCGGTTTTTACGAAATGCAATCTCATGCACATATTTATAGATTTGATTACTTACTGTTATATGCATGTTTTAGAAATGAAAGATGTTGCAAATGATTATACTTGTTAAGCTTTGAGTAAAGCAAATGATTTATGAAAGCATGTTGAGAGTGCTAGAATACATGGTTTAATGTATTGGAAAATGGTTTGAATTGATGCATATGTAAAACAATAAGTTAATGTGGTTTTTATTTAGTATATTAGCAAGTGGCTGAGGTAAATGTTATCGGATATAGTTGGCTAGCCATAGGGTTTAAAGTGCACTATAATAAGCCGCCTCATGTGTGTCGAAGGGTTAATTGTGCCGTTTTCTCCACCATGAGAATCGCAACGGTCGAGGGGTTAATTGTGTCGTATTCTCCCGCTGGAGGATTGAGTATCACAATGGTTGAGGGGTTAAATATGCTGTTTGCTCCCATTGTAGATAGTATACATTGTAACCGTCGAGGGGTTAAATGTGTCATTTGCTCCAGTTAGATGTATGTTAAGTGGTCGAAAGAACCACTTGGGAAATCCGTCTTTCCGATGTATTTTATAAGTTGGAAAGAAACTTATTTTGAGTCACTTGAATACTAATATACGAGATGATGTATCATGAGAAATGGATTATGTTTTGTATAATGTGGTTTATACATGTGGTGATCTTTAAGCTTGCTATTTAGAGATTTTGGCATATGAAGCTTAAATTGAGGTTTGTGATAGAATTCATGATACATGTGTTGCAAATGGTTTAAATGTGCATTTGAAAGAGATTATAGAAGCATGGGATGTTTTGCCATGAGACTTATACATTTGGTTTGGATTAAAATGATTTTAAATGCATTGATGAGTGATTTTGAGATTCCCTCACTAAGCTTATAGCTTACGCTCTCCTTTCTCATCAATGTAGAGAAATAGACCCTTACGGACAACGAGTAGGCAAGTAAGGATATAAGAAGTGAAGTGTTTGCAAGTATGATTTTACAAATACATAGTAGTAATAAGAGGCAATGTGACCAAGTTGTAATCGGGAGGTTTATTTTTGATACGCCCTGTTGTTACAAGTTATGTTTGATGTTTTGGACTTCTATGAAGATTAATGTTTGGTTTTGAGGGGGTTGGGAAACATTATGCATGCTTGGGTAGAAATCATGCCTATAGGAGTTATGTTTGGATTTGATATGTTGCATATGATCTTCTACCATGCTCCTATGTTTGAGGAATTGATGTTTAGGAAGTTGTATGAAGATTAGATGTTGATTGGAGTATGTTAGATTGAGCCAAAGTGTCATATGTTGGACCAAGAGGTCATTACAGGTATGTCCGTACCGGTACGAGTCTTTAGGGATCTTTAGGGATCGGTATGCGGGGACCTATCTCAGCTCAATTTGGGCAAAACTTCCTTGGTGTACCGATACGCCTAGGGACCGTAGCGGTACATGATACTGGAATTTTGGCTTGGTTTCAGTATACGAGCAACTGTACCGGTGCGCCTTTTGGCTATTGGAATTCCTAATTTCCAATATAACATACCCGTACCGATACACTTGAGGACCGTATCGGTACGACTTTCTATTTTATGCCTGTTGTGATACGAGAAGTGCCCGTACTGGTACGACAGCCGTTAATTCTGTTAAGATGCCTTCTGAAGTTTGAATCTTTGCAGTTTAGTCCATGTTTCTTGATCATGCAATTAAATGAGTGTGGATGGTTATTTTAAGTTGAAATTTATCCTGATTGTATAAAAGATGACTAATTAAAGGTTGGTAACTCTAATTTCAAAGAAGTCCTCTTAATTATCTAAATTTACAATTTGGTCCCTAAAATGCTATTTTGAACAATTAGGTGTCAATTCGACGCCCGATTAAGTTGTAATTTTCACCACAGTCAGCATGATCACCTTAGGGTTTAAATATGCATTTAGGTAAGATAAAAGAAAAAATGGACCTTTTTCTAAGTAAATCTTTTGGAATATAGCTCGCTCGGTTAGATCTTGCGACTAGACCGGGTCAAGGGGGTTATAGAAGGAAATTCAAAGGACTTGTGTTTACAAAAGTATGGCCTTGATTTATACTTGTAGTAATAAAGGCAATGTGGTCGTTTGTTGTTGGGAGGGTTGCTTGCTAAACTCCCTGGTTGTGCAAGTTTATGTTGATGTTTTGGATGTGTAATTGGCCATTTATGCTTGTTTGAAGTTTGGTTAGAGGTTTTTACATGTTGAGTAGGAAACATGCCTCTTGATGATATGGATGATTGTGTTAGGCTTGCTAGGATCGTTTAAAATGTTGGTATGTTGGTGTTAAGCATGTTGTTGATGATGTATGATGTATAGATATGTGTCGAATATGTTTAGATTGAGCCAAAGTGTCATATGTTGGACCTAGAGGTCATTACAGGCCATCGTGTACCAGTACGGGTACCCAAGGATCGGTATGCGGGGTCTGGAAATGCTCAATCTATCGAAATTTAACAAAGAGTATCGGTACGCCTAGCCATCGTATCGGTATGCCTTGAGGAATTTTTGTACTGGTGTCGGTACACGGGTTGTTGTACTGGTACACCCCTTATGTTTTTAAAGAGACTAACCGATACGAGGGGTACCATATCGATACGCGAATTAGTCACTGGAATTTTGAGTTTTGAGAAATCACAAGGGAGATCGGTACGAGGTCAAGACCGTATCCGTACGAGTGGGTTAACTCATCGTATTGATACGGTGGTTCATGTATTAATATGTGTAGCCATTATGGTCGTTAAGCTATATCGGTACAGGCTTGCCTGTATTAGTACCCCCTGTCGTTTTGTACATATCAGTCTTCAGAAGTTTGGAAATCTTGCGATTTGGTCCATGAATGTTATGTATGCAATTGAATGAATTCGGATGGTTGTTTTGAGCTGGAATTTAACATGTAATCATGAAATTGGACTAATGAATGGTTGGTAAACTTAATTTTAATTAAGTTCCTATAATTTGTGGAAATTATGTTTTGGTGTCCGATGTGCGCGTTTGAGCAATTGTACCTTGTTTTGAAATTTGATTTTAATGAAATGATTTTGCTGAAGCATGTTCACTATAGGAATTAATTTGATGCATTTAGACAAGATAAAAAGGAAAAAAAGGATGCGGTTTAGGTTATTAGCTTGGGTTTGCTTCGACAAACCTAATGTGATCCTTTTAGTTCGATTTTGGCTAGGCCGAGCTAAGGGGGTTACAGTAACAAATTTAATTTCCATTATCAAAACAACAATATACCGCCAGGTTTCAATCAAAATGTGATGCCACAGAAAACACGGAATAATTTCCATCAATGATAGAGATCTACCCAGGGGAACTCTCTAATGAAGTATATGGAGCGAAATGATGCAACTATCTAGAGTTTAGCAGCACCTATGCGAAACTTGGAAGTCTAGTTAGGATAGATTGCCAACGCACTCAATAACAGACCCCAGGGGAATTTGCCAAGTGATACGGAGGATGCACGACAAAAAGGAAAAGAACAATGCAAAACAATCACTTTTCGGAGTGGAAAACAATGCAAGAATAAAGCTTTTGTCAAACAATCAACTAATTGCCAGAAAAAGAAGTCAGTGGCAACAGATAAACCCAAAAAAGTTGAGAAAAAGGAAGCAAGCAATGGCAATGCTAGATCTCAATCTGATGCCAGCAACACTTTGGCAAAATAGGTAGATCCAGCATTTGGCTATCCGCCACCACCTTTTCCCCAAAGGCTTTAGAAACACAAGCAAGACCAACAGTTTAAGTGCTTCCTAGAATTCCTTAAACAACTGCAGATCAACATACCATTAGTGGAAGCTCTCAAACAAATACCCAACTATGTCAAATTCACGAAGGACATCTTGTCCAAAAAGAGGAAGCTGGGTGATTTCGAGAGAGCCGCACTTACTAAAGGATGCAGTGTAATAATAACTAACAGATTGACACCAAAACTGAAAGATCTGGGAAGTTTCACTATTCCCTATACGATTGACAATAGATTCATGGGCAAAGCACTATGCGATTTGGGAGCCAACATAAATCTGATGCCAATGTCAGTTTTCAGAAAGCTTGGCATCAAAGCAAGGCCTACCACAGTAACACTCCAGCTGGCAAATCGTTTTTATATGCATCCCAAGGTTAATATTGAGGATGTGTTGGTAAAGGTAGATAAATTTATATTCCCAATTGATTTTATTATTTTAGAATATGAGGCCAATGCTAATGTACCTATAATTTTGGGGAGACCATTTTTTACCATGGGTAGGGCTTTAATTGATGTTAAAAAGGTAAGCTTACTATGCGTATGAATGACCAACATGTTATGTTTAACATATTTCAAGCTTTTAAGTGTGCAGATGAACCTAAAGAATGCTAAACTGTTGAGCTGATGGAATCCAATTTAATGAAGAGCTAGAAAAGTTTTTCCAGGACATAGACAATGATGACATAAAAATGGATGATGAAGATATCATGAGCGAGACTCTGAAGGACCGGCCATGTTAAATGATGTCATGAGTTATTTCGGGAGACCTAAGCCACTTGAGCTGGCTGGTAGAGAAATCAAGGCATCCAAATCATCTATTGAGGAGACACCGAAACTGGAACTGAAACCTTTGCCAAACGACCTTAAATATGCTTACTTGGGTGATGAGTCAACTTTTTCATTGATCATTGCTACCGATTTGACTAATGTCCAAGAGGAAAGATTGCTAGAGATATTAGG
The DNA here is from genome assembly GCA_019671005.1 of Hibiscus mutabilis. Lineage (NCBI taxonomy): Eukaryota > Viridiplantae > Streptophyta > Magnoliopsida > Malvales > Malvaceae > Hibiscus > Hibiscus mutabilis. Next base: position 19,026,351 of record CM033722.1, on the reverse strand, counting down.
CAATCAAAAGCAAGCCTTGGGATAGACCCTAGCTAATATCTGAGGGATAAGGCCAACAATTTGCATGGAAAAAATTATTCTGGAAGATTGCCATAGTAAAATAATCCAGGCCTAGAGAGATTGAATCCCAGTATGAAGGAGGTAGTCAAGAAGAAAGTCATAAAGTGGCTAGATGCTGGGATAATTTATCCCATCTATGATAGTTCGTGGGTTAGCCCAGTGCATTGTGTGCCCAAAAGGGGTGGAATGACCATGGTTCAAAACAACAAAAATGAAATAATCCCCTCGAGGATCGTAACGGGTTGGAGAGTGTGCATGGACTACAAGAAGCTAAATAATGCCACTCAGAAAGATCACTTTCCACTATCCTTCATCAATTTGATGTTGGATAGATTGGCAGGGAAAACATTTTATTCCTTTTTGGACGTTTACTCGAAATATAATCGCTCTAGAAGATTAGGAGAAAACTATGTTCACTTGTCCATATAGGACATTCACCTTTAGAAGAATGTCCTTTGGATTGTGTAATGCTCTGGCAATGTTTCAGTGTTACATGATGACATTTTCTCAGATATGATCGAGAAAAACTTAAAAGTCTTTATGGATGACTTCTCTATCTTTGGCAAAAGTTTAGAGGAATGCCTTCAGAGCTTTTAAACTTGTTCTACGGAGATGTATTGAAACCAACCTATCCTAAACTAGGAAAATGACACTTTATGGTGAAGGAGGGCATAGTTCTTGGACATAAAGTGGCCAAGAATGGACTGGAATTTGATAAAGCAAAGGTAGAGGTAATCAAACAATTTCCACCACCCACAAGTGTTAAAGGTATTAGAAGTTTCTTGGGACATGCAAGTTTTTATCATTGTTATTAAATATTTCTCAAAATTTTCTAAACCTTTATGCTTACTTTTGGAACAGAATACCACTTTTGCGTTTGATGATTCATGTTTGAAAGCTTTTCAGAAATTGAAAGATAGGTTAATTAATGCCCCTATAGTCGTGGCATGAGATCAGAATTAATCATTCGAGCTCATGTATGATGCCGTGACTATGCTGTCAGAGCTGTATTAGGACAGAGGCGTGGCAAAATTTTCCATGCAATCTATTATGCCAGACACACATTGAATGAGGCCTAGCTTAACTACACAACAACTGAAAAGGGGTTCCTTGTAGTTGTCTTTGTATTTGACAAATTTAGATCTTACCTGGTGGGTAGTAAAGTTGTGGTATACATAGACTATTCAGCACTCAAATACCTTTTGGCAAAGAAAGATGCGAAGCCTAGACTAATCTGATGGACACTCTTATTGAAAGAGTTTGATTTTGAGATACGAGATAAAAAGGGAAGCAAAAACTTGGTAGCTGATCATTAGTATCATTTAGAGCACCACCATGAGGATGTCAATGTTGCTACAATTAGAGACGAATTCCCTGATGAATATTTTCTTGCAACCAATAATATGCCATGGTATGCTGACATAGTCAACTACCTGGTTAGCAAAATCTTGCCACCGAATTTGGAAAGTAATGCCAAGAAGCGATTTCTGAGAGATATCTGGTAATATTTTTGGGATAAGCTATTTTTTTCCAAACATTTTGCCGACCAATCATTCATCGCTGTGTGCCAAAAGATGAGCAACAAAACATTCTTCAGCTTTTCCATGTAGCACCAAATGGAGGATACTTTGCTAGAATAAAGACAGTAGCCAAAGCACTGCAGTCAGGATTTTTCTAGCCTACACTGTTCAGAGATGCTCATTATTTTGCCAAGGCATGCGACAAATGCCAGCATACTGGAAACATTTCCAGCAGACATTAATTTCTACTTCAAAACATCATGTAGGTGGAGATATTTGACGTTTGGGGGATAGACTTTATGGGTCTTTTTCCCCATTATTTGGAAACTTATACATACTTGTGGTCGTATACTACATCTCAAAGTGGGTTGAAGTTGTTGCTCTCCCAACAAATGATGCCAAGGCAGTTACTAAATTCCTACATAAGTACATCTTTACCAGATTTGGTGCTCCTAGAGCCATCATTCATGATAAAGGTACCCATTTTAAATGTCATTTAATCACTAAAGCTTTGTGAACGTACGAAATCCAGCAAAGAATTGCCATTGGCTACCATCCTCAAATGAATGGCCAGACAGAAATTTCGAACAAGGAGATCAAGGATATCCTGGAGAAAACTGTGAACTCAACTCGGAATGACTGGTCTTTAAGTCTAGATAATTCCATGTAGGCATACAAAACAACTTTCAAAACTCCATTAGGAACTTCCCCATACAAGCTTGTATTTGGGAAGTCATTCCATTTGCAAGTGGAGCTAGAACACCGAGTTTATGTGGCAACCAAGCAGTTGAACATGGAATGTAGGGCTACAGGTGAGAAACGCTTGTTAAACCTGAATGAGTTAGAAGAATTTCGAGCACAAGCCTATGAAAATGCCAAGCTTTATAAAGAAAGAACAAAGAGATGGCACGGCAACAAAATTTTGCCAAGACAGTTTGAAGTAGGGTAAAAAGTTCTATTGTTCAATTCAAGGCTTAAATTATTTCCATGTAAACTCAAATCCAAATGGTCAGGACCCATTGAAGTTGTCAAGTCTTATGCTCATGGAGCAGTAGATATCAAGGACTTGAAAACTGGGACAACGTTCAAAGTGAATGGCCAGAGGTTAAAGCACTATTGGGAAGGAAGTCAGGATAGTGCCAATGAGACTATTCTCCTAGCAGAGATTGAGTAATTTTTCCATCACAATATGATCATTGTAAATAGTTAGATTAGTTATTTTATTTTCAGTATTTTGGTTTGTTTAATTTAATTTTTCCTTTTTTGTTTTGAAAGTTTTTTTAGTGTTAGCACAGGTTATTTTGCCAAGGCAGTATGCTAGGCCAGGCCAACATTTGGACGCCTACCATCAAGTGGAGTGGTAACACATGGATTAATTTTAGATAAGGCCTAAGGGAGAGTTATTTTTGCTGAAGTGGGAAACCCTAGCCGCCTAGGTTAACTTTTAAAACTTTGAAATTTTACCCTATTCTTTTTCACCTTTTCTTTTCCCACGCCATCAACTCTCATAACTCCTAAACCCATCATCATCCTACTCCCCCAAACACGTATAGCTGCCACACTCATCATTATCTCCACTAACCTCACCATTAAAACCATCTCAACCGTCTCCCTTATACATTTATTAACCCTTAATTTCCTTAAGCAAGAAACTTCTCTCTTTTCATTTTCTAGAATGCCAAACAATTCAAGAACCAATCTTTTCCAATCATCATCTTCTTTTCCCTAATCTTTTGCAATAGCGTCCTCATCAACATCTTTTCAAGTCCTTTTCAATGACGAGATCAAGTAAAAGTATGAAGAAAACTATGTTGTCTGCACCTTTTGTTACGAGAAAGTTTTTGAGTTCCAGAATGAACCCAATTTGGGTTATTTGCCGGAAGTGAAGGAGATAGTCATGAAACATCATTGAGAGATATTTTGCCAACAGCCAAGGGAGGTCTACTCCACCATTGTTCACAAATTCTATGCCCACCTCACAACCAAGGACTCGTCTTTTCTATTTGTATGAGGTACGTGTACTCGATTTGATGAAAGATATGTTAATGGTATGTTTATTTTAGATGGTACAGGAGAAGCACATTCAGCATTTGTGGAAACCATGGATGCTGTCAAAAGACATTTTTTGCTAAAAGATTTGTGTGAAACGAGCACAAAATAGAATCCTTCTTCTAAGGGAAATAGAACTGTGAAACGATTGGCATTGAAACCACAGTCGCGAGGATGGAACCACTTCTTAAAAGCAAACCTTATGCTGGCCACACATAACAAGATAGTTTCAAAGGAAAGAATGGCTTTGCTGCACTCTATAATGGTAGGAAGGAAAATCAACGTAGATCGTCTAACTGTGGACGAAACCAACAAATGTGCCGGTAATGGTTTGGTAGTTTTATTTTTTCTTCACTAATATCTCAAATTTGCTTACAGTATAAGGTACTACAGCTCGACTCTAACAATGTCTAGAACTGTACAAGGACTATTACTCTTACTCTGTGGCTACAATTGATTGCCAAGGAAGCGAGGGAGGAGGATAAAGGAAAGGCTGTTGAGCTGGTGTCTGCTGCCAAATCGCCTAAGGCAAAACCTATTACGCAGATGCCAGCTGATGCCTTGGCATTACTTTTCCATATTTATTAGAGACAATAACTCATCCTACAAAACTAGAGAAGGCTGAGGAGCAAAATTTCATGCTCTGGCAATATACTAGTGCTAGAGACCGAGCCCTAAAGACAAATCTTGAGGGCATCACCACCAGTCATTTGCCAACATTTCCAGAGTTCCCCGCTAAGCTTTACGCGCCCGAAAGAATGCCAGGCAGCCCTCAGTCTGTTCATACTCCGACCCAGCAATCTGATGCTACTATCCTTGCATCACATGTCCAAGTTGAATCTGCCAAGATCGAGACCTCACAAGAATCTGATGACAAAGTACCTACCAAGACTGATGTGCCACATGCTATACCTGCTTCTTCTACCACTCTCGTAGCCTCCACTGCATCTGACCTGATACAAATCATTGAGGAGTTCTTTCATGATGTGAAAGCCTCCACTGCTATCTTAAAGAAAAGAAAGAAGAACATGGCACCCAATTGAGGGAGCTTTGCTAAAAGAAAGACTCGTGTCTCTCGTCTAGAGTAATCCGAAGAGGAGTCATCTTCCCCTTAACTGCTTAACTCCATATTTTTCATATTTTTTATTTTAATCATGCATTTCATTTTGTATATATGTGTTTTCATACATTGAGGACAAAGCACACCTTTGCTTTGGGTGAGTGTGTTGCCTCACATTTATTTCCATGTCATCCATTCATCTTTATGTTTCTGTTTGCATTTTGTTATTGTCATATAGATTAGGTAGACCCATGCATACCGAACTAGTAAAAAAATTTAACCTTGGCTTGTTTTTAACCTGATAATTTTGCCAAAACTTTAGCTAGCATGGTTAGAATTTGTACTAGTATGCCATGTCCGATGATGAATTTAAAATCCTTAGTAAGGATGATCCAGTAGATTAGTAATGCTAGGTTGCTTGGCAATTGATCTCTAGTCTAGGAAAATTTAGTCTCACTTAAACACTTAGTATGCATCCAGCTCCCAAAACAAACTTAGGATTCTTGAAACTAAACTTAGAATAAAAATGAAAAAAATGAAAAAAAACAATGTCATGGTAAAAAGTGAAAAATAAGGCAACAATGTTTTGCCAAAGGCAAGAAAAAATTTAGAACACTCATCTGCCTAAGAGACAATAAGTAACTTGGGGCTTCATGGTTTACTCTCTCTTAGTTCTCAAGTCAACAAAACTTTAGGGTATGAGTGTATGGGTGAGCTTAGTGGTGTAGTCTGGATTAACATGGGGATTTGTGGTTTGCTCCCTCTTATTTCTCATGCCAAACAATGTCACAACACGAACCCTAATTTAATGCCAGCAAAAAGAAACCCTTGGTAAGAATAAATAATAAAAAATGTATTTGAGTTTGGATAGTAAAGATTTGCTAAGGGAGTTAAACGATACTTGATGCAAATTGCATTCACTTCATGCACACTTTATGACCTTAGGCTAGAGTTATATTGCTGCACTTGATTTTTTTGATTTGTTGGCAGCACTGCTCTACGATATCTGAGGACAGAACTAGGACCAGAATCTGCTTTCTAGCTCATGTTGTTAATCAGAAAAATTTTCCAAGGTTCTTTTCTTTAGTTTTCTTTTTTGCATTATTTGAGGACAAGCAATGAGCTACGTTTGGGGGTTTGTTAACTCCTCAAAAGTACTATTTTTCATGTTTATATTGCCATGCTTTTGCTTGAATTTGAGTACATATTTGTGCATTTAGTTAGTAGATTCATGCATTTGCATCTAGGAGTTAAGGAATACTTCTATTGCCAGAGTGAATGGGTATTTTCCTTGTTGTAGCAGGGCAGAGCAGGACAGTAGTAGTTGGAAGAAAGTAGGAGAAGCAAAAAAGAAATGCCGAGTGCCAATGGAAAAAGTAAGACGAAGATTGCCAGACTTAGTTGGCAAAAGAAGGATGGTCGATGTTCGGTCAGTTAGCCATTGGTCAAAGGCCCAGTCAACCCTAATTTTAAATGAGAGGATAAGAAGATAACGAGCCTATCTTGGTACGTAACCAACTTTCAAGATTCAAACCCAACCTAGGGTTTCCACGAGTGCCTATATAAAAAAAAGTCGATCAACGAGCCAAGGAGGCTACACCGTGGTGAAGAAAGAGAGTAGAGGGTAAACCATGGTGTAATCACTCATTTTCATTTGTAAATACATATTGCATGTATATTTTTTATATATGAATGTTAATAATATAAATATAAGGTAGTGTGTGCATGTATATTATAAGCTATGTATGTATACGTATTAATGGTGTATGTGTGTCGCGTATGTATCTATAGAGTACGAGCGTATTTGTTTAATGTGTGTAGAGGTTATGTTAATTATGTGTATGATTATATATATATATGTATGTTAGTATGTTACATTAATGTTTGCATGCGTATTCGTATGTTACACTTATATGGGTGTGCACGTGTACGTATGTAACGTCGTATTATTATTATTATCATTATTATTATTATTATTATTATTATTATTATTGGACTAATGTAAAATAAAATCTAAAATATAAAACCCAAATATTATAATAACAGTCCAAGTCCATATTATTACAAGATATATATATGTAATTTACAAGGCCCATTTTCTACTGAGCCCAATCCCATCTAATTAACCCTAAAACCCTATATGATATCTAATATCATATTTTTCTTTGCAGCAGTTGAAGGAGGGCCATTGGATCAAATCCAGATCCAACGGCCACGATCAGCCTGAGGAGAGCCGTCCAGCGCGCGTGAAACACACTCCCAGACCGTTCGACTTCTCACTCGCGCGTGCAACGCACGCGCGAGACCGTTCAATATCTTCTGCCACGTGTCGTCATCTCCAGCGAACACCACGCACTTCAAGAATGATCGGGACCGTTCATGCCCCAAGTGATCCTAACCGTTGGATCAAAACTGATCCAACGGCCCAAACCAGATCTGGCCAAGAATCTTCTCTGCCACATGGTCGCATCATCGCTCCGCTTTCTGCCCGCCAGATTTCACTCACGCCCCTCACCAAACCGGACATGCAAGAAATAAATAAACAACAAGTCGGATCAAGCATGGGTTCTGAGATTTCATATCCAATCAGTTGCTCATCAACAGTAAAGATCAGATCTACTCTTATTATTATTGGCATGTTGTAATAAAAAAGAAAAAATGGAGGGGATAAAGTAGGGTTCGGTGAGTTTGTAAAAGGGGGGGTTTTTTTTCAGATCGAAAAAACAAAAAAAAGGGAATCTGAATCAAAAAAAGGGAGTTTTCCAGAAAGGTATTGTTGCTTCTTTCTTCCTCTTTGCATGTTGAGTGAAAAATGAATAATATCAAAGGAAAAAGAGAGTGAGGAGAGACGTTTACCTTAGTCGCCGGCGAACCTCCCTTGGCCGGCAATAAACTCCATGTAGTGAGCCGACAAAAAGGGGAAGTTTTGGTTTCGGTTTATACAAAAGAAAAACAGCTTGTTTCGGTTTTTTTCTAGATCTAAGATAGGGGTTTCTTTTAACTTTAAAAATCAGAATTTTAGGTTCGGTTTGGAAAGGGGATCGCTTCAGGACGGGGTTCGAGGCCCACCGGCGTCGGCGAGCGTCAGCTGGTGGCCGTCCAAGTAGGCCGGTGCGACCGAAACGTCGTCGGATTCTGGAAACGATGGTCTAGATGAAAACTTAGGGAGGTTTCTCGGTTTTTTGGGGGAAAATAAACAAAGGAAAACTTGTTTCTTTAGAATGAAAATGGGAAATGATTAAGGGAGAAAGAAAGAAGCCGGATTAGATGTGTAATAATTTTAAAAAGGGTCTAATGTCATGGAAGGTCCTTCCATGTTTACGTTCTTTTCGTTTTGGGTTTACCATGCGGGTAAAATACACTATCGGTCCCTCTGCGTTTTCGAAAAGTCTCAATTCAGTCCCTAATTTTGTGAAATTAGACTTTTAAATGGTGAAATTACCTCCCCAGTCCTTCCGCGTTTTGAATATTTGTACTTTAGGCTTGCCCCTTGGTCAAATCACATGTTCAGTCCTCCTAAGCTTTCTTGGTTTTGTAATTTCGTCCCTAAATCGCATATTACGCCTTTTAATTTCTGCTTCTTATATTTATTTCTTTTCATTTCAGTCCTGTTTCATATTTAAATATTCATGTTCATTTATTATGATCGTATATGTTGATGCAGATTTTTGCCTTTTATATGTCTCTTGTATATGCCTTGAGTTTTTATGTTTACATGTATATGTGTGCTAAGTTTATAATGATTATGTATCTATTTGTTCTGGTTATTCAGTATTAAGCATGTTATGTTCTAGTTGACTTCATTACACAGTATGTTTTGTATTTTTGTATGTGTGTATGTTCTCTTAGCTTTTTAGGTTATATGTTAGTATATTTTCTTTTATATATATGATATGTTGTCCACATATGTTGAAATATGTTTTATTACTAGCATGTATGTCTTATTGAAATATTTGTTCGTCTATATATGTATTTATTCCTACCTTGTTATTGTGGCATGTTAAGTTTGCTTTTATCTGATATTAAGCTTGGTATGTATATGTGTATTTTAATTGCGTATTTCATTTATGTTAGATTAGTATTCTGATATGTGAATATTTACTGTTTTTAAATTATCTGCTATGTCTTATATTTTTGTCATTAAGATTGCATATGGTATATAAATTATTAATGCGGTGCCCTTTTATCCGAGCGTAAACGGGGCCAGTATCAGGCGTAGTGATAGTGGTTGGGCATTTATTCTCGGATAACGGGGCCCTTAAAATTTATTCGCAATTATGACCAAATTTTAAAATAATCGTCACTTTAATCTGGAAAATCCAATATTAATAAAGCGGTAATTATTAAAGTACCAATTTTGGGCGGTGTGGGGGTGCTAATCCTTCCCCATCCGTAACCGACTCCCGAACCCAATATCTTTGAATCTCTGGTTTTATGGTGTCCGGCCTACCTAAGTGGCCGGTGGCGACTCCAATCTTTAAATAAAATGCGGTTTTTTAAATAAATAAAAAAACCCCACGGAATAAATATTTTATATAAAAAAAACACAAACACCTTTCAAAAATCCTTCGAAAAACGATCGTTTTTAATTAGCGATGATGAAAAAAAAGGACATCGCTACAGATGGCGACTCCGCTGGGGACATTTTCGTTTTTTCGAAAAAAACAAATGAGAGTCAAGCTTTTAAAATAATTACCGCTTTACTAATATTGGAAATTCCGGATTAAAGTGACTATTAAATTAACATTCGGTCATAATTGCGCGTTTATTTTAACGCATTTAAAATATGGCATATAAACCCGTCTTTTTAAGTGAGGGGAAAACGCTAATGCTTTCGTGGAGATATCGTTCTCCCGTATGGGCCTAGCAAGTACCTTCTGGCTCGAGTACCTTATGCTTTCGTAAGGATATCGTTCCTTCGTACGGGCATAAGCGAATGGGTCCCCCTAAATTGAACCCGGTTGAAAGGAGCCTATAATGGGTGATGATCGAGGGCCTTGCTACTCTTAGTAGAGGACAGCAAGGACAATTCGGGTACCTCCTAGAACCAAAACTGCATGTAGAGAACACATAGAAACCCACCCTGTTAGAGCCATGCGGATAACCTAGGTGTCTTAGATGGAATGTAAATAGGATTGCCTTGTTTGCTTATCGCATTTAATTTGCCCTTTTATTACGTACTTATCATTTTTGTCCGGTACTGACTTGTTTTCTTTTGCTTTGTTTTTGCATATCATCGCATTCGCATTACACATGGGCATTGATTCCCGAGTGATTTCTCCCATAATAGAAGATTGTTCATGATGGACCAAAGGTTCTTTGACCTGAAGGAAGGGGGTCCAATTCCAAAGTTCCATCCCGAGACTAGACCAGGGACAGCCGAAGAAGAACCATTCAAGGACACCAGAACAGATTCGTAAGCAGTGTCAATCCTGGTGACAAACAAGATGAAATACAAGAACTAAAGAAGCAGATGTCCGAGATGATGGACCGGATGAATGCCATGATGAAAGGCAAGCAAAGATGTCAAACTCGGAAAAGATTCGGTCGGGAGCGCGAAGGTGAAACAGAATTGTCGAATGTCAAAATAGACAACACCGTTAAATATAACAAATCGAATCCCTTTGTGATCAATTTCAAGAAGCGGACAAGTAGCATATCGGGGAAGATACCCGGGAACAGAGGCAAAACCAAGGGAAGTTCGAGAATCTAATGACATCGAAGACATTATCCTATACCCGTGAGATACACCGAAGTTACTTCCGTTGCTTGTCGAAAGGAACCTTATCATACCAATGAAGTCTGTACCAAGAAAACCTCCTTATCCGAAAGATTACGACGATCGTGTATGCAGTGCAGCTACCACGTAGGCGATTCGAGTCATCACACCAAAATTGTAGGGCCCCGAAAGACGAGTTCGAGATCTTATCAGAATGGGAATTTTGGGTTTCGAAGACGGACAACCCAAATTCTTCAGCCAGCCTGTCGTGGCCCCAGGGGCAAAGTCAAAGGAAGGTCAATACCGAGCCCAAGGTTCGGATAGCACAGTAGTGGGTCACTCAAGCGGATAAAAGTTTAGGAGTCAAGAATAAAAGTGTCTCAGAAGATGAATTCGCACACAATCGCGACCAGCTCGATCATGAGAGGCACAATCTTAGCATGAAATCAAAGAATGTACAAGACGAGTACCAGAAGCTGCACTTTGAATTCAAGAGTTTCGGTCTGGGTGACACCGCGGAAGAGTGGGTTAATGGTGTGGTTCAGCTAAGGAACGGTTCAGAACGCTGGAAGCAGAAATGCAAAAATAGTAAGAATAAAATCAGATCATTATCAAAGAAGCTGGAAGAAGCTGAATGCCAACGCGACTTTCTCCAAAATGAGTTGGAAAACAGTCTGGCCATGGAAGATATCCTGAAATCAAGTCTGCACCAGGAAAGGAATGAATCACAAGCCTTTCAAATGGAAAACACAGCACTCAAAGAACAGATAGTGGGGCTCGAAACTGCTTTACGTACCAGTGAGATCCGTGCTGGGGCAATGACCGTTAAGCTACAAAAGGCCGAGCAAACAATACGGGAGAAAGACCGGGACATGAAGATGGTTACGACTCAAGCCCGACAAGTAGCTGAACAGATAGCAGATTTAGCCGATGCAGCAGCACCTATAAGCCAGAATATGGATCCGGCATTGGACCGCGAAGGAAAATTGACGGGATTATTGAATGAGGTCAAGACATTAGGTGCTAGGGCTCACCGATATCTGTAAAACCCTAATACCAGATGTAATGAAACCTTTTGGTCTGAATGAAAGATGTCCTATAGGGACAAATCATTTGCAGAATCAATGCTTTATTGCATTCATACATTGCATTTGCATCGCATTTTTTTGCATTGTTTTATCATCGCATGACACTTCATCATTTAATATATGGGGTTCGATGGCAGAATTAATCGGAAAATGGAACGAATTGAAGAGTCGAGGCTTGACCAGTTAGAAGAAAAAATCGAGAAAGAGCTTAAGAAGAAAGAGAAGATAAATGTCTTCAACACGAGGGAACTCTGCCTAGTCCCCGATTTGGTCATTCCTCCAGATTTCAAGATTCCCGGTTTGGCGCAGATGACGGAACCAGCTGCCCAAGATTCACTTAACCATGTTTTGTAGAAAAATGGAAGGATACATGAAGAACGAAGAATTGTTGATCCACTATTTCCATGATAGCTTTGACGGGACCAGCAGAGAAGTGTGGTATAACCGTTTGAACAAAATCAAGTTAGGTCATGGGGTGACCTCGCTAATGCCTTCTTGGATCAATACAAATATGCTTTAGATTTAGCACCACAATCGACGATTTCTTGAAATGAGAAAATGAGGCCAAATGAAAGCTTCGAGAAATATGCATTAAGGTGGCGATGTCCGCAACCCAAGTCCAGCCCCTATATAGCGGAAGAAGAGTTGACTCCTATTTCATGCAACGCTTCCCTCTCCCTTCTTCGATGTGATGTTGGAGAAATCAAGAAACAAATTCAAGATTTCATGACGATTGGAGAAAGGATAGAATATGCAATCAAAGACGGAAAATTGAGGTCTAAGTCTAAGGACCGAATCAAGATAAGATAGATAAGGATGGAGACATAAATGAGTGTCATCTCCGTGGTTCGCGTGGCGTAAAAAAAGAAGAAGACAGACCCGACAAATCGGGGTCATCAAGGAAAATCCCTCGGACGAGCGCAAATTTGGAAGTGTTTGGAATATCTATCTCGGACATTTGGCCTCATCCGGTAGGGTCACTATCTTGTTCCTAGGCCGATGAAGAGTGCACCTGATCTGTATGCCCATAGTTTTGACTCGAGTAGCACATGCGAATTCCATATGGGGGCACCGGGGCATCCCACCAGAAAATGTAGACCTTTACTGGATGAAATCAAGAAGCTGGTCAATGATGGAACCCTGACACAAGAGCTGATCAAGCAATGGAAGACCAAGGATGAGAAGCAAATCTACATAGTGCTGAAGAAGCCATAGACGTCTCTACATTAAAATACCTTCCTGAAGTAATGCAGGGGATCAACTCTATGTGGCCCCCGTGTGGCAAAGATCTTTTGTGATGGGGCATGTTTGTTGGTTTTTATTTTCAATAAATGACACATTTCACTTAACATAAAATGTTTTTGAAAGCACATAGATATTTTCTCATCATTGTAAGGCACTAGATATCAATTGCAAGATGTGACATTAGATAGTTGTCGTGATAACGATGATGTGTGATCTTCCCCACCGGACTCTGGTCAGCAAAGCGAGATTATTACTCTTTCGATGATATTCAAGGACGAAAAAGCTCTAAATGTCAACCATGTAGAGTTGCTTGAAATTGAAACTCTAGGCATAATCTTCTAGGTAGTAAAGGAGAAACAAAACAAAAAGGAAAAGAAAAAGAGAAGAAAGAAAAAAGAAATGAAAATGAGAAAATAATAATAAAAAGTACTCCTATGTTCGAAACCTGGTAATAGGCTTGTTCGGATAAGAGTATGGAAATTTTGAGGCACTCCGCTGAAGCGATAGGGTGGAGATATATCATTCAATTCAAGAAACCTTAGCTTCATGAGTGATGGTAATATTTTCAAATCGTGACTATGCTGAGTAACTTGGGGCGTTGTTGTTTGCTCCATCGTTGTCCTCAAGACAAAGGATCGTGACGAATTGATTTCCTCAAATAAAGATTAAATAAAAACAAAAAGAAAAAAAAAGAAAATAGGCGATATCATGAAAAAAATTAAGACTCGCACCACCCGTAACTTTATTTCTAGAGTAATATTTCTGCGCTCAAGTGGTTATACAAGCCTACCCTTTTGGGGGCATAATAGATAATGAGAATTGAGAAAGAGTAGCACTCTGCAGCAACGCGGTAATCATGAGGATGAACCGAGTCACCAGGGAAGACTTCACATCTTTGAATTATCAAGCGGTTAAATCTAAGCCACTCTCGCACATGATATCCAGAGCTCCTATGCTGTGTTTTCAAAATCTTGTATGTTAATCTAAAAGACACCCTTTAGTGGAACACTAATCAGCAAATTGACAAGTCAAAGCAACAAAAATTTCCATGCATTACTTCAGGGGTAAGATCCAGAACACAAGGAGGCAGATACTATTGAAGCCCCTAACCAGAAATGACCTCACAATGCATAACAGAGGTATAAGTGTCAGACAGCTCAAGAACAAGAAGCGAATTCCAGCCACGATGCCTTGTTTGGTTTAAGAAAATGAAGGACGAAACAGGACAAGAATGAGCTTACAAAGTGAGGAAACGGTAAAAAAGCAAACATTGAGTCTCCAAAGAATTAAAGCACAGAGATCGATGAATGGTGTCCGTCAAGAGACAACAAGAAGATTGAGGTTAAGAAGCATTTCGCTCACCACGATGACGAAATTAACAAATACTCGTAATGTTGGGTCAAAAGAACTGGAAGATATTCGAGCACGAACGAGCAGGTGGGGCAATACTGAATGTAAAGAATAGTAAGAATCTCTGCACACGCATGATATAGCGTTTGTTGGTGAAGCGGCGAAACCCCAAAAGAAAGGCGGTGCCTCATGCAAACGAACAAGAGCGGATGCCCATTGAGCAAAATTTGACAAAATGAAGATCAAAATTGAGCATACCGCAAAAGGAAAGGAAATAGAGAAATCAGAAGAATGACTTTTCAAGACATAAGATTAACAAAGAAAAAAGAAAAAGAGGAGAAAGAAATCATAACATTACATGCATCATATAGATAGGGGCATGTCAATTTTGCTTGTTCCTAAACAGTATTTGAAGAATTATCGAAGAATTTACCAAAGTTCATAAAACAACAGCCATGTCGACGTCGATCCGGATATTAAATCCTTCGGGTCATCGGTAAGTCCTTCGGGCACGATGTTAAATCCTTCGGGTCATCAGTAAGTCTTTCGAGCATGATGTTAAATCCTTCGGTCATCGGTAAGTCCTTCGGGCATGATGTGGCAAAGATATCGGCGTGAGTCCTCATAAAACAACAGCCATGTCGGCGTCGATCCGATATTAAATCCTTCGGTCATCGGTAAGTCCTTCGGGCACGATGTTAAATCCTTCGGTCATCGGTAAGTCTTTCGATGATGGTGTTAAATCCTTCGGTCGTCGGTAAGTCCTTCGGGGCATGATGTGGCAAAGATATCGGCGTGAGTCCTCATAAAACAACACCATGTCCGCGTCGATCCGGATATTAAATCCTTCGGGTCATCGGTAAGTCCCGGGCACGATGTTAAATCCTTCGGTCATCGGTAAGTCTTTCGAGCATGGTGTTAAATCCTTCGGGTCGTCGGTAAGTCCTTCGGGCATGATGTGGCAGCATATCAGCGTGAGTCCTCATAAAACAACAGCCATGTCAGAGTCAGATCCAGATATTAAATCATTCGGGTCATCGGTAAGTCCTTCGGGCACGATGTTAAATCCTTCGGGTCATCAGTAAGTCTTTCGAGCATGGTGTTAAATCCTTCGGGTCATCAGTAAGTCCTTCGGGCATGATGCGGCAATCTTAGTAGCGTGGGTCCAAAAAAGGCAACAGCCTAAAAAAAAAAAAACCTGCATTTTCAAGCCCCAGTGGAAGGTCCCATAAAGAGAGAACCCTAAATCTAAAATCTCAAAAAGAACTCCCAGTCAAAAAAATCCATCAGCGGTGCAAAAGGTTTTATATAGGAGAAACCAGCGTTGAAAGCAAAGAGTTCTATATAGGAAGGACTCCAAGCTTTATTGTCTCAAAGTGAAAAGAATGACTCATAATTCGGGATGTCAGAGCGAAGGGTTCTATGTCGAAAAGAGCCTGTAGCTCCAAGATCGGAAGGTGACGAAGCTCTATATAGGAAGAACTTTCGAGCCTGAAGATTTAGCCAAGGAAGATCGGAGATGTCCAAAAGAACTCGTTTTCCAAAGCTACAAACAGAAGTCCGATAAAAATGAGTGCTTATGAATCTTTGCTTTGCTTCCCATTCCATGAGAACAAGCAAAGAGGGGCAAATCAGTAATCACTCATTTTCATTTGTAAATACATATTGCATGTATATTTTTATATATGAAATGTTAATAATATAAATATAAGGTAGTGTGTGCATGTATATTATAAGCTATGTATGTATACGTATTAATGGTGTATGTGTGTCGCGTATGTATCTATAGAGTAATACAGTATTTGTTTAATGTGTGTAGAGGTTATGTTAATTATGTGTATGATTATATATATATATGTATGTTAGTATGTTACATTAATGTTTGCATGCGTATTCGTATGTTACACTTATATGGGTGTGCACGTGTACGTATGTAACGTCGTATTATTATTATTATCATTATTATTATTATTATTATTATTATTATTATTATTGGACTAATGTAAAATAAAATCTAAAATATAAAACCCAAATATTATAATAACAGTCCAAGTCCATATTATTACAAGATATATATATGTAATTTACAAGGCCCATTTTCGGCCAGCCCAATCCCATCTAATTAACCCTAAAACCCTATATGATATCTAATATCATATTTTTCTTTGCAGCAGTTGAAGGAGGGCCATTGGATCAAATCCAGATCCAACGGCCACGATCAGCCTGAGGAGAGCCGTCCAGCGCGCGTGAAACACACTCCCAGACCGTTCGACTTCTCACTCGCGCGTGCAACGCACGCCGCGAGACCGTTCAATATCTTCTGCCACGTGTCGTCATCTCCAGCGAACACCACGCACTTCAAGAATGATCGGGACCGTTCATGCCCCAAGTGATCCTAACCGTTGGATCAAAACTGATCCAACGGCCCAAACCAGATCTGGCCAAGAATCTTCTCTGCCACATGGTCGCATCATCGCTCCGCCTGCTGCCGCCGTACTCTCACCGGCCCTCACCAAACCGGACATGCAAGAAATAAATAAACAAGTCAGATCAAGCATGGGTTCTGAGATTTCATATCCAATCAGTTGCTCATCAACAGTAAAGATCAGATCTACTCTTATTATTATTGGCATGTTGTAATAAAAAAGAAAAAATGGAGGGGATAAAGTAGGGTTCGGTGAGTTTGTAAAAGGGGGGGTTTTTTCAGATCGAAAAAACAAAAAAAAGGGAATCTGAATCAAAAAAAGGGAGTTTTCCAGAAAGGTATTGTTGCTTCTTTCTTCCTCTTTGCATGTTGAGTGAAAAATGAATAATATCAAAGGAAAAAGAGAGTGAGGAGAGAGACGTTTACCTTAGTCGCCGCGAACCTCCCTTGGCCGACAATAAACTCCATGTAGTGAGCCGACAAAAAAAGGGAAGTTTTGGTTTGGTTTATACAAAAGAAAAACAGCTTGTTTCGGTTTTTTTCTAGATCTAAGATAGGGGTTTCTTTTAACTTTAAAAATCAGAATTTTAGGTTCGGTTTGGAAAGGGGATCGCTTCAGGACGGGGTTCGAGGCCCATCGGCGTCGGCGAGCGTCAGCTGGTGGCCGTCCAAGTAGGCCGGTGCGACCGAAACGTCGTCGGATTCTGGAAACGATGGTCTAGATGAAAACTTAGGGAGGTTTCTCGGTTTTTTGGGGGAAAATAAACAAAGGAAAACTTGTTTCTTTAGAATGAAAATGGGAAATGATTAAGGGAGAAAGAAAGAAGCCGGATTAGATGTGTAATAATTTTAAAAAGGGTCTAATGTCATGGAAGGTCCTTCCATGTTTACGTTCTTTTCGTTTTGGGTTTACCATGCGGGTAAAATACACTATCGGTCCCTCTGCGTTTTCGAAAAGTCTCAATTCAGTCCCTAATTTTGTGAAATTAGACTTTTAAATGGTGAAATTACCTCCCCAGTCCTTCCGCGTTTTGAATATTTGTACTTTAGGCTTGCCCCTTGGTCAAATCACATGTTCAGTCCTCCTAAGCTTTCTTGGTTTTGTAATTTCGTCCCTAAATCGCATATTACTGCCTTTTAATTTTTGTTTCTTATATTTATTTCTTTTCATTTCAGTCCTGTTTCATATTTAAATATTCATGTTCATTTATTATGATCGTATATGTTGATGCAGATTTTTGCCTTTTATATGTCTCTTGTATATGCCTTGAGTTTTTATGTTTACATGTATATGTGTGCTAAGTTTATAATGATTATGTATCTATTTGTTCGGTTATTCGTATTAAGCATGTTATGTTCTAGTTGACTCGTACACGGTATGTTTTGTATTTTTGTATGTGTGTATGTTCTCTTAGCTTTTTAGGTTATATGTTAGTATATTTTCTTTTATATATATGATATGTTGTCCACATATGTTGAAATATGTTTCATTACTAGCATGTATGTCTTATTGAAATATTTGTTCGTCTATATATGTATTTATTCCTACCTTGTTATTGTGGCATGTTAAGTTTGCTTTTATCTGATATTAAGCTTGGTATGTATATGTGTATTTTAATTGCGTATTTCATTTATGTTAGATTAGTATTCTGATATGTGAATATTTACTGTTTTTAAATTATCTGCTATGTCTTATATTTTTGTCATTAAGATTGCATATGGTATATAAATTATTAATGCGGTGCCCTTTTATCCGAGCGTAAACGGGGCCAGTATCAGGCGTAGTGATAGTGGTTGGGCGTTTATTCTCGGATAACGGAGCCCTTAAAATTTATTCGCAATTATGACCAAATTTTAAAATAATCGTCACTTTAATCTGGAAAATCCAATATTAATAAAGCGGTAATTATTAAAGTACCAATTTTGGGCGGTGTGGGGGTGCTAATCCTTCCCCATCCGTAACCGACTCCCGAACCCAATATCTTTGAATCTCTGCTTTTATGGTGTCCGGCCTACCTAAGTGGCCGGTGGCGACTCCAATCTTTAAATAAAATGCGGTTTTTTTAAAAAAAAAAAAAAACCCCACGGAATAAATATTTTATATAAAAAAAACACAAACACCTTTCAAAAATCCTTCGAAAAACGATCGTTTTTAATTAGCGATGATGAAAAAAAAGGACATCGCTACACATGGTTCAACCAGGCTAAGACCGAGAGCTCTAGATCCATTAAAGGGTTGCATCGATGAATCTCATTCTTTGTCCATTTCTCTTATTTTAATTTCATTATGATGGTGATCTTTACAAACGATGATG
Source organism: Hibiscus mutabilis (assembly GCA_019671005.1). NCBI lineage: Eukaryota > Viridiplantae > Streptophyta > Magnoliopsida > Malvales > Malvaceae > Hibiscus > Hibiscus mutabilis. The sequence goes on along the minus strand of CM033722.1, from coordinate 19,007,520 downwards.
TGTTGATGGTTCCCCCAGCAATGAACTAATTCTTTTAAGTTGGTTGGGGATATTTTTGCGTTGAACGCTTAGTATTTTTAGTTTTTAATAATTGAATGCCTTGGCATATTTTTCTATTCTGCTAGAGCTTAATTTCCTTAAATTCTTTACCATACGATTGTTGGCATTGCATGCATATTATCCCTTAATATCTTAACATACTTAAGAGGTAACGATTAATTGCCAGGTACTAAGGTGAGAAGCTTCGAAAGAAGATGTTCAAGTAGATAAGCTTACTTCAGAAGTAATCAACCCATTAGAAGTAAAGATTAAAACTTTGCCTAGTTAATTATTGAGAAACATCACTATAGACATATAGGGGTTAATCGAAATTAACTTAGAGTATTGCTATCGATAAAGGCAATACTATCTTTAAAATCTGCTCGGTAATAAAAACAAGGCTGGAAATTATTATTTGTCATCTTCGCTAAACGTAAATCCAACATCTCTTGCCAACTCCAACCACCTATGTGAATATATTTGTTTTCCAACCCGTCTAAATTTTCATTTTATTTTCCTTAGTCATTTTTCTTAATCAAAATCCAAATCCAATTCAAACTCAGTTTTCCTATTCATAAGTAAATATCGTGGTATTTAATTCCTGGACAATCCTTGTGGATACGATACTCATCTTACTGTTGTATTACTTGTTGACTGTGTATACTTGCACACAAAAGACCTAAACTTGGCATTATTTACTAGCATATTTACATTAATTCTTCAATTATTTGCCAAGCGTTAGTCAGTCGGCAAGTACCCAAAGAGACGTATCGATACTCTTGAGTGGGTATCGATACCCACTAGGCAATCTGCTCGAAAAATGCATTTTGAGTTCGAGCGACCTATAATTCGAGGACTAAGGCCCAATGAACTTCTAATGTGGTAAAATGAATAGTAAAATTGAGAAACTGAGATTCGAACCTTTTATACGAGCATAATGAATAATAACTTGGTATTTTTGGGTGACTTGTTTGTAATAGCAATCATAGGGATCCTTGGTGGATTGTATGTTGTTATGTGCTAAGTAAGGGCACTTGTGTGGTTGAGTCACCTTTGGTTAATAGGATCCGGGTACCCAGCGAAAGTGTTGCAACACCATGAGATAAGATTTTAGATGTACGTTCTCGAGGCTGTGTGACATCTAGCCTCATCCGCTGATACTCGATGAGAGATTCTAAGTACGAGTGTACATTCCCAAGACTGTGTGACACTGGGCCTCACTCTAAGTGTATGTTCCCAAGGTTTTGTGACACTGGGCCTCTCTCTAGGTTTATTGGTATGATGCGTATGTGATATTATTGCATCCTTGTTGTTATGTGTTTAGAGGGTTCGAAGTAGCGTCAAATGTTGATATATATATATATATATGTTGCCACGATATCATCTCTAGTTGCATGCTTTTATTTATGATTTGCATGAATTATGGTTGGGTGGAAGTGTATCCACTGAGCTTCGTTAGCTCATCGTTCAGAATTGTTGTTTTCGTTCGCAGGTTAATAGGTTGACGTGCATTATTGGAGCACCTTCAGAGTAGGACTTCAACATCGACTTGTTGTTCGAGTACAATACTTAGATTATTTGGGCTATATATTCGTAGGACCCTATAATTGTATTATAACTCATATTTTGTATTTTAATTTAAGTGTCGAATGCTTTTAACTATGTATTTTAAATGGAGATCCTTGTGTAACGTTTTAACTATTATTCTACTTTGAAATGTTTAAACTAAATGGGTTTTTATAAAATAGATGTGCTTTTGGCTAAACTAGGTTGGAAATTTTATGGTTATAGTTTGGGCTTGAGCCCCAAATGTGACATCCAGGCCGAGGGTGTTACAGTCACAATGTGCATTAATGTCGTACCATGGTGGGTATGCGGGGTGAGAAAGAAGTAACATGATTTGGCACCACCAATCGGGACTCAACCAATTGCGGGACTAATTATGCATAAGTAATAAGTATAAGATCAAAGTACTTCATTTATCGCTTGCTCTCTAGATTCTTCGAGTCTGTCTTCGGTGGGTTTGGTGCAACCGCGACCGTAGTAGGCATGTTTGGTTTGTTAATAACCACTCCCTGGGAGTAATTGGAGCTATAGGTACTGGTCATGTTTACCTCAGTCTCCTTTCTTTTAGAAGGATTCTTTGTATCACCCCCATCAAGTTTCCCATTTTGATTGTTGCTAAAATTAACTCTCTATTCAAGAACAAGTTGGCAAAGTTCATGGGTGGCGTGATTTATCATTCGATCGTATAAAGGCCCTTTTAGCATTTCCAAAAACATTGGAGTGATCTTATTTTCTAGCAATGGTGGCTGGATCTAGGCTGCCACATCACACCATCATTGCATATATTGGCGAAAACTCTCATTGGGCTTCTGTTCCATCCCTTTGAGCACTAGCTGGTTGAAAACCATGTCGGTCACGTACTTGTATTGTTCGAGTAAGGCTCTTGATAGGTCAGACCAAACCCTTATGTTGGCTCAACTTAATTGAGTGTACCACCGGGCTGCAGATCCGGTCAGGCTATCATAAAAGGTGTGTATGAGTTGTTTTCGTTGTCGAGGTACAGGGACAACTTTCTACAGTACATGGTGAGATATGCCGAAGGGTAGATGGTTCTATCGTATTTTTCAAAGTTCAGGGCTTTAAATTTTGGACGAAATAACTAGATCGGTGACCAGACTCAGATTACGGGTGTCTATATCACCTTGGATGGCTACTCCTGGAAGGGCTTGTCAGGCTATTCTTTGGGGCTGCTTTGGCCTTCAGAATTTCCCATAAGGCAAACAGTTTGGAAAAGTCATTTCATAGTAGGCCCATGTGCACTCGTCTTGGCAACCTCTGTATTGTTTCTTTCTGAACACTATCGCCATGTCGACGCTGGAACTTCAAAGCTTCACTTCTGACATCAGTATTCGGATAGCATGCCTTAGTGTTGGATAATGCTACTCGAAGGTTCATGATCAAGGACTGGCATTTCGCTTTAAAGTACCAACAGTGTATGATATGATGCACTAAAAATAGAACAACAAAGAAAACAAAGGGGTTAGTACAAAATAATAATACAATGACACATAGTATAAAACAAAGATAAATATAAATCCTAGGTTGCATGCATGGCTCTAATGGGGTGGGCTTTCAAAATATTTATACATGTGGGTTAATGGTCTAAAGGTACTCAAACCGACCCTACCCCTACTAAGGTAGGTGAAAAATTTGATCTTGGCCCATCATAGGCTTAAGGATCGAACACGGTTCGAGGGATGCATTTTGCTATACACATACGGAGGATTACTCACAAAGGCATGGGTACTTTGGACCCCATAAGTGTTCACTGGCCCATACGGAGGATTACTCACGAAGGTAGAACTACTAAACTTCCACTTAAACAGATTCAACCCGGGTAGAAGGCCCGTGTTATAATGCACCTAAAACAACATGGAATGAAAAACACATTAGTAAATAAATACAAAAGAAGGAAAAAAAATAAACACAAAAACCCAAGAAAATATTTCGTGACCAAATAAAAGTTGTGCCCACTTACAAATGTCCCTAGCGGAGTCACCAAGCTGTGATAACGGAGTCGCCCACCAGTCATTTTTATAGGCGGACTGGAAACCTAAGATAAAGTAGAGATTAAGAAATCTCGAAGGTTTGGGGGCACGGTTACGTGTGGAGAAGGGTTAGCACCTCCACAATGCCCGTAAATACGACGTTTATTTGGTCACTAATATTTTCTAAGGTGTTTTGGGTTTATACATGCATAACTATATTTTAACTTAATATCTACATGTTTTAGTGTTTAAGATTTCACTTTAATTAAAAATATTTACATGAGTTAATATTTATTAAAGTGCTATATTTAATTTACTTAAGGATCCAAACTAACTTTAGTTAAAGACCTATTTAAAGCCTAATTAACTAAAAAATCTAAAGTGTGAATTAATTAGAGTTTTAACCTAGGTAACTAATTTATTATGGGATTAAATTAATTAGACTAAAGGAATTGGTTTTAAGAATCCTAAACTAGGGTATCTAGTTACTTAACCTAAAAGATCCTAATCAAAAGCTATAATCCTAAAATAAAAACAAAAATATTAAATAAATAAGTACATGTGAACAAGTAATAAAAAATGATCGAAATGAAAAGGAAAAAAATAAAAGACATAATTGAAAAGGAAAAGGATGAGACTGAGAAAAAGGAAAATTGAAGAGCCGTTGTGCAAGATCCAACGAGAAATGGCGCATGTCGTGGATTGAATCCTGGTCACCAAACATTCAATGTGCAACCCCCTCTTAAAAAACCTAGATCTTATTTAATGCTAAAATTATTACTCGAACACGTTTTTTATTAAACTCTCGAAATTCCAAGAACGCTTCCCATGAACCAAACGTTCTTCGCTTTAATCTAGACCCAAGTTTGATAGAACTTTCTCCGTTACACCCGCTCTAACCTAACCATACCCGAACCAACTTATGTTCGCAACATTGGCTGTTTTTGACGTGAGTCGCGATGGTAGAGCATGGTGGCCCTTGCGGTGGTAGATGGCAGCTCCTACGGCAGCGGCAGATGGTGACAGCGACGACGACAAGAGTAGCAGTGGATGGTGGCAGCAGAGAACGGCGGCAACTTGCTTCGGAAAATACCTTTTTCTTACCCTTTTATTTCAAACATGAAAGCAAGACAAATTAGTAAAATAAAAAAAGAAAGTTAAACGATGTACCTCAACAAAGGCTTCGAACTTTTATTTCTCAAGAATTTCATAATACAATTTCTTTATATTTTTTTTGGGTGTTTTCAAGAAAAAATGTGAGTGAATCTCTCTGAATGTGAATTATGAATGTGAATTACAAGCCTTTATATAGCCAAAAAAAGAAGAACATAAGGGAAGAATTCAAGATTTTTTCCCAATTTACAATAAAATAAAAACCTTAGAATTTCCAAGATATGCTTGATTTCTTCCCTTTTGAGCTGAGTTACTCCTTGATTTCTTTGCCTTTTTTGGTTCAGATTTGGTCTAATATTCCTTTTTTGTCTTTGATTCTTGCTTGGGGAACACATCAGATGAGTGAGGTGCAAGCCTAGGGTTTGACGATGGCGACTAGGGCATGTGGTGACGGCAGTGCTGGTTAGGGGCTAGGGTTTTAGTCCATATGGGCCTTTGTACACGGACCCTCCTTTTTTGGACTCTATATTTTTTGGGATTTAATGGACAATATATTTACATATTTACTAAAATAAAAGGCCAGATAAAATAGGTGACTACAGTACCACAGAAATGTTTAATGTCCATACATTTTAGTTTGTTTGTTTGTTTTATGATAGTATATCAATGTCGATTTTTGTAAAATATGTATTTGAGGTTTTACACATTTTCGGAAAAAAAAATTATTTATCTTATATTTTAGATGTCAAAAATATGCTTAAATGCATATGATTTAGGTGATACTATTAATGAAGGAAATGAAAAATCTGCTCAATACAAAGTTTAAACGATTTTTATTCGTCACCTCCATGAGTCTAAAATATGAATATCTAATTGTTAAAGATCTCCTAGTTCTTTGAAAGAGTCTAAAGGAAAGCTATTATACTTACCAAAGTTTAGTAAGATTGGTTGCATTTGAGATTATAAGATTTTAAATCAGTTAATGAATATAATTTGATTATATTTCAGATTACTTCACAATAAAAATTATAAGGTTAGAGTATCATTGATTTGAAATTATAAGGTTAGTGGGTATAACTTGAATATGTTTCAAATTACTTCACGATGTATTACCCCGGCATCTTCTTGAATATCATACAATCCTGAGATTATTCCTTAATATTAATACCTTATCATCATATTCATGGTGGGGGCAATTATATTTTATGGGTTAATTATATTTTAGGCCCTAATAATTTTAAAATCATTGCAATTAAGCCCTAGTCTCTTCTTTGCTCCTCTCAAAATTTTTATGGTTTATTATTTTTAGGACACTGTAATCTAAAATTAATAAAATTAAACTTTGATCCCTCATTTTCTGGTTTAATTATTTTGTAATACCTTTCAATTTTAAAATTTACAAAATTAAACCTAAAATCCCTTAATTTTATGATTTAATTACTTTTTAAGACCCTATTCGTTTCAAAGTTAATCGGTCTGCCCCCTCGTAGTTCAATCTTGGCTTCGTCCATACTTATCATTTAAACTCTAAAATTTAAATTCTAACCATAAATCTTAAATTCAAAACACTAAAACCTAGACACCTAAATGATATACCCTAAAAAATATACCCTACCCTAATTTTATACACCCAGATCTCATATCCTAATCTTAAATCCTAAACCTATTTTTTTAGTGTGAGGCAAATAGAGGTCTACTAATATATGTTGCTAAGCAGAGTACTCTCGCTTTTGTTCTATAATTTCTGTTGCTTTCTTTTCCCAGAAACTCTATACTTCAAGTTTCCTCTTACTCTAGGTTGTGCTTCGTCGCCGCTGCTGATCGGCTTCTTCCTGCCAGATTCTGGTGTAAGTCTTTTTCTTCTTTCACAAGGCAATGCCATTGATTTCTTTTTTGTTGCTTTGCTGTTTGAGGTTTACGTTTTTCCTGTCTGGCTTTAACTAGAAAGTTGATGAAGAAGAAAACGTTATTAAATGATACAAAATTTGTGTGCTTTCCTTTTTTTTCTTCTAAAAAAATGTAATCTTTAATGATTTTCCTGCTGTTTATGGATTGGTTCTTTGTTTTGGTTGTTCTTGTTTGGTTCATTTAGCTCTTAATACTCGAAAGTTACGTCTGTGGATGCTTAATAAGTAGGGCTTTGTATGTGTTTTCATCAGTTGAAACTTGACAAACTTGTAAAATGTTTTGATTAAAAAAAGAAGAAACGTTTTCACTTCCTTCTGTTGTTAACTTCTTGAAATCCATCAAGGCTTGAAGATGTTTATTGCTAAGGGTTAGGGACTTGTTAGACGTTGTCTATGTCGTGCATTATATCTGCATGAATCAACGACTTGTTTGCAAATCGATGGATTAAACTTTGTTCACCAAACAGAGCCTAAATCACGAAAACTAGTATCGTTAAATAATTTAAATGGATCAAATCCAACGAGTGGTCCTACATTCAAATCAAATACTTTAGAATGTTCCTTAACATTCAAATTATCTTCAAATCATGATGCGATATTTAAAAAATAAAAAACACATACATTTTTTTGTTAAAAAAAAACACATACATAGTACCAGATTTATGCTATACAAGACCGTTAATCCAAGAACAACATAAACAATAAAACATAAATATTGTATTGAAATATTGAATCGAACAGAACCAAAATAGATACAAATTGTCTAAAACAAATCGAATATAACACTATTAAATCGTTTACTTGTAGTAGACAGAAAAACCGATTAGTAGGAAATTGGTTGAGGCCTGCAATTACGCAGTTTTCTTAAGACAGATTTTCGGCCACTCCTATGGTTCTTGAGATCATTGTTCGTCTGTCTCCCAAGATACAACAACTAGATGATCAGTAACAGTTGCACAGCTATAGAGATCACAAACTATAACTTGCCTTCGTATATCGCCGAAAACTAGAGGAGAAGAAAATAATTTTTGAGTTTTGTATTTAACCTAGTAGGTTAACAAGCTATTTATAGGGGTTTCACATAGTGGACTATTGGAATTTTTTGACATAATGGAGCATTTAATCAATGAGCCTTTAAAGAGCAATTTCCAAAATTGCTATTTGAATTAAAGGAACCTTTTAATATTTATCCTTTTAATTTCAAAATAGAGTTTAGAAAAGATATGCTCTATTGGAGGAAAAGTTATTTGGGTTAAAATATCTGTAGGCCCACGGAGGACCCCGATCGGTTCGGACATTAACATTACCCATGTCGTGCACGCCTACACATTTACGAACCAACAATTGGTTTCACATTTTCCTTAACAACGTTTGGATCAATTTCTTATTCAAAGCTCCAAAAACATCAATTTTTTTCCAACAATCTCCCACATGAATGAAATTGATGATTTTATCAAAAACATTTTGACTTGATGTGGTGATAGATTCTACGATCAATAGCTGCATAGGATAGGGAGGTGTCCACCCTTAAATCTTCCCTTGTGAAAGTATATTTACTTTACTGGTTGACCAGTAGACGTGGTGTCCTTGAACTGTTTTGACGTTTGTGTAAACGATGACATACTTCACACAACTACCTCTCTGGCCAAGATATTAGTTCTCATGGGTATGCCCTTAAAGCCATGGACATCGCCTGGTTCTGCAAGAGTTTGAAAGAACTATGCCCAATAGTCTCCTTAAAGCAGCCCCACTTCACTCTCACATAGGTGACTTATGTTGCTTGGCTCATCAGAGCACACAATAGCCATTAAAAGTATTGCTTAGCCTATACCACTTTGATCATTGTTTACATCGTAGGAACGGACTTGGGGATAAGAACCCTTACAGAGACCGCACAGGTATATGCAATTAGATTGTCCCTTTGAACCTAGATCTTGGGATCTGCAGTCAACTAGGTAGGGTTTTCCTTCACATAGAGCCATAAATTTCTTGAGGCTTTAGTCACATTCCTTTCGATGTTTTCTTGACTTGATCTCGATTTTAACCATTTGGTTAGCAGATCCACAACGTTATCCTTTGATCTTATAAAATCAATAGAGATAACTCCATTTGAGATCAGTTGTCTAATGGTATTGTGTCAATGATGCATATGTCTCGACTTACCATTATACCTAAAGCTTTGTGCTCTAGCAATTGTTGCTTGGTTATCACAATATATGCATATTGTGGACACAGGCTTTGACCATTTAGGAAATATCCTCTAAGAAAATTTGAAGCTAATCAGCTTCTTCTCTAAACTTGTCTAGAGCTACAAACTCAGATTCCATTATGGATCTGGTTATAGCATTGATTTTGAGGATTTCCATGACATAGCTCATCTTTTCAATGTGAAACATATTCATTTGTGCCTTAGATATCTTGAATATTAGATATCCAACTAGCATCGGAGAATCCTTCTAAACAGTAGAATCTCTTGAATAATGTGGTTCATAGTCATGAGTGTATCTGAGATATCTCAAATCTCTCACAATTAATTTTTAGAGGTTTGACCCTGAATTGCTTATGAATCTGCTTAAACTACTTACAGTGAAAGCCATATATGGTCTAGTGCAGTTCATTTAGACAGTCTATGACCCTTGCATATTCCATTTGGTCAACGTTTTAACCATGGACAAATGTTGACTCATATTCATTGGAGTTCTGGTTATACCAGAAACATCCTTGCCAAACTTCTCTTGTCCACATAGTGTGACTTGATCAATATAAGACCCTCAGAAAGATGTTAGATTTTGGATGTCCAAAATCATATCAGTTAGTCTCATATTTTTCATGTCAAATCTTGAATTTAACTTGTCTTTGGTACGTTTTACCATTATATTGTTACTTATAACAATGGGTATGTCAACAACATAGGATTTTATATTCGAATATCGGTAATTTTTATATACACACATTTATCACACTCATTGTCATCATGACAATATATCTTTGTTGAACGTCTAGACTTATCTTTATTGATAGCCTTTAAGGTTAATTTTGTTGTACCTTAGTTTTATAAGGGAATATATTTTCAAAGAATGGGGCATTCTTTGATTTCATTATCGTATTCTTGTGAATCTTAGGATTCTTTGATTCATACACAAGATACCAATATGCCTCGCTATAATCTACATAGCCAATGAAAATACAATCCACCGTTTTGGAATCTATTTTCGTTTGCTTCAGTAATGAGGTCATTACCTTTGCAAGACACCCCCACACATTTTTAAGTAGTTGTAGGAGGGTTTAATTACCTTCTTAACTCGTATGGTGTCTTGTTTCTTTTATTGTGAAAACCTTGTTTAAAAGGTAATTAGTTGATTTAACAACTTCCCCCACATGTCAGCAGATTTTTTGAAGTTTTAGTTCTTTTCAGAAGTCATCTTCAAAATCATTGTACCATTATTACTCATATAGAGTTTCTCCCATCTTAATCATTTTATTAAGTTTGAGTTTCAGCATCATGCTTATAGAGAATAATTTCTCTATAGCTTTATCTTTGCATTTAAGCAAATACGCATAACAATAGTTTGTGATATCATGAAGGTAATAAATTTTCCTTCAAACAAACATTAACCTCGTTTAGAAGTCTATAGTCCGAAGACTTGTCCCTCATCTTATTGCAATTGAAGCATTTCCCAAAAAAATTGTTTCTTGAACACACCGTCTAGTCCGCGGTTTGTTTTCTTGAAGTCCTTTATGACTTCCACAACGTTTGTCATGGTAATATTTGATTTAGCAATATTTGAATATGGTAATAACATTTTCCTTATCCTCTCTAGCAATAGGAGGATCTTCTTTCAGATATTTGACCAATTTTATCATGGTCAAATATGCATCTTTTGTTGCCACGTTTTAATTTTTTTTTCAATGAATTTCACTAGTTTTTCCATTGTTTCACAAAGTCACAAACCAGAAACAGGAGTGTAACACCCAAAACCTGGTGTCACATTGGGCCTCAAGCCCAATCCCATTTGTAAAAAAGTTTGTGAGCAAGGTTAGCCCGAATCCAAAAATTTCATAAACCATACTATCGTTAAAAGAGATACAAAATATTCAAGCGTTACTTTGGAGCTCCAATTTAAAACATATTAACTTAAAACATTTGATATAGAAAATAAATCAAAAGGAGTTACAGATACAAAACACAAGGTTCCTATGAATACATTGCCCCTGCAAATCTAAGTATTGTACTCTTCGCATATCGATGCACTAAAGTCCTAATTCGATGGTTCCTTGCAAAATATGCAGCAACCTAAAGACATGCTTAAGGAAATAACAATTCCAAAAGCTGAGCTCGAAAGCTCAATGGATACACCTCTATTCTACTATGCTTCATGCAGATCATAAACATAAGCATGTAGTCAAACAATGATTAAGCAGGCAAGAATATCATGTGGCGCTACTCTGATTGCCTAAATACATGGAAACACATAATCAATCATCCAACCAATTAAGGACTCACAAGGCCCCACATACCATACCATACTATACAAGACTGAGGCTGGGTCACTTAGCATCGGTACATACACTCCGAGTAAGATCAGGTCACGCCGTATCGAAACATACACCTTGGGTGAGATTAGGTCACATAACATCGGTACATACACCCTACTTGGAATCATCCCTCGAGCACGTATGAATGAGGCCCAGGTCACATAGCATCAGTAACCTCTACCCTCTCAACTTACCATGGTGTTGCAACACATTCTCGGGCATCCATTTCCCATCAACCAAGTGCTCACACGGCACTAATTAACATTACAATACCATTACATTAATAGCTTTTATCATTACATTGATTCCACAAGTCTAAGTCCCATTTTATTCTTATTTTATTCATATATGGGGTTAGAAATTCGGTTTCTCAGTTTTACAATTCATTTTATACCTCTAGGGACCCATTGGGACCTTTACCTCAAATTATGGAACCCTCAAACGCAAACTCAAATTTCTTAGGTAGATCTCAGCGAGTACTGATACTCTTATATGGGTATCGATACGCCCCTCTAGGTACCGGTACTCCTCCACGAGTATCGATACTCAAATTAGGTTCAAAAAAATAAACGCTCAAGCCATACCGATACACTTACCCTCGTATCGGTACTCATTATTGGTATGTGAACCACCCCTTACCGATGCTCACTCGTATAGGTACTTCCATCTTTGCATACCGATACACAAAAGCCTTCCTCAAGCAATAGAACAGTAGTACCGATATGCCCCTAGCGTACTAATACGCAAAAATGCTATTGGAATTTCCATTAAGCATGGAGTACTGATACTTGGGAAGTCGTACCGATACGCTCTTTATGTTTCAACACCTTTCCTAGAGAGTGGTACCGGTACTGAACCACCCCGTACCGGTACGCAAACCTAGATTTCTAGGTCTGGAGATCAAATTTCTCCTCTTTAACCCCCAAACCAACTTGGTAACCCCCAAAACTCAACATACATCTTATGAAAGGTGTTTAGGGTCGGTGTCTACTAATTTTACAAGTTTTTAACATCAATTATAACTTTTGCCATTAACACTCATCAAGATCATTCAAGCATGCTCAAAGCATCAAAATGACATACAAAACAATTACCCTTATGATATGCAAAAAACAAGGAATTGGAAGTGTACTAACCTCCCTTGAGCTTTAAGCATTTTCTGTTCCTTGAGCCTTGGAGTGCTCTCCTACTTCTTTGACTACAAAAGATGAATGATAATCGTGTTACAACACTAGTGGGGAGATTAGGAAGTTAAAACACGAATTATATCGAGAATGGATCCTCCAACACCCCATTCTCATTCTTCTCAAAGACCCCACCAAAAACCCCTTCTTCCACCACAATCAACCAATTTTACCTTGATGGATAGATCCTTAAAAGGTGATAACAAAACCCTTAACTTAAAATCTGGGATTCACACTCTAAAGCACTAAGATTAAACCTTTAGGCTTTGGTTCCTAGGGAGAAAAAGACGAGAATGAGTAGGGTGGGGAAGGTAAGAGACAAGATGATCTCATGTACTCCCCTTTTCTGCAGCACATTAATTCAACCCCTTCCACACTTCAAAAATATGGTGAGTTACCTTCTTAACCTCCTTATCTCCTCATGCCATCTATTAACCCAAGTCTCAAGCCCAACAACAAGAGGGAAACCCATTAAGGCTCTACACATGGCCTAAAATACAAGGCCATTGACTCAGATTAACCCGACCCTCATATTTCAAAATCTGGGTCATTACAACTCTCCCCTCCTTTGAGAAAATTTCTCTCTCGAAATTTACCTTTGCGAAAAAGATACGGATAGAGCAACTTCATGTCTTTCTTAACTTTTCACGTGGCTTTCTCAACCCCGTGGTTCTTTCATAACATCTTCACTAAGGGTATACACTTGTTATATAGCTCTCTAACTCCTCAGCCAAGCACCCTTACCGACTCCTCTTTATATGGCAAATCAGGACTAAGATCAATTTCCCCAAATAAAATCACATGAGAAGGATCCAAACGGTAATGTCTCAAAATCGATACATGGAACACATTATGGATACGCGTCATCTCTGGTTGTAGAGCTAATCGGTAAGCTACAGTTCTGACTCTTTCAATGATCTCATATGGTCTAATGAATCTCGGGCTCAACTTGCTCTTTCGCCCAAAGTAGATGATTCTCTTCCACGGTGATACTTTGAGGAAAACCTTGTCATCGACCTCATATTCAATGTGTGTGCGCTTTCGATCCTCGTAGGCCTTTTGACGATTAAAAGTCGCTTGCAACCTCTCTTTAATATTCTAAACCTTTTCTTCGGTTTGCTTAATCAATTCTGAACCCACGATCTTCCTCTCGTTAAGCTCCATCCAACAAAGTGGAGTTCTACATTTACGCCTATACAAGGCCTCGAAAGGAGCCATTTTAATACTTGACTAAAAACTATTGTTGTAGGCAAACTCAACCAGCGGTAACTGCTCCTCCCAACTCTTGTCGAAAGATATAACATAACACCGGAGCATATCTTCCAAGATCTGGATGACTCACTCAGATTGACCATCGGTCTGAGGATGAAAAGTTGCGCTAAAATGCAACTTAGTATCCAAAGCCTCGTGAATCTTCTTCCAAAGCCTAGTAGTAAAATGAGGGTCCATGTCCGATATAATCGATGACGGTACTTCATGCAATCTTACAATCTTATAGATGTACAATCTAGCCAACCGTTCAAAGGTGAAATCCATACGTACAGGTAAGAAGTGAGCAGACTTAGCCAAATGATCCACGACCCCTAAATTGCATCATGCTTTTTCTAGGTCAATGGCAAACCCGTAACAAAATCCATTGTCACTCTATCCCAATTCTATTAGGGAATCTGAATGGGGTGAATCATGCCCGAAGGAACCTGATGCTCTACCTTTACTTGCTGACACACAAGACACTTAGTTACAAATTTAGATATATCCCTTTTCATACTTGGCCACCAATAGAAAAATGAAGTTCCTGGTATATTTTGTGACTCTCGGGATGTACGGTATACGGGCTATGGTGTGCCTCTTTAAGAATATGATCTCGAAGTTCCTCTAAAGCTGGAACACATACCCTTAAAGTACAAGAATCCACCATCTCGTACCTCGAAGTTAGATTCTTCACCTCTTTGAACTGCTTCGATCTTGGCCACAAGGTCATCATCCATAACATGGATCCTCTTTATCTCTTGTATCAAGATAGGTTCTACTCAAAGTTCAGCTAGCAACCCTCCATCCTCGATCATCCTTAACCGACTGAACATTGCTCTCAAATCTCACATAGACTTTCAGCTTAAAGCATCAGCCACCATATTGGCTTTACCGGGATGATACTCTATGATGCAGTCATAGTCTTTGAACAACTCGATCCATCTCTTTTGCCTCAGATTCAAATCTTTTTAAGTGAGAAGGCACTTAAAACTTTTATGATCTGTATAACATAACACCTCTCTCTATAGAGGTAATACCTTTAAATTTTTAAGGCAAAGATGACTACCGCTAATTCTAAATTATGTGTGGGGTAGTTCTTTTCATGGGACTTAAGCTCCCTTGAGGCGTAAGCCACAACCTTACCCTCTTGTATCAGAACACAACCTAACCCACACAACGAGGCATAACTAAAGACTACATAATCCTTCCCCGATTCAGGTTACGTTAACACTGGGGCCTCCGTAAGATACGCATTCAACTACTTAAAACTTTGTTACCTCTTCTCATTCCACTCAAGAGGGACTCCCTTTTGTAAAAGCTTGGTCATAGGCGCCACTACGATCGAGAAGCCTTTGACAACCACCTATAATGCCCGACAAGTCTAAGAAAACTATGGACCTCCAAGATGTTCCTAGGGGGTTTCCACTCAACTACAGCTTGTATTTTCTGAGGGTCGACACGAATCCCATCCGCGGAGGCTATGTGGCCTAAAAATGCCACCTCAAAAAGCCAAAACTCACACTTACTAAACTTGGTATAAAGCTTCATCTCTCTCAAGGTCTGAAGAACAACTCGTAGGTGGTAATCGTGCTCTTCCTCCGAACACAAGTACACCAAGATGTTGTCTATGAAAACCACCACAAATTGGTCTAGATAAGGCTGGAAAATTCGGTTCATTTAAGTCCATAAAAGCTGCAGGCGCTGGTAAGCCCAAATGGCATTACCAAGAACTTGTAATGTCCATACAGTGTCCTAAAAACGATCTTTTAGATGCCCCCATCTACAACCTTCAACTGGTAGTAGCCCAATCTTAAATTAATCTTTGAAAACACACAAGAACCCCTTAACTGGTTAAATAGATTATCGATCCTCGAGAGGGGATAACAGTTCTTCATAGTTACCTTATTAAGCTGTCGATAGTCAATGCACATCCTCATCGACCCATCTTTTTTTCTTAACAAATAGGACCGGTGTACCCAAGGTGAGATGCTCGGTCAGATAAAACCCCTCTCTAATAACTCTTGGATCTAACTCTTTAATTCTCTCAACTTGGTGGGTGTCATACGATATGGTGCTATTGACACTAGTGTCATTTTAGGCATCACCTTAATTCTGAACTCTAACTCTCGATCGGGGGGTAATTTGGGTAGCTCCTCCGAAAACACATCAACAAACTCTCTAACCGTCTGAAGATTCTCTAACATCGGGCTCTCAACTCTGGTATCCACTACATGAGCTAGAAAGACTTTGCAACCCTGTTGAATCAACTTTTGAGTTGTCAATGCTAACACCACATTTTAAAGACAAGGATTCTTTTCACTTCTAACCACAAGCCGAGAACTATCCGAGACACAAAGTTTTAGGCTCTTAGTTCTGCAACCCAAACTTGCATCACGCTCAAAAAGCCAATCCATCCTCAAGATAGCATCAAACTCTTGAAACAGTAGCATCATCAAATCCGTAGAAAACACTGAACCTTGAACCTCTATAGGATACCTCCTATAGACCTTATCAACTAGCACATCATATCCCAACAGGCTAGTCACACAAACTCCTACCTCAAGATCTTCGGCAGGTATTTCCCACTGCCCTGATATCTCACTACGGATGTAGGAATAGGTAGACCTTAAATCCATAAGAACAACAATAGGAACAGAAAACAAAGTGAACATACCTGAGATAACATCAGTAGCCTCATAGTCCTCATGTGCCATGACTGCATACTACCTTACAGGGACCCTTACTGTTGACTGGAATGTACCACCACTCTGATGTCCCGAACACATAGCTCACCCCTCCTCTAGCAAAACTAAGGCCCTTCTGTGCTGCGAAAAAGTTTCTCTGATTTTGAACTAGGTCAATATCTAAGGCCTTAAGACAGTCTCTTAAAAAGTGGTCTGGCGATCAACACCCATAGCATACCTTAGCATTGCTGTAACACTCCTCATGGTGCTTACACCCACATTGGGCACATACTTATACATAAGATCCCCTAGATGAGCCTCTTAAAATCATAGACGAAAAGGATTATGGCCTCATACACCTCGCAGAGGCAAACCTGTGATCGGACCTCCCTAACTGATTCGATGCTTCACCTCTCTGGTTCTGATTCCCTCAAATCCTTCTCAAAGAGGACTGAGACTGATTAGAGTGGGAATAACTCCCTCCACTTGCATTGACATGGCCCCCAGCCTGACTATATGTCAACCCTTGCACTTGCTCAAGGGACTTGGCACTAGAAGCCAAATCGAAGAACACCTTTGGTGGATCTGCTGTCAAGAACGTCTGTATTTACTTTCGCAACCCTTTTCTGAACCACTTACATTTTATCTTCTCTGTGGCAACGAGTTTTGGAGCATACCTATCTATGTGAGCTTCTCCAATATATTGTTTCTCAAACTCATCAAGGAAATTATCCCAAGTGGGCCAGTTAGGATACCAACCTAACTCCACTATCTCCTACCACTCACGAGCATTCTCCTTCAGAAGAGAAATGATACACTTCAACATGTCTCTTGGCTTCAAACTATTTGAGCAGGATCCAATGCGTATCCCTCAACTATTGATCTACTTTGATTGGATTATCTTGCCCCGACCCCAAGAAATTAGTTGCACCATATCTACGAAGCCTCTCGATTAGGGCTTTTCGAGGGGTAGCGGGAGTTCTTGGGATAGCCCTCACTATCCGATCAAGTACCCTATGTAGATGGAAGAAATAATTGGCTCCTTGATGCCCCTCACCCTCCAACCTTTCATTGGTACTCCGGGATAAAATCATCATCATAGCTCTCCTCTCGAGAGCCCCAACTCTTCTTTAGATCATGAGCTCTTCTGGGCTATTCAAACTGCACAGATAACAAACAAGGTTACTTCATTGGATATTCAGCCTTAATATGAGTATGACTTCAATTAGTGAGCATGTATTCATTAGACACCCTTTTTGACTCTCTATTACCTTGGGGTTCCTAGAACCGGCTAAACCTAAACTCTGATACCACTAAATGTAACACCCCAAACCTAGTGTCACATTGGGCCTCAAGCCCAATCCTATTTGTAAAAAAGTTTGCAAGCAAGGTTAGCCCAAATCTATAAATTTCATAAACCATACTATCGTTAAAAGAGATACAAAATATTCAAGAGTTACTTTGGAGCTCCAATTTAAAACATATTAATTTAAAACATTCGATATGGAAAATAAATCAAAAGGAGTTGCAAATACAAAATATAAGGGTCATATGAATACATTGCCCCTACAAATCAAAGCATTGTATTCTTCGTATATCGATGCACTGAAGTCCTACTCCGATGGCTCATTGCAAAGTACGCAGCAACCTTAAGACCTGCGTAAGGAAATAACAATTTAAAATGATGAGCTCGAAAGCTCAATGGATACACCTCTATTCTACTATACTTCAAGCAGATCATAAACATAAGCATGTAGTCAAACAATGATTAAGCAGGCAAGAATATCATGTGGCGCTACAATGATCGCCTAAACATATGGAAACACATAATCAATCATCC
This sequence comes from Hibiscus mutabilis, assembly GCA_019671005.1. Taxonomy (NCBI): domain Eukaryota; kingdom Viridiplantae; phylum Streptophyta; class Magnoliopsida; order Malvales; family Malvaceae; genus Hibiscus; species Hibiscus mutabilis. The sequence goes on along the minus strand of CM033722.1, from coordinate 18,989,412 downwards.
AACCAATTAAGAGCTTACAAGGCATCACATACCATACCATACTATACAGGAGTAAGGTCGGGTCATTTAGCATCGGTACATACACTCTGGGTAAGACCATTTCACGCAGTATCGGAATATACACCCTGGGTGAGATCGGGGCACATAGCATCGGTACATACGCCCCGCTCGAAATCATCCCTCGAGCACGTACGGATGAGGTTCGGGTTATATAGTATTGGTAACCTCCATCCCCTCAACTTAGCATGGTGTTGCAACACATTATCGAGCATTTGGATCCCATCAATCAAGTGCTCACACAGAACTAATTAACATTACAATACCATTACATTAATAGCTTTTATCATTACATAGATTGCATAAGTCTAAGTCCCATTTTATTCTTATTTTATTCATATATAGGGTTAGAAATCTAGTTTCTCAGTTTTGCAATTTATTTTATACCTCTAGGGACCCATTGAGCCCTTTACCTCGAATTATAGAACCCTCGAACGCAAACTCAAATTTCTTGGACAGACTGTCCAGCGAGTACCGATACTCCTATATGGGTATCGGTAAGCTCATCTAGATACTGGTACTCCTTCACGAGTACCAATACTCAAATTAGGTTCGAAAAAATAAATCATCAAGCTATACTGATATGCTCACCCCCTTATCGGTACTCAGTATCGATATGTAAACCACTCCGTACCGATCTCACTCGTATTGGTACTCCCACCTTCGTGTACCGATACGCGAAAGCATTCCTCAGACAATAGAATAGTAGTACCGATATTCCCCCTAGCGTATCGATACGCGAAAATGCTATTAGAATTTTCATTAAGCAAGGGGTACCGATACTCGGAAAGCTGTATCGGTATGCCCTTCATGTTTCAACTCCTTTCCTAGAGAGAGGTACCGGTACTGAACCGCCTTGTACTAGTACACAAACCCATATTTTTAGGTCTAGGGTTTAAATTTCTCCTATTTAACCCCCAACCAACTTGGTAACCCCCAAACTCAACCTACAATTTATGGAAGGTGTTTAGGGTCGATTTCTACCAATTTTACAAGTTTTTAACATCAATTATAACTTTTTCCATTAATACCCATCAAGATCATTCAAGCATGCTCAAAGCACCAAAATAACATACAAAGGAATTACCCTTATGATATGCAGGAAACAAGGAATTGGAAGTGTACTAACCTTCCTTGAATCACCAGAAAATCTTGATTCCACAAGCTTTAAGCCTTTCTTTTCCTTGAGCCTTAGAGTGCTTTCATACTTCTTTGACTACGAAAGATGAATGATAATCATGTAACAACACTAGTGGGGAGATTAGGAAGTTAAAACACAAATTATACCAAGAATGGAGCCTCCAACACCCCATTTCCCGTTCTTCCCAAAGACCCCCACCAAAACCCCTTTTTCCACCACAATCAACCATTTTTACCTTGATGGATAGATTCTTGAGAGCTGATAACAAAACCCTTAACTTAAAATCTGGGATTTACACTCCAAAGCACCAAGATTAAACCTTTAGGCTTTGGTTCTTGGGGGGGAAAATGAGAATGAGAAGGGTAGGGAGGCAAGAGACAAGATGATCTCATGTATTCCCCTTTTCTGCAGCACATTAATTCAACCCCTTCCACACTTCAAAAATATGGTGAGTTACCTTCTTACCCCTCCTTATCTCCACATGCCATGTATTAACCCAAGTCTTAAGCCCAACAACAAGAGGGAAGCCCACTAAGGCTCTACACATGGCCCAAAATACAAGGCCTCTAACTCGTATTAACTCGACCCTTGAATTCCAAAATCTGGGTCGTTACAAGAAGATTATGAATCTGTTAAACGTCAAGAATTTAACTAAATACTAAAATCAGAAACATAATTTTCAACTTTTGTTACACGTCAGGAATTTAGTAAACTAAAAATCTAAAACAAAAGTTCACACGGTCTAATAGAAAGAACAATAATGATCAGTGCACCAGGTAGGTAACTTATGAAAAAAGAGGTGGTGTACTAGGCTTGCTTAAATAATAGGTCATTCAAAGAACCAATCCTAGACATGCACTTTTATGTTGTTTTTCAATCATTGTTTTGGGTTTTATTCTTTCATGCTTAAGGAAGTTCTTGAAGTCGTTCCAAATAGGGGTTAGCTTTTCAAATGACTAACGCTTGAACGGATTCACTTATAACCATTCATTTTGCGAGAATACCGTGAGTGATCAATTAAGGTCACTACATTTGATTCACAACAGTTTAAAATCAATCATTACAAAATTAAGAATTTGGTAACTAAGAATTTCTTAGCACCGACATCTTCCATTTGTGTTTATGGTCCAACGACCCTTACAATTCTTTAGCCATTAGATAAGGCTTTGAGAATGCAATTAAGTCATAGAAAAACATAGTTTTTCAATGCTTTGATTCAAGACCTCGGTCGGAATCAACGCTCTAGATTCTGTTGGACAGAATCAGTAACCAATGTTACTTCCAATAACAATTTTTGTTAAAACGGATTTGCCACAACAAAATTGAATAAAACATATTTTATTCAGATTAATTCTTGTTTGAAAAAAGAGATCAAGTAAACTCGTTAAAACGGCAAGAATTAAATTCCTGAAAACAAATTTATTTGCTAGATCTCAGTTTACAAACTGATCAAGATTTCCAAGAAATAAATTCAACGATCTATTTCCTTTTACAAAATAGAATTATACTTGATTCCCATGAAATAAATGCAACGATTTATTTCCTTTTACAATAGAATCATACTTGATTCCTAAGAAATAAATGTAACGATTTATTTCCTTTTACAAAATAGAATCATACTTGATTCTCATGAAAATAAATTTAATGATTTATTTTCCTTACAAAGTTAGAATCATACAAGATTCTCATTAAAATAAATTCAATGATTTATTTTCCTTGCAACTTTAGAACCATACAAGATTCTTATGAAAATAAATTTAATGATTTATTTTCCTTACAAAGTTAGAATCAACGCAAGATTCTAACGTAGAAATAATTCAGTGAATTATTTCCTTTTTTAATGTTATATCTTCTATTAAATGACAGGATTAGTAGCACTAAAACCCAAAATAGAGATATCAAGCTAACTCAATTCTGTTTAACAAACAGAAATCAAAAGGAACTAATCATTTTATTTTAATTTTTGTTGATTCTTGTTTGGAAAGGAAGATCAAGTAAACCCGTTGAAACGACAGGAATTAAATCCTGAAACGAATTATTTACGAGATCTTAGTTTTCAAAAAAGTCCATTTGGGTATCTTGTTCGTCTTAATAATTTCTGAAGGAAAAATATTAGTAGAAAAATAATAATCTATAGTATTTCCAAAAAGGCTTAAACCAAAAAATAGCCCTCAAACTATGCCTTTTTCTGCTTTTAGCCCTTAAACTATGATTTGGGCAAAATAGGCCCTTAAACTATATTTTTGGTCACTTTAAGTCCCTAAACTATGATTTGGGCAAAATAAGCCCATAAACTATCATTTTTGGTCACTTTAAGTCCACGATTACAAAAATATCATTTTATAGGCTTTTCTAACATATATAAATATTTATGTTCTTTTTGAATTTTAAAATATCATATATCAAAATAAGCCCCTAAACTATCATTTCTGGTCATTTTAAGTCCGATAGTTATTTAAGTCAAAAGAAAATTATTTCGACTAATAAGATGTTGATACATTACAAAGATTTTTTGACAAATTGATAGTTTTGGGACTAAAAGAAGAAAAATGACATAGTTTAGGTACTTATTTTGATCAAAAAATAGTTTAGGGACTTAAAGTGACCAAAAATGATAGTTTAAGGGCCTATTTTGCCCAAATCATAGTTTAAGGGCTAAAAGAAAAAAATGCATAGTTTGATGGCTGTTTTTTGGTTTAAGCCTTCCAAAAACACAAACAATAATTATTATCACATGTAATAATAATCATAAGTGCCAAAATATAACAAAATATATTCTTTTTTCATTTCATGTTTAATATTTCATATCAAATGCCAAATTTATTAAGAATTACCTTAATACCATGCATGGGCAGATGCACCTTTGTGCATGGTAGGTCACTTGACCTACCATTAAAAATAGGATAAATTACATTGGTAATCACCTAATTTTTAGTGTGTATTCACTTTGATTATTGAAATCAAAAAATTTCCATTACAATCACTAAATTTTTAATTTAATTCATTATGATCACTGTCGTTAACCCCGTTAAGAAATGCTTATGTGTGCCATGTTAAAGTCTTCTTCCCAAAAAGACCATAATTTCTAAATTTACAGTTATTGTCAAGACCAAAATTTCGATTAACGGAACGATCGTCAATCAATCTCAACAATGGGAAAAAATCGTTTTGCCAAAAGTTCAAAATAGTTTAGTTTCAAGTTGATCTGACGATTAACATTGGTGAATCTAAACTAAAAATCTCAATTGAAATTAAAAATTAACATTTCGATCTTTTATTGTTAACCGTCAGATCAGCTTGAAATCAAACTATAAACCTTTCAGCGAAACGAATCCTTCCCACCGTTGGGACTTGGGATTGATCGATGATGTCTTCGTTCATCGAATTTTTGACCTTGATGACGGTTGTAAATTTAAAAAAAATAGGGTTCTTTTGTGGAAAAAGACTTTAATGTGTCACGTCAGCATTTTAAGTGGGCATAATAAAATTTAATTAAAAGTTTATTGACTGTAATGAAAGATTTTCGATTTCATTGACCAAAGTGAAAGCACCTAAAAGTTTAGTGACTACAAGTGTAGTTTACCCTAAAAATATTAAGTACTTTTTTGTTTAAATGAAAAATTAACCCTTAAATTATTTTATTTTTTTCTTTCAGCTCATAAACTGTTTTTTTGTCAAAACAAGTATCTAAACTATCACTCTATAATTATTTTAAATATATTTATTAGTCCCCTAAAAAAATCTTGGTTAAGTACATTGACTTATGTCAAATAATTTAGCTAAAATTTTTATTTAAAATAATTACAATATGTCTATGACTATAAACTATGTTTGCTTGCATTGCGGAAATTCGGATCATTACATGCACAACAATTATCCTTTGTCAATACATTATTAAAATGGTATAAATTAATTTTAAATTATTATATTAGTCTGTGAACTACCAATATTAAATTTCTAGATTCGCCCCTGATACCATGATTTAAGGTATTAATAATACCATAATTTAAAAAGAATCACATTGATTCTTACAAATCGGAAAAAGCAACTTTTTAAACTGCATATGAAATTATTCCATATTTAAGGCCAAAAAATTATTAGGTAATAATACCATAATAATAACACCATGAATATTACCATAATACATGCACACATATATTTTTAAGGCACATTAAAATTAGATGAAACGTTAATCAAGAATAAATTTACCTTGTACGGAAGTTTCCATTCCAAATAGCACACGTAACCACTTGCCAAATCTCAACTTTGCATTCGATTAGGCTGCGTTTAGTTCTCGAGAATAAAGATCATTTTTATTTTTAATTTTTTAGAAAATAAAAAACGTTGATGAAAACGTGTTTGGTTATAAAGTTATAAAATAATTTTTAGAAAATGAAAACAAAAATGAGTGAAAATTTGAAAACATTAAAAAGATGTTTCCACTATTTTCATTGAAAATGTTTTAGAAAAATGAAAAACATAAAAACAAGGGATTTTTAAATTTTTAAGTTTATTTAACTCGAGATCAAATCCTTCTAATGTCAATTTCTTTTACATCTTTTTAACTATTTTCCAATCTTTAAATATCAATTTCTTTTAGTTTTCAAATATAAATTCTCCACTTTTATATCTCGTTAATCATTTGAATTCTTTTTCTTTACCAGGTAAACAATTAAATCTACCTTTATTTCTCATTTTTATTATTACTATTTGTAAATATGAGTATTTATTTTTATTTTTTTAGAATTTTTTTGTGATAGTTTTGTTGTATGTTAATTTTAATATTGGCATATTCGTTTTATAGGCGTGTAGATATCCAAACATTAATGTTACTCATGTCGTGCAGGTCTGCACATTTATGAACCAACAATTGGTTTCCACATTTTTCCTAACAACGTTTGGATTAATTTCTCATTCAAAGCTCCAAAAATAACAATTTTTTCCCAACAATTTATGTGTATAAATCATGTTGAAATTTTTAAAAAATAGCAAACTGAATATTAATTAAAAAATGATTGAACCTAGTAACATGCTAAAGTGTGATATCATTGAAACAAATGTAGTCCCAAATCGTTGCAGATTATAAAACTTAAATAATGAATTTTTATTTTCCCATGTTTTCCTATATTTAAATCGACTAAAAATGGATGAGTTTATCACGAATTCAAACACCGTTGAACGTCACTAACGTTAAACACTATTAAATTAATTAAAAAAGATTAAAATCTCAAAGATTCGACATATAATTAATAATTATTTAATATAAAAATATTTAAGTTAAATAATATTTCATATTTTTGTTTTATACTCCCTCTGTCCCATGAAGATTGTCCCTTATTAATTTTTTTGGTCATTTTTTTACTTTGACTAATTATTATTTAAAATTTATTAATGATAAAAATATAAAATATATTTTTTTAAAAAACTTCTAATCAAGTAGTTTTTAAATATAAATTTTATAAAATTTAATTATTTAAAATATTTAATATAATTATAGTCAAAGTTTAAAAAATTAACTTTTAAAATGTCAATAAAAAACAATTTTTATGGGATAGAGGGAATACTATTTTATAATTTTTATTTCAAAATAATAGGATCATATTCTCCATTATACTAAAAATCTAGACAAACCCTAGATTTTTACTTCTCCAAGCCGCAACAGTCGCCGTTGACGTCGCCATCGTCCATATTTTGCCGACGAGATTACAGTGTCGTCGTTCGATTTAACCCAACATTGATTGAATATTTATGCCGTACGAATCGCTCTCCATCAAGGGATTAAGCCGCCGCTGCCGTCGTGCCTTCTAGATTCGTCTACCGCATCGTTTGCCGCGCCTTCATCCATGGTTTTATTCTCGCGCTGCAAGATAAATTTTCTCAACATTTTCCAATTTGTCGAGCTTTGTCGGCCGTTATATGTAGTCGTCAGCATTTTTTGGTCGTCATGGTCGCTCGCCGCCGTCCCCGCCTGTCACCACGATAGTCTAGAGGCAGAACCTTGATTTTAGAAACCTAACCTCACATTATCAAACCCTAATTTACATAATTTCCCAAATCAGAACCCTACCTTCAAAATTTACCAAATCAAAACCCTAATTTCAAAATTCTCCAAATTTAGAACTCTAATTCCAAACCCTAATTTAGACTACTAATTTCAATATTTCACAAATTTCAAAGCCTAATTCCTAAATTTTCCGAATCACTAATCTCAATTTCAAAAATTCCCCTAATTCGCCTTTATCATTGCAATATATTTTTTCACCATGACAATTCAACATTTTATAACTTTAGGTATTACTAACTGCCATTTTTCTTGTAGCGCATTCATAAGTGGATAATTCAAACTCATATGCTCTTTTTTTATATTTTAATATATTGTATTACATTTCTAAATGTTTACATTATAATATATTTAATTTCTGTATAGTAAAAACTATAATACATGTTTAAATATATCAAATAGTATATTATAAACTTGAAAATGAATCGAGCCAGACTTAGTGTTGAATATTGAAGCTCAAGTTTGAGCCATTTCTTAAATGAGTTTATATTTCGATCAAATCTTTTCTATCATGTTTAGTTTTTTTGTCCAAATTATTCTAAGTATCAATTGAATCTTAAACTTAGAGTTATTTTCTATAAATTATCAAAGATATTTTTATGTATTCTATTTAATTGATCATTTTATATTTGTATCAGATTCCTAGTGGATGATGTGTCCATAAGGAGGTATCTAAGGAAAAGTGATGCAACATTTTCTCTAAGGCCAATGCTGGTGTATGGTTCAATATGGGATGCCTCACCATGGGTAACTGAAGATGGAAAATACAAAGCAGATTACAAATACCAACCATTTGGTGCAAAGTACACCAACTTCAAAGCTGGAGGTTGCTCGGCCTATGCGCCGACTTGGTGCCGACCAGTATCGACATCGCCTTTTCGGTCCAACGGATTAACTACAGCTATGAGATGAGTTCAAAGATATCATATGGTGTACAACTATTGCAGGGACCATGCCTTGTGAAAGAAATTACACTACTAACAGTTGAATCAAAAACTTGTTCACTCTTCCTGTGATTTGTGAAAGAAATTTACTATTTTCCCCTTGTTTCTCTCTGGTGTCTTGAGATGGATCCCACTTGATGCAAGGCTAGTTTGAGTGTTCAAGGCTCCAAAACCTTGTCCAATCATATGTGTGTTAAATATTTAAGCAAAATGTCCAAATCTTCTTTTTCTCTGAGTTTTTCGTACTTTGGAATTTTTTGATAATTTGATTCAATAACCTGTTCAAATTTGTGATACGATTACTTCTTGATTGAATGTGTTTGGACATGGTTTTTTTTAGCTGGGAGAAAACTCACCATCAATATATATATATACATACAAAGTCCCCTAGCAATGGAATCCTAAATCTTAGACCTTCCTCTTGAATTTTTTTGTTCAGTTTGTCTGTGGTAAGTGAATAAAGAGTATGGTGTAATGTGAACTATAGTCTTCCTGCAAAGGGCACCTTAATTTTGTATCTATTTATCAAGCTTTCTTGCCAAGTCTTTAAAAGAAAGATGTCGCCCTTGTCTCTCTTTTGAACTGATCCTATCAGTTACTATTGTGTTTTTCTTATGCTAGTTTGGTAGAATGTCAATTTTCCTCGTATTTTAATACATGAGTTAGTAATAAACTAACTTCACTTGGTAATTTTTAGCTACTCGGCTTAATCTGAAAAAAGTGAAGGAATATATATTACTTATTTTGATTAGATATTATTTTTTACTCGAGTGTTTGCTCATCTCTCTATTTTCAAGTTAAACAAGAACCCCATGATCTAATTGATTCAAGTAATGATTTGGTTCTTACAACATTTCTGGATTTTGCATACATCATTTCTTTTCGTCTTAGATTTCAACTTAACCAACAAATCATGGATGTCTTTTTAGAGTTTAAATAAATACATTGTCACATAAGAAACAGCTTTAGTTTTTTCTTTAACATCTCTATTTCAGTTACATCCATGTTCTACAGAGTTTCATGCAGATATATTTATGTTTTTAGCGATCAAAATTAGAGAGACTTAATCACTATTAGAAAATAGGTGATCATTTTAACAAACAAAGAAAAATGTTTAAATCTAGTATACAACTTGTGACAATACACATGATCTGAAAGTCCTTTCTATGTGATCTAGTTTAACTAGATCTCTTCTGAAGAATCGCTTTGTTCTGCAAGGTCCTATACCAATATGTCTCGCTTGTGTTTCCATTCTATCTTGCTTTGTGTTTTCGAGTTCCTTACTGAAAGGCTTGTAGCACACTCGAATCGATCTCCCAAAATCGTTAAGAGGGTTGATTTTTGCTCTTTGCTGAATTGGCTAAAACCGATAAAAATAGTAGAAAATTTGCACAAAGATTTTAGAGTGGTTCGACTACCCAAACAAGTCTACATCCACTACCTTAGCACACCACTTGAATTCTTCTCTTTTTCCCGGGATCAAGAGGCAACCCTTACAACCCTATCTTTTCAATGGCTAAGATAGAACCACTCTAGTTTTTACTTAGGCTAAACTAGAACCTCTCCCTTTTGCAAGGTTAAAGATGTAAACAAATAAACCTCACAAGGTGGGTGTTTACACAAATTGAGCTCACAAGAAAGAGTGAAAGATAAAACAAATAAATCACTCTCTACAAATATTTATAAGAGAAATAATGAAAATAGGACTTGAAGGCTAATTTCTCTTGATCATTATGCTTGGATGTGTTCTCTAACCATCTTCAAGTGTTCCAGCTTTCCTTTTATTGATTGGAATGAGCTTGTGGTCGTTACTAGCCGTTAAGGGTAAACTGGAGCCGTTGGGGATATTTTCCAACCGTTGGAGGCAGTTCTGGGCTGTGGGTATTGGTACGCGTGATGTTCGTATCGATATTTGCATTTAAATTAGAGAACTAGCCATTGTAGACTGTTAAACGGGTATCAGTATACTATACTCTGTATCGGTACGGAACCTCATATTTTGCCTTGTGTATCAGTACAGGCTAACCCGTATAGGTACGTGTTTTGGTCTCTAAAAAACTCGAGCTGGGGAAAACAAAGGGCGTATCGGTACGGGTTTAACCGTATTGGTACGGGATGATGTTTTTGACGCTTTGGAATGTTTAAAACATATTTGAACAAGTCAAAAACACTTAAAACAATTTTCATTTGTCATATCGAAATAATATCTCAACAATCTCTCCTTTTTGATATAATAAAACATTTGAAAAATTGTTTTTGAGATTGCTCCCCCTTAGGAAAATAATTTTTGAAAAAAGAGAATATTTTTGAAAAATATTTAAAGGCTCCCTTTTTTCTTTTTGAAATTGAAATTTTCAAACCTATCCATCTCTCCCATTTTTGTTACGTCAAAAATAGTTCGAACCAAGTTTGAAATCTCATTAAGTTTAAAACAATGGAGAAATGATATTTTTCTTTTAAAATCAAAGCTCCCCTTAATCAAAGCATTCCATTTTAATAAATTTAGCTCAAATGCTTGACATTTAAAAGAATTAAATTTCAATATTGAATTAAATGTATTTAAAAAACACTTGAAATTCAATATATCCAATACTTGAAAAAACCTTTATGCAAACATATGAATAAAACCATTAGACTCATATGCATAAAACACTCAAGTAATGTCAAGCTATTTAGATATTGAAAAAAACAAATAAATGCATGAACATTAATCAATCAAAAATAGATAACCAATAATATAAAATTAAAAACATTAAGCTTAGAGGTTACTCATTTTCTTCACTTGTGTGAGTAGAGCATTCCCATGTCTTTGCATTTCTTTCCATTGCTCCAACACACCTACAAAAGACATTTATTTGGATTTTGGTATCCAAATTGCTTTGGATCCATTTACATTAATTTCACTGTCTCTAGTTCTTAGGAACCCATACTTGTCTAATCCTATAAGTTTTCCTTTTCTTTATAGGACAAGTATGTAAAGAATGACCATGATAATGGCAATATAAGCATTTTGCCATTATGTGACAAGATGAATTATTAAAAATAATTTCTTTTTCTTTTGTTAAGCTTTCAAGCTTAACTTTCAAATCAAGATTTTCTTTTTCTAAAACTCCATTGTTTGTTTTTGAAAACTCTAAATTATTTTTCAAAATTTCATTTTTGGTTTTCAAAATCCAACTTTGTTTTCAAAAGAAAATTGTTTTTAAATTCAAGTTTAGAAATCATTTTCTCAAATATGGAATTCATGGTCTCAAATTCCAAAAATAATTCATTGAATGCATCTTGTAACTCATCAAATGAATACGAATTTGGATCACTAAAGTCAGAAGATACCTCAAGCTAGTTGAGAGCCAAAACACCATCCACTTTAGGGATTGAGAGGAAGTTTGCACAAGATGAATCTTCTCTGCCTTCTTGTTGCCATAGAGTTTCTCAAGCTTCTCCCATATTTCTTTGGCACTTTTACATGTGGAGACCTTCTTGGAAACATCTTCATTGAGTCCACAAAAAAGAGTGTGCATGGCCTTGGCGTTTAGCTTTGCCTTCGGGTCATTTGCACTCATTTGCTTCTTTTTCTTAGAAGCTTCCAAGTAACCATCTTCAATGATATCTCAAACCTCAAAATTGAGAGATTTGATGAAATACTTCATGACATTGCTCTATTGGAAGTATGCTTTTTTTTCGAAGAGCGGGGGACACGAGATAGAGCGGCCTTCTTCAAATCTTACCATTTTCTTGAACGGTGGACTTCGAGCAAATGATCTTTACTCTCGGATGTTAGTTATTTGATGGAGACAAGGCTCTGATACTAATTGAAAGGCTTGTAGCACACTCAAATCGATCTCCCAAAACTGTTAAGAGGGTTGATTTTTACTCTTTGATGAATTGGCTAAAACTAATAAAAATAGTAAATGATTTACACAAGGATTTTAGAGTGGTTTGACTACCCAACCGAGTATATATCCACTACATTAGCACACCACTAAGGATTTTCCAATTTATTATTGAATTCTTCTTTTTCCCAAGATCAAGAAGCAACCCTTACAACCCTATCTTTTCAATGGCTAGGATAGAACACTTCTAGTTTTTAGTTAGGCTAAACTAGAACCTCTCCTTTTTGCAAGGTTAAAATATGTAAACAAATAAACCTCACAAGGTGTGTGTTTACACAAATTGAGCTCACAAGAAAGTGTAAAAGATAAAACAAATAAAATCACTCTCTACAAATATTTATAAGAGAAATAATGAAAATAGGACTTGAAGGATAATTTTCTTGACCATTATGCTTGGATGTGTTCTTTAACCATCTTCAAGTGTTCCAGCCTTCCTTTTATTGATTGGAATGAGCTTGTGGTCATTACTAGCTATTAGGAGTAAATTAGAGCTGTTGGGGACATTTTGCAGCCGTTGGAGGCAGTTCTGGGCAGTGAGTATCGGTACGCGTGATGTTTGCATCGGTACCTGTATTTAAATTAGAAAACTAGCCGTTGCAGACTGTTAAACAGGTACCAGTACGCAATACTCCGTATCGATACGGGACCTCACATTTTGCCTTGTGTATCAGTACGGGGTAACCCGTATCGGTACGTGTTTTGGTCTTTGGAAAACTCGGGCCAGGGAAAACAAATTGCGTATCAATACGGGTTTAATCGTATTGGGACGGGCATGCTGTTTTTGACATTTTGGAATGTTTAAAAAATATTTGAACAAGTTAAAAACACTTAAAAACAATTTTTATTTGTTATATCAAAATAATATCTCAACACTTACCTTATTAGATTGTCAAGGATTGTTTATTTTTCCTTTTCATGTCTATTACAAGGATTCCTCAATTATGAGGTATGTAACACGTACGAAAGCTATTCTCTTTTGGCAAAAAGCTCACATGCATCGAGGGAATGAAGACAAAGGTTTGATTTTAGGTTACATTCTATAAATTAGAAGGTGACATTATTATTAAACACTCTGGATGTTGTCATATAAGTATGTATTTGTAGTTGTTATGAAACAACCCAGATATTGTCATATAAGTATGTCTTGCTATGACCTATTTTGATTGTTCTATGATTGTTCTAACATGAATATTTAGCACACAAAGTGAAGCAAACATGTCCAATGTATCTCATCCTAAGCAAAGAGACTGTAATTTAGAGTAATATTCAAAGAAAAATAGCTTGTACTAGACAAAAAGGTAGTGTGTGTAATATTATACAACGACATGCTTACTTACATTCAGATAACGTATAGAGAAGGAGCATGCGGTCTATATAAGGAAACCTTAAGTAGATTCTAGGTTTCTGTTTTTGGGACATCAGGGTTCTCAAGTTCAGCAACATCATGAAAGTTTTGACCTAAGCAGAAATTTTTTAAAGAACATATCACACATTGATCAGATAGAAAAAGATTCACTATAATCAATATCACCACCGCAATTTGAACAAGATAAAAACTAGGATAATAGATACCACAAAAATTGGAAATTAAGTTTAGAATTAGCTTACATGAACTTATAACAGTTGTATAATTTCTTGATGGTAAATGTCGGGTTGCTCTCATAGGGTCCTCAGCTTTAGAATGAATGTTTATGAGTTCTTTGTTGGGTAGGATGGTATTATAGTTGTATGATTCCTTGATGTTAAATTTCGGGTTGCTCTCATAAGGTTTGCTAATTGAAGATTCACCATAGACATAGAAATTTAGAGAAGTTTTCTTAGGCATTACTATCAACCCAGGTTTTTGCCAGCTTTGAACCTGCTCAACAATAGGAATTAGCTGAGCTATAGATGACTATGTCATTGGTGTGATATTGTGTAACCCCTAGCCATCTTTTGCCATTATTCTTATAACTTATTATCTTTTGTTTACTTAGTTTATTCATGTGGAGACGATACTTAATACTTATCACTTTATTATTTGTTGGTTGTGTATACTTGCATGAATAATTTTTTCATAGTAATATTTTGTCAAAAATTATGAACATGTTCTCTAGATTCTCCTATAAATACAATTCACCATGATAATGCTGGTGAATTCACTTCTCAAGCTTTCATTAATTTTTGCATGTTGATTGAAATAAGTGTAACATTTTGTATTTCGTGTTCATATTCATAACATATTACATTCATTTATTAAATGCCTTCAATTGATTGTAATATTGTTACTCACAAAATCAAAAATTCTAATTTCTACTTGGAGACATGTTGATACGTGCATAGAAATGACTAGCATTCAAATTCCATCACCTAAACCATCAGATGCATTACAAGTACTTATGAGTCAAATTAAAAGATCAAAGGCCAAGAAACTCAATGAAGCTCTAACCGGTTTAGTTTAAGTTGTTCAAGATAAATTAGAGTCATTTCTTGAACTCACTGAATAGTCTCCATCGTGCAACATGCCAATGGTCACATCATCCTTATAAAGGATACAAGAAACATTCTAGAAAGGCCATTTAAAAGGGATAAATGAGACTTTAATAAGATATTGAAGATTTCATACATTTATTAGATACTTAAAGAGTCATTGTTCATGCATTTATTTGGTACTTGAAGAGTCATATGAAAGGGGAGAATTTGCTCAGCTTTAAAAGTACTATAGATGTTTCTTTCTGCATGGACAGTCTTTTTACCTTATACCTTATTTATGTTTGAATTGTGTCTTTTCATTTGTTTTATGTCTTTTTTTTTACTTTAGTTTTTTCTCATATAAATAGAACATATTGTAAGCTGCTTAAACACACTACTTTGATCAATATATTTGAGACTATTTCTCTTTTGTTCTTGAAGAATACTATTATCTCCAAACTTATCAAGGCTTTCTCTTGTGGCGTTCAAAACCATTTTATTTCATCTTTTGAATCAATTAAGTCATTTGATCAATTTTGACCATTAATTCTTGACAATTTTTAGATATATTGGTGTAGTGCGTGTAACCACCTAGACCCACCTATTTGTTACACCTAATTCTATGAGGTTATATTAGGGTTATCGGAGTGACCCACAATAAAAATTTTAGATAATCAACTTTTTAAACCAATTAAAAAGATTAAAAAGAATTTGAATTTAAAATACAAGTTCAAAAATTACTAATTTAACAAAACAATGTTCATAAATACACGTTATAAAACAAATTACATACTCAAATATAAATCAAGACATGACATACATGCCCCCTAATTACATAAGTATCGTACTCCGCAAGCAGTGCCGATGGAACTCCTATGCCGATGTCAAAAACCGCACCATGATTAATCTTTTAACCTGGGACGGAAAAATAATGTGAGCTTGGAAAAGCTTAGTAATACAAAACTACCAAATGATGTTGTAAGCACATGCAAGTATATGGCAAAGCGTAAAGCTATGGTGTTTCGTGTAATATAAGGTTTGATTTTGATTCGATTTTCCAATAAAGCGGTTTATCTGAATGTAACAAAGTTTTTCTTTCTTCGACTACTCGAGTATCAAGCGAGAAGCCTATAGTCTGAAGAATTAAAAGAGAGGTAGTTTATGGAAGTTAATCTCGGAAGTTTAGTGTGTTCTATCTAGTGTAGATAGGAGCCATACATAGAGTTTCAAACGGTGGTAACTTAATTCAGTAAGGTAGATTTAAAAGAGGCAAGAAGATTTTATTTATAACCTAACTACCCTCCAACCGAACTTCAGTATATAGTTCCCCAGAACTGTATCAATAAAGGGCATTAACCCAGGCCTATTAGGCGTAGGTGCCATCCTAAGAGGATATCTTAGGTCTAGTAGGAATCACCCTAGTCGAAGCATAAGAACCTGAAACAGTAGGAATCACCCTAACCGAAGCATAGGAACCTGATATAATAAGAATTACCATCCAGATCAGGGTTGAACCTATAGTGACTTCATGCTCTACCCCAAGTACCCAGTAAATAGTCTAGGCAGTAATAACAGTAATTAATAGTAAACAGTGATAGCAGTAGATATAAAGTTGATAATTATTTTCAGTTAAATAGTGACAAGAGAGTATGTTTTACAGATCAGACAAAAATATATAGATTTCTAGACATATAGAATTCATGATTCAGATCAGAGGGACGGCCTTGATTTTAAATCAGAGAGAATATTCAAATGTACATGGGTCACACTAGATGGTACAATTATCTCTTGGAGGTACTTTATAATTACCAGTGTGAGAACACTGATATTTTTCAACTTCGAACGAATTTTAAAATTTGAAATTCTTATAGAAGGAATTCATTAACTGAGGCTCTAATAGATATTCTGAAGATCGATATACCAATATCATTCAGGGCATCAGATATATCATACTTATTCAAGATTTCAGATATATATTAGAAGGGTTCGAGTCGATTTCTGCTCATAGGGGTATTTTGGTTATTTTAACTTCCAATTGCAATTTGGTCATTTTGACTCCTAGGGTAATTTGGTAATTTAGCCCAATAAGGGCAAGGCTGAAACTCAAAATATTAATAATTTTAGCGGCTAATCAGTCTTTTAAAATCTATTTGCTTTAACCGTAATCCATAATATTATGGTTTTCAGTATTTAGATAGGTACACGTCATGAGTTTTTATTCCTTTGTAATGATAGCATCAAACAGTTGATCCAATCACCCTCATATTTATTACTGATCTTTCTCCACATAGTTAAATATATCTTGGTATATTCTTCAACCAATATAGCAGTAGTACTTGAGGTGGCCGACATATCTGGGTTAGGTTCCAATCTTTAGGGCCAATGCAGTTATTTGGATTTTATATGAATGAAGGTTTATCAAGGGTATTCACTTATGCCAAAACATGAAAGCAATTTAATCATTCCAGAGGTCAAGGATATCTTAGTCATTTTAGAAAATTTGTTGCTCGAATATATTTTGGTCATTCTAATCATTTAGGTCCTTTCGGTCCTTTCAAACAATTTATTCATTTTAAAACTCAATGACATATCTATCATTTTGGTTAATTTATCAAATTTGACATTTGAGAATATTTCAGTCATTACATTCATTCTAATAAATTCAGTCTTTCTATCATTTAGATCAACTCAGAATTCTGAAGTACTTCAAGAGATTTTATCTTTAAAGTTTTATCCAGAATTTGAGATAAATTCAAGTATTTTAATATCTTACATATCAGCCTCATAAAACTGAGATCTTGTCAAACAGTTTAAGGATTTTAGTTAACGTAGTCATTTTATCCGATCAAGTGTAGATGCAAGATCATTTTCTTAGTTGGGGTATATTTGTCATTCTTACATCTCAATGGTAATTTGGTCATTTTATAACTAATTATTTTAAACATTAATTCTATTAACATGAACAATCAAAATTGGAGATTTACTAATTATTAATTATTTACTAAACTCAGAGACTCTCTTGATTATCAAGCTTCTTATTCTAGTATTCGATCTTGTCCAGATTGCCAGTCTTATTTTTCGTAATAGATTTGACTTAAGCCGAGCTAACAATACGCTTAATCATAACCACACATGTATTAGCCAGATACCATCATGTTTCATCAAGCATCCAAGAGGTAGTAATGTATTACCTTGAATCCTTACTATATCAATTGATCCTTGATACTCTATTCAATCACTTTCGAGCCCGAATTTGATATTCCTCAATACTTCATATACCAGGAATCGTGAATACATTCAATTGAACAAAATTCATAATTAGTCATTATTCACAAAGCTCTTAAACTGAATACTTAAACTCATGAATGCTTGGGGTTCAAGATCAGATTCGGAGACTTTCGGGTTAGAATTTTGCAAAACAGGCTTTAAAATCGGACTTAGAACGTCAAAAAATCTAAATTGAGGTTTTTAAAAAGTTTACTTTTTGGTCAACGGTCAAATGTCAAAGTCAATGATCAGAGTCAAAGTCAATAGTCAACTAGGTTAACTCGAATAAGTTGACTCAAATGAGTTAGCTTGAACGAGTTAACTCGGACAGGTTGACTTAGACGGGTTAACTCGGACAGGTTAACTCGAATGAATTGACTTATTTTGGGTCAAGTACGAGTCAAACTCGGTTGGTCAGGTCAGTCTCGGGTCAATTATGATCGGGTCAGGTCAGACTTGGGTCGGGTCAGACGGGTCTTAAATGGGTCGGTTTAAAATTTAGAGCTATTGGGCCCTAATAGGTCGGCCCAATGCTTGGATAATAATCCAATCCCAATCTACCAGGATCGGTTTGAGGTTGACTCGGATCGGTTCAGTTTGAGGAAAATGACCGATTCAAGGCTAGTTTATCAGGGTGTAGCGATATCCTTTTTACGCTAAAAAAAGTATTCTTTCTTTTGTTTTGTTTAAAAATGTCTTCCGTGGGATTTTGTAAAAACCGTATTTTATTTTAAAAGAGGAGTAGCCACCGGCCATTTAGGTAGGTCGGACACCATAAAAAACCAGAGATTTTGAAAACTTTGGGTTCGGGAGTCGGTTACAGATGGGGAAGGATTAGCACCCCCACACCGTCCAAAATTGGTACTTTAATAATTACCGCTTTATTAAAATTAAACTTTCTGGGTTAAAGTGGCGATTAAGTTAAGATTCGGTTATAAGTGCGAGTAGATTTTAAAGGCCCCATTATCCGAGAATAAACGCCCAACCACCATCACTACGCCTGATACTGGTCCCGTTTACGCTCGGATAAAAGAGCACCGCATTGACGATTTATATATTCCATTATGCAACCTTAAAATCAATAAAGACATACATCCATATTGACATGATACTAAAACATAAAAAAGGGGAATATCCTAATATTAAACAAAAATAATAAAATGCATGAACATAGATATAAATGACATGAACAAGGATCAAGACTACCCATAAGTAAAACCTATGCACACCAACACTAAAAAGAGGAAAAACATGCCCGAGATCGAATTAACTAGATATAGCATGATTAATCACATATATAAGAAAACAACTACAATATGCACGATATGCATACCTGATACTAGGCAAGCAAAACAACACACTAAAATATTACACTAAAACAACACGTCTAAGTATCTATATCAAAATGTTTCCAAGTGCTGACATGATCATTGCAAGAATTATACATAGACCAAAGATACATAAACATGTAAATTATTTGTAAATATCTATATACCATTTAAATAAAAAGTAGCATGCATAAGCTAAAGGACTTAACAAACTAGCCTAAATGTAACGTATTTTAACAAAGCTACAAAAGGCATAACATGCCACATCATAAACGTATTATCCACAATTAATATACGACCTACAATGCAAAAAGATAATAAAAACCATGCATACATATAGACACAATACTAACTAAAACTAAAACATAATTAATAAATCAAACACATGCACAACATAGATTAATAAATTACAAGTATGATATAACCCGTATTAATGCACACATAACGACCTAAAACGTAATATATAATGCACATGTATACGCAAAGAACAAATAAAATAAATATACTTAAAAACAAATGGTAAAAATATTCAAGAAACTGGAAAAGGGTTGAAATGGAATACAAACAAAATTAGCACACAAATATTAAACAAATGAAAAGCATATTTAGGGGCGAGATTGCAAGCCAAACGAAACTTTAAAGGACTAGATGTGTAATATTACCAAGGGGCAGTTTCAAACTGAAAATATCCAAAACACGGGATGACTAAGGGGGTAAATTGACCATTTGATAATTGATTTCAGTTAATCAAGGGACCGGATTAAAATTACATGGAAACATACGAGGACCAAGGGTGTAAATAGCCCAAGGGGCGAGACCGTTTTGAAAAATCTCGAAACGCAAGATGGTTTAATGGGTAATTTAACCATTTTAAAAAAATTGGGACACTATATAACAAACCTATCCGGCTAAGATTTAACCCTTTCCTAAAAAAAAATTTAACCATTTGAATATACCCTCTCCCCTTTTATTTGCTCTCAAACCCGAAACCATCCCTTTATGAACCCAGAAACCGGCAGCCCACCACCGTATCTTCTGCCGTCGGTCACCGCTAGCCGGTGCCGGCGAACCAAAGAAAAACCTCCAAAATGACCTTTGTTTCAACCCGAACTCGAATCCAAACTTAGATTTAAATCAAAACTCCCCCTTTTATCTAGATCTAAGAAAACCCGGAAGCGAAAACCACCCTTTTTAAGAAAACCGAGACCGAAAGATGTCCTCCTCTTTGACCGGCTCACCATATTTAGGCTTGTTGCTGGTGGGGGAACTAATGACCGAAGGTAAAACTCTCACCTCTTATGCTTTATTATTCTATTTATTTTGCATGCATGTAAGAAATGAAGCAAAAAAATTTTACCACTGGAAACTTTGAGTTCTTTTTTATTTCTGGAACATGGAGACCCACCTTTACCTTTTACGGTTCATTTACATATATCATGCTCTGATCTGAGTTTTTTGGTAGAAAAAATACATGAAAATACATCTGATTTGATTTTGGTACTTGCAATCCATTGTTTTGGTATTTTACACGTTCTCTGAGCGCGGTGGTTGAGTTGGTGGTACGGCGGAGTAGTGCCGGCGTGGAGAGAGTATGACAGCGTTGTCTTCGGCCAGATTCACTCACGGCCATTGGATCAGATCTGATCCAACGGCTGTGATTGCATGGGGAATGAACGGCCTAGATCTGGCCTTGGAATGAGCAAAGCTGTATCTGATCTCGACACGTGGCAGAGGGAGAATGAACGGTCTCGCGCGCGAGCAGTCCCGGGGGTGAATTACACGCGCGCCAGCTGGATCATCTTAGTGTCATCTGGACCGTTGGATCAAATCTTGATCCAACGGTTGGGAGGGTGACGGCTGCAAGAAAAAGATAGGATATTAGACAGGGTTTTAGGGTTTTTACAATATTGGGTCAGGCCAAAATGGGCCTTGTAAATTATATTATATATTTTTAGGTTTTTTTTGTAATATTATGTGGACTTGGACTGTTATTATAAATGAGTTTTATATTTTAGATCTATTTTTTTATTTAAACCCAATAGTAAAAATAATAATAATAATAATACTATAATAATAACATATACACATATATAATTTATGTACATATAACCATACATGCAAATTAACATATACCATATAACATTCAAACACACATATACATATATTTGCTCACACACCTAATTAATATAAGTATACAAACATTATACATACTACAAAAATACATAGTACATGCACATGCAAACCACATATATACCACGTACACCCAAGCACATATATACATGCATCTTATACACACAAAATAAATATAACCAAATACACCCTAGTACATATATAAACTATTAAAACGTACGTGACATGTGACACACATACACCGTACATAGTATGTATAATATACATGCGCTTACACATATTACACACATATTTTATACACATTAATCACATATAAAGTAAACATATAATATAACATGTATACATGCAATAATAATACCTTATTAATTATTATACTAATATGTTAATAATATTTACAAACCGGATAAAAATGAGTGATTACACAGGGCCTGACCGGTTCAAGCATGTTTACTTACCCAGAATTTTCATTGTCCTTTTGCTGGAATTATCGCCAAAAGGCCACTGACGACCCAAAATGCTCGAATCTGCCAGATTTTGAAAGCTCGTCAGTACCAGAATACAATTAACACATTAATAAATCGAAAACACACCAGAATCTCATCAATTTTACCTGAAACGCAAAGGGCGGTTGAAATAACGCGTAGCTCCGATGAAGCCTTTGATGACGACGAACGGATGATCAGCCACTACGGTTTTGTTCGCCTTATCATAGGAAGCTCAGATTCGACGATCGTGTCTCGAACAAACATCGAATATGGTCAAAAAATGACAAAAACAGAGGCGATGAATAAGGCTTATTGTCGAAACTTTGGTCAAACTTTCATGGTAAATGGAATGACGGTTCTGGGCGTGGCAGTCGGGGTGGGACGACGGTCAAAAGAGTGACGGTAAAGCACAACACCGCCAAGCGATGACAAAGATGCAACGTCGGCCGGGTTGGTATGTGAGGGGTGCCGAAAGAGAGAAAATAAGGGTCTGGAAAATTTCTTTAATTTGAATGAAAGGGTAAATGATTTTTCATATGGGTAGGTGAAAGGTTTATTATTATTTTCGAACCTTACCAAATGACTTCACTCCAAAAGGAAACTGGTGCAGCTAAGCAACAAAAGCTGCATTAGCTCAGTTTTGTCGAGCATGTGGTACATGAGGCCACTAGTCGAGGGTTCAAACCCCCAAAATACTAATCTCTTTTTCTTTTTTTTTCTATTTGTCTTATCTTTCTTTATTTCCTTTATTAAATTAGGGGTGCGTTATAGTGCGTCGAGTCACAATGTTTTCACTTGACATTTTCTTAAATTTTTTATTTAAAAAATCTATAAAAGTTCTAAGAATTCTAAAAAACTTATATATATATATATATGAAAAATGTGTAAATGCAACATGATAAAACTATAGCGTATTGTGTGCCAGTAATATCTAAAGAAAAAATTTGTTAAGATTTAATGGTCAAAATTGGTTAAAGGGATTAATTGATTCAATTTCTTGGTTCAAGGGCTTAATTGGGTTGCAAAAAAAGTTTAAGAGCTTAATTTATTTTTCCCCCAAAAGTCCAAGGGCTTCTTACACCTTTAAGTCAATAAAAAAACTTTAGTTTACACAAACCTTTCAATTTTAAGGTTTAAGGTTAGGGTAAAGTTTAGGGTTTTAGTTTGTAGGGTGTAGAAATTAATGTTTATGGTTAGAATTTAGAGTTTAGGCTTTAAGATTTAGGTTTTAGGGTGCTAGGGTTTGGGATTTGGGTTTTAAATTTTATAGAAGGGTTGTGTAATTTTTTTTACACAACTTGTGTATCAAAATATAACCCAATATTAGAACCATATACTATGTGAGTCTTTTAAAATATGAAATTTTGAATTTTGAATTTAATCATTATAAAAGAAAAGTAAGATACTATTAATTATGAATTACTAAAAATAAAATTACATGTATATCATATTTGAATAAGGCATACACCTTGTACACACAAGTGTTTAACTTAAGTCTTTTTAGATGAACGGCATATTCTTTTTCACTTGAGCCATTCATTAAGTTCACATATATATTATTTTTCTTTTAAGTTAATTGAAAAAAATTTAGAAGTCCATTAATTGACTTAGTGATAAAAATACTCATATTAACTCATATTATATGTGTTTGAATCCAGACATTTATTTTGAAAATATAATTATCTTTGTTTAATAAAAAAACTAAATTCAGTTTAGTCTTAGATAAATATATAAAAGCCAACGCTTTTGACAAAAAATGATAAAAATACTGTTAAATAATATTTGTATTAAATGATTTTTTACCTTTTTTTTATCTTTTTCACTATTATTTTATGATTTTTATTGTCATTTGTATGAATATAAAAGTCAAACCTCTAGCAAATATGGGCAAAAGCTGGCTATTAAATTCACCGAAAAAGTTGAAAGTTTTAATTAAAATGTTACTAAAAAAATAAAACTTTGGTACATAGTGTCACGGCCCGCACATTTGGGTCCGAGACAGATGCGCAACAAGCAACCCAAGAGGTTCTAGGCTTGCCAAGAAGACCACCAGACTTGGTCCGATCTTTGGAGACTGAAAGAAAGCCCAAATACATTGAGCCTAGTAAATTAATAGATGGCATCTTACCGGGGAATATTCCAAGGGATAAGAATATCTCTCAATGTAAACACAAACTTAAGGAAAGAATTTCATAGTGATAGAGTTTCCTTAGTTAGTGTAGATTTGGTAGGTGGCTTTCGATTTGAGCCGTTAGTGTGGTTCGATCTCGTCCATTCATTGTATGGGGATTCAACTATAAATAGAGGCCTCCCCACCTCAATTGTAATCATCCATCATTTGAGTAATACACTTGGCATTTACTCTAAAAACACTATGTATTGTTCTTCGCGTTCTTGAGCGCTCTTTCTTTTGTTCTTGTTGCCTTTCTCTTTTGTTCGGTTCCTCTTGGAACGATCTTGTGTTTGTGTGCATTGGAAGTATTCGCTCTTTCGGAGAAGGATTTCAGGCTTACTTAGTCGTTTGTCTAAGAACATCGACTAAGGCCGCACGTTGGGTTGGTTCAGAAGTCTAGCCCCGTGACAGTTGGTATCAGAGCGAGTGTTCGAGCGCAAACACTGATTGGAGATGGCAAAGAAATGAGGGAATGTTGCAGCACAAAAGGGTGCAAAGACCCAGGCTGACGATGGAAAGCGAGACAGTCCGAGCAACGCTGTGCCTACACTGGAAGAAAGGTTGGGAAAGCTCGAAGGAACCATGAAGAATGCCCGAGAGAAGATTGACGTTGTGAGAGTACGTCTTGACGAGCTGGACTCTTCGGGAGAGGAGCTCGAAAGCAACATGCAGGATCTAAAGAACAACATGCGAGACCTTGACCAGTGTGCCGACAGTGCGGATAGACGGAGTGATGCACTCGAAGCCGAGCTAAAGGCTTTGAAGGCGGAGATGATGGAGGAAATTAAGGGGCTCAAAGGAGAGCTTCAAGTTTACAAAGCTGCCATGACTGGTATGTTAAACACGGCAATAATCAGACCAAAGTTAGACGTGCCAAAGCCGAAGGAGTTTAGTGGAACTAGATCGGCCCAGGGCGTGGAGAACTTTGTGTGGAGCATGGAACAATACTTTCATGCTGTAGGCATCAAGGATGATGCGGATAAGCTAAACATTGCTTCTGTTTACTTAACGGACATTGCACTTTTATGGTGGCGACGCAGATGCTATGAGGAAAAGAGCAAGGATATTCCCATCGGGACTTGGGAAGAGTTTCAGGCTGAGTTCAAGGAACAGTTCTACCCAAAGAATGCCCAACAGGAGGCTCGGGAGAAGCTGCATGAACTCAAGCATGAAGGTTCCATCCTGGAGTGTGTCAGACGGTTCACTGAACTCAAACTCCAAATCACGGACATCACTGAAGCTGAAGGCCTCTTTATCTTCAAGAACGGGCTTAAGCGATGGGCCAAAATGGTGTTGAAGAGGATGAGAGTCAAGGAACTCTCCAAGGCTATGGCCGCAGCTGAATCCATAGCCGAGTTCGAGATGGCGGAGTCCCTCAAGCCCCGAGGCAAGGGCTATGGTGGGGGAGTCAAAGATGGGGAGGGTCTTGTGTGCTGTATCTGCGGATGGAAGCACATGATGAAAGATTACCCCAAGAATGATCGTCTTAATGCTGTCAAAGGCGATGAGTCTGAGGAGTCAGATGAAGAAGTGACGAGACTTGGTGCGATTGCGAGTGTCAAAGCGATCAAGCCGAGGGAAGAGAAGTAACTAAAGTGTTACCAATGTAAGGGGCCACACAAGTTGCGAGCATGCCCACATCGAGTCAAGCCATCCAAGGGGGTGGACGAGCCCGAACAGAGCGAGGCTGCGAGACTTGGCTCGATGATACTGAGTTCTGCTAAGGCGAGAGTACGCAAGCAGAAAGGGTTGATGTTTGTCGACATCAACATTGCGGGACGATCGAGGAGTGCTCTAGTGGATACCGGAGCAACCGATCTATTCATGTCCAAGAAGGCTTCCGACAAACTTGGTCTTAGAGTTGTGGGTTCAACTGGAAAGATCAAGACTGTGAATGCTAAAGAAGTTCCAATTGTTGGAACGGCACGAAAGGTTGAGCTGCAGATTAGTGAATGGAAGGGCAATGAAGACATCAAGGTAATCAATTTAGATGACTTTGATTTTGTTTTGGGACTAAGCTTCCTTGACCGTATAGATACTCTTATCGTTCCTTGTGCCGGCGTCGTTTGTGTTTTGGATCGCAAACAACGTTGCATTGTGCCCACGTACCGAGACAAGGGTAAAGGAACCAAGACGCTGACTGCCATTCAGCTTGTCGATGATGCTCCAAGCCAAGGAGACATCACTTTGGGGGCTACTGTTGGAGGAACTAGTGGGGCAAGAGTTGCCCGAGTCAGCCAGCGACATGAGGCCCGTGGAAAAAGCACCTTTGGGCAAGGTGAAAGAAGCATTGAACTTCAAGTGTGAAGAAGGGTCAATGTGGGAAAAGTTGCCAATGGGCAACGAGGCACCAAACTTCACGAGGGAATGGTTGATGCCGGTTAGAGTGAATGCCACGGAAGAGGTGCATCTCAAGCTTCATCGAGATGTGCGTAATGATGCAGAGCGAGGAAAAGTTACATGACGGAATGAACCAAGGCGAGCAGTCTGTATGGGAAGACAACCCAGTCCGAGTCGAGCACTCCTTATGGGGGGAGCCGTTCTTATGGGGGAACATCGTTGCCCGATTCTGAGTTGGGAGCAAGCCAAGGTACCATGGAGGATCCAAGATCAACCAAGCGAAGTCCTTTCTGAGACAGCGATGAGGGCATCGCCGGATTTGGTGGGGGAGAATGTCACGGCCCGCACATTTGGGTCCGAGACAGATGCGCAACAAGCAACCCAAGAGGTTCTAGGCTTGCCAAGAAGACCACCAGACTTGGTCCGATCTTTGGAGACTGAAAGAAAGCCCAAATACATTGAGCCTAGTAAATTAATAGATGGCATCTTACCGGGGAATATTCCAAGGGATAAGAATATCTCTCAATGTAAACACAAACTTAAGGAAAGAATTTCATAGCGATAGAGTTTCCTTAGTTAGTGTAGATTTGGTAGGTGGCTTTCGATCTGAGCCGTTAGTGTGGTTCGATCTCGTCTGTTCATTGTATGGGGATTCAACTATAAATAGAGGCCTCCCCACCTCAATTGTAATCATCCATCATTTGAGTAATACACTTGGCATTTACTCTAAAAATACTCTGTAGTGTTCTTCGCGTTCTTGAGCGTTCTTTCTTTTGTTCTTGTTGCCTTTCTCTTTTGTTCGGTTCCTCTTGGAACGATCTTGTGTTTGTGTGCATTGGAAGTATTCGGTCTTCCGGAGAAGGATTTCAGGCTTACTTAGTCGTTTGTCTAAGAACATCGACTAAGGCCGCACGTTGGGTTGGTTCAGAAGTCTAGCCCCGTGACAATAGCCTATGTATTTATATTATAAAAATTTAAATTTTAAATTCTTAACTTAATCCTAAAAATTTAAACCTTAAACTTTAAACTCTGTACACTAAATTCTAATTACTAACCTTAAATTCTAAACCATACAACCTAAACTCCTAAACTTTAAACCTTAAATTAAAACTCTAACCCCTAAAACTAAAAAACACGTATAAACTAAAGTTTACACGGTATGTGTGTCAAAGTTTTTCCAAAAAAAATAACTTGGTAGATTTTAAAATAAAATAAAAAACACTTGATTTATTGTTATACCAAGCTCGATGAACACCGCTGAACACCATTAAATTAATTTATAAAGATTAAAATTTTAAAAGACTCAACGTATAAGTATAAATTATTTAAAATAAAAATTTAATTAAATTATTTTTCATATATATTATATTTTTCAGTTTTTTAAATAATTGAATTAAATACCAACTTTAGTCAATTTAAAAAATAAAAAACCTAAACCTTATACAATAAACCATAAACTCTAAACCCTACTCCCTACACCCTGCCCATCAAAGATTGATTGATATTTAATCAACCGAATTAGTTAAGTGAGTGGAATCTTTTATGACGCAGTTGGTAAAAAATTCATAGACCGCGTCGATTACATTCTAAATTTGGGAATTCCTTCCAAATTAGGTTAGATTTTGAAACAATTAAAGATACCCCACGACTCCGTTTGGCCTTTCAAATCGTAATACGTTAGGGACAAGACATGGCAGACACCCCACGAACCCAACCAAAGGCGTAATTTGTTTGCATGTCTTCTATATTCCCTCCTCTCTTAATTTTTATTTCGAATTTAGTAGTTTAATTAAAATTCTAAATTAAATGGGTTGAATCGAATTTGAATGATTAATTATTTATAATTTTATTAGATTAGAGTTATTAAGTTCGAGTTTAGATTAATCGAATCGAGTCGGTTAAACTTGTACGGGTCTAATCCATCCCCCATCTCAAATCCTTGTTTCTGCTCACTTTCCCTTGTTCTCTGCATTTATTCCTTCATTTCGATCATCGCCTCGCATTCTTCTGTTTAGATTTCTCAATATGGTGGTTCAATCGCCGCATTCGCTCCAGAGTTCCGTTCCTACGCCTACAAACGGAGCCAAAAGGGTCGATATTCTGGTGAAGAATGGCGCAGCGCCCAAGGACAACGGAGGGTCAGTGCCAGAATACAAGCTGCCACCAAACAAAAAGCTGAGAAGATGGAGCTTTTGGCTAAGCGGAAACTGGAGCTTCTGGATGAGGATGGTGGGAGAAGCGCAAAAAAACTTAATGTGGGTATTATGAAGGTAAAGCAAAAGCTAAAACTGCAACACGATCAAACCGGGATCCAGCAGCTTCCTGAGTTGCCATTTCACCCCACGGAACTTCAGGTCAGCAAGAAAGTGGCGAAAATGTTGGAACGAGCTGCTAAAATTGCAGAGGGCCTAGACGGTATTAATGCTCCCATTGTTGCTGAGAAAAGTGCTCATATTAAGGTCAAGGAAACTTTAAGGTTGTTCAACAAGTATTGTCTTCAGTTAGTTCAAGTCAGTTCC
This sequence comes from Hibiscus mutabilis, assembly GCA_019671005.1. Classification (NCBI taxonomy): domain Eukaryota; kingdom Viridiplantae; phylum Streptophyta; class Magnoliopsida; order Malvales; family Malvaceae; genus Hibiscus; species Hibiscus mutabilis. The sequence goes on along the minus strand of CM033722.1, from coordinate 18,960,623 downwards.
TATTTCTACCAATTTTGGGTCTTCGTTTCTTGCTTTTGATTGGAACTTCACTACTCTGGTTTGGTTATCTAACGTCATGCATTGCATCCTGTTCACCATTTGAGATGGGTTTAGCAGTTTTTCCCCTTATATAGTCTTTTCTAGTTGTTCATAGGATGCGGAAAAGCGATGTGGAACGGATAAAGATGTCAATCAAGCCAGGTAAGTTACCCATGTCTTTGTTTTCAGTTGCATGACTCATGGTACTCAAAGCTTTAGGTTTGTATATATCTACTGAATTATTGCTACTTTAAGCTGAACAATGGTGAAATTGGATTCTGTTTTTCTTTCAATCATGCAATGTCTTTTTCAATTTCATTGTTATCGTACAATTTTTTTTGCAGGAAGGAAATGTACCTGATGCTGATGGTAAGGGCAAAACCAAGCGACCTGACTTAAAGGCAATAACAAAGGCAAGTCAATGTGGATTTGGTGCTGCTGCTTTTCAGTGTTTATGATTTGTTCTTTTTTGTCATTCTGGATATACTGTTTAAAAACCCAGCAGAGCTTCATTTTTGGTCATTCAAGGGTAATATAAATGACCGACTTGCATCTCTCCCCCCTCTTATGTTTGACTCAAATCATATTGGTGAGGTTAACTCATAATGCTATGTTTTCATTTGATGAAAAAATTTGTCATAGCTCTTTATAAGAATAACATGGTAATTATTTTTTATGTTATTCTCCCCTCTTATGTTTTCATTTGATGAAAAATTTTGTCATAGCTATTTATGAATTTGAAGATAATTCAATAAAGTTTTCTTGATTCCATTCCTGTCACTGATTTTTATGTTTCTTTCGCTTTAAGTATGTCATTATCTTGTTAGTACTGAATTTGTCGTTATATGCCCTAATATTTTCTCAAAATTAAAACATTTGCAGATGAAGCAGAGAAAGGAGGTCCTTTATCCTCAGAAAAGGATAGGTAACATTCCAGGTTGGTTGTTATGCCTGTTGGTTTTTCATGGTGGTTTTAGTTGGCTAAAACATACTCTAATGGCGTTTCAGATACTGTTTGAGTTTAAGAAACTATTCTCTAAGATGTCTTTAATGTATGGCAGGCATTGATGTTGGTCATCGGTTTTATTCTCGTGCTGAAATGGTTGCGGTTGGTTTTCATAGCCACTGGTTGAATGGTATTGATTTTATGGGGAAGTCCTACAGGAAAGGGGTAATACTTTCATTTTTTTTCCTGTGAATGTGTTATAGATCATTATGCACCTTTTAAAGTCTTTTTATTTATCTTTTCAATGGATGCTCTATAACTGCATTATCATATGCTTTTTACATTGTGCACTGCAAGTGTACTCTCCTGTCCAAAAGTGGAAAAGAAATCAGTTCATGCAGAGGGTTTCCGCTGTTAGTTTTGCTTTATCAATTGCTTCTGGCTACCATTAAGAGGTCTTGTTGAGTAAAATATTCCTTGAAGGAAACATGTATGAACTGGAGTTGGCATCTGAAGATCTGGGTGCCTATTGGCCCTTTTTTCTTAACCAGTTCAAGACTTTCTGTTTCTCATCTGGTTTAGAATCATGTTTTATTAACACTGTAGTTACCTATGGCTGAGCAAAAAGATTGAGAGAAATGAAAACTGATTCAAACCTTAGTGTTAATTCTGTTTGGTTTTGGTTATTAATTTAAATATTGTGGGTCCGGTTTGCGGTTCAAAACTTAAAAATCTGCGATTATGTGAACCACACCAAATTCTAATTTTTATTTAATTTATAATTAATTTTCATTTTTATAATATAAATATATATTTTATATTTGAATTGAGTGAAAATAGCTTTAAAATACTATAAAAAGATTGTTTCTAAAAAAATGATAAACTGAACTAGTGGAATTTGGTTGGTTTGGTTATATTTGATTTTGGTTTGGTTTTTGGAAAAACAAAATACTGCATACTAACATCAATTTTTTCCCCAAAATCAATCCTAACTGAACTGTTATCACCCCCTACAATTACTTGGCTTAATCTTCAATTGCTATTTAGACATTTTGGACAGCGATTGCTTTTCTTCTCAATTAATTCTTTGGCGCATGCTCTTCAGGAGTTGTTCACGTGGATGCCATTTTTTTCTTTGAGTGGTTGTTTTTGTTTCTCAAAGAAAGAAACCTTAGTGTTGATAGCATTTATGAGACCATCTCTTTTATGTTCTACATTTTCTAATTGAAAAACTGCAGGAGTATAAAGACTACAAGTTCCCACTTGCAGTAGCTATAGTTTTGTCTGGCATGTATTGTTATACCCCTTTCCCGTATTCATAGCTGAATATGAGTCAGAGATATTACAAAACATTTATAAAACCCTCTACATTTGTAACTTGGTAAAATTTTGTTTCTTTAAAAATGTTACAATGTATTTAGTTTTTATTTACAAATCTAGTTATTCGCGTAAAGTTTAAAAATAATATTTTCATCTTCAAATCGAATTTATTTTCAGGCAACAACTTATCAATTTAATTTGTCTTGATATAATTAATAAAATTGTCTAAAAACTGCCTGATTTAAAATTCATCCAGATACCAAATAAAATATAAATTCTATCAGAGTAGGCATACCCTTTTAATATACATGCCAATTAGTAAATATTAAACAGTATCAAAGGATATCTTACTGATATTGATGTACCTGTTATTGATTGATGATGTCCGTATATGCTCCTTACTCCAACCATTTCTTCTTTCCTACGTGTAAAACAGTTACACGCTAAGTATTTACTTAGTGAGGCAATAATTCAAATTTAAGTGCAATTGTCACAATATCAATCTCAATATTAATTATTAATTATTAATTATTAATAATGCATATGATCACCTTCCCATTACATGTTCATTAACATAATTAAATATATAATAGCATATATGTATATCAAAGAGATAAGATTAGATCTTACCAATATTGGTGTCATTTCCATCCGTAAGTTTTCAATGCTTACCAATACCTTTTTCCAACTCTGTCTGCAAGCTTTCAAGCTTATTATTCTTTTTTTTATTTCAATTCAGTTTACTTAGCCCAAGGTATCGAATTAAGAGATTTTAAGTACACGAGTCATCCCTCATACCCAACCTTTCTTGAGTATGTATATTATTTGCACTCTACCGGAGTGCTTAGCACCGAAGTGCTTATGTATACTTACCGGAGTATACAATATATCCCTCATTGAGTTTTTATGAAATTACTCTGTATACTCAAACCATGCATGAGTATACTCCTCAATGAGTATTTATAAAATTTGCACTTTACCTGAAGTGCTTAGAATTTTTATACAGCTGTTTGTGACTCTATGGCTAGCCAATTATACCTTTGAACCTCTATATCATACTTGGGCTTTATATCATCAAATATTTCATCCATGGAAATGTGTATCAATTTATATTAACATGAAGCAGTTCATAACCGAATAACATTAATAGTAAATCATCATCAATAACTAGTGATCAATGCATTTATTTTTAACCTTTGACATATTTAAAGTATGTCAAATGTATGATCAATGACATAATTATCGTGACAATATATAAACCAGGTAGACTCATCGCAAGTCCTACCGGTGATGTATGAAACATCTATGTATAATGTTATGTATGCATTGCACTCACCTGGGCCATGTATTAGTATGTCTCACTAAGTCCATTTTGATCCTTTCCTTCGTTGTACCTCGAACCTCCCTTGATTCGAACTTAACTTCATAATTCAAATAAGTAAAATATTTGTTAGATCTCAATCTAACAATATTTTAGACATATTGTCCAATATAATCATTTGAGCACAAAATCTCCAAACATTTTCTTTTCTTCCTTATATTGTTCAAAAACTCATTATGGTCCTTAGTGACCAATTTGAACTTCCATTAACCCTTTTCAAGCTTACTAATCAACCTTAGATACAAAGTGTATCAATTCTCATTTTTTGGCAGTTTGCAGTACTTTTAAAAAAATATTTCTATAAAATAATATACAACTCGGAATTCGATTCCGTTTGTTTTGATAGAAACTAGATTCAATAAGTTTTTTAACCATATAAATTAATAGCCCAAATTCAACTTGTACGATTTATTGAGAATTTCAAAGTCAATTTTCAGTATGGAATTTCTGAACAGCCCGCTATACTATTTTCTGACCTTTCACCACTTAAAAATTCATATCTTTTTACTCGGAACTCAAAATCAGTTTTCGTTTGTTGAAAACGAAACTAGACGAACAAATGTTTACATCGGTATAAAATTCACCTTCTAACCATTTTTGTAGAATTTATGGTGAATTTTCAAAGTTACTACCATAAACCAGTTTTCTACACAATTTTCATAAACAACTTCAACTTTTATACTTACTTCTCTACTTTTCAATTTAGTCCAATCACTAGATTTAAACCACCAACTCATCACATTCTTCACCAAATAATTATTCACAATAATTCTCCCTAATTTTCCTTATTTACCGAAATAGGTACTAAAATGCAAAGATAAGGATTCATGCTTCTTAACTTTGCAATTTAGTCCTCAATTCAACATTACTACCTTAATTCCATCATTACAACTAAAAATCAGATTTAGCCCCCATACAAAACTTCCATTTCGATTTGGTCACTTAACTTTGACAAATTGTCAAAATGGTCACTAATTAAATTCAACATCAATTTGGCATTCTAACTTCATTTTTTATCTCTAACATCATTAATAACATAAATACACTCCAAATTCTAAAAACTCGGATTTGGTCCTTCAACTTTTCAATTTGCCGAAATAGTCCCTACACAATTTAACTTAGGGTTTTGCTTCCAAACAACAATTCAAGCTTAGTATATCATTATTTCAACATCACAAACCCTAAATTAAACTTGAATCCATAAACCCTAATCATCTTCATAATAATCAAAATATGTAAAACTTAAATCCCAACTCAATATCATGATTTTTAACATCATACTAGCTTGATTTCAATTTGAATTCAATCATGGAATCATAAAATCTTAAAAGCCCTAATTTGATCCAAAAACCCTAAGTTCTTTCTCATGTAAATTCTCATCAATCAAGCATGGATTCCATGAATTGTTGATATCAAAAGATAGAGCTTGAAAAGTAGAACAACTTTGTAGTTGAAGAGATTACCTGAAAACCGAGTTTCAGGACTTGAATCGAGCTTGTAAATTTTTTTCTCTTTCTTTCCCTAGACCTCACGTTTGTTGCTGGAAAAGATGAACATTTGGTTCATCTTTTTACCATTATTTTACACATATATCTATTAAATGAATATTAAATTCATTTAATAGTGAAATTACAATTTTGCCCTTTTTATCCAATGGTTGAGATTGATTCTATCATCAATCAAGGGCCACAATATTTAATATTTCATTTTCTCTTTCCAAAATTACCCTTATAACTTTTTAAATATTTCAAAATTGCTATTGGGGCCAAATGACTAATTTGCCCTCCAACTAGTTTTTATTTACTAGTTTGTCATTCTTGTAAAAATTCAACTAAATCTAGTTGGAATCCAACCAACTATAATAAAATATTCATAAAATAATATTTTATTAATTTTTCCATATCTTTTGGATCAGTTTCCAAAATTTCCATTCGATCCAATATACTGATAAATAATCCTTTACTCAGAAATAAACTATAGGATTCATCTTGAATCGAACTAAAAATATTTCCAACACTTGAAAATGACTTTTATAACCTTTCTCTATCATATGGTAAAATTTCAAAATTTTCCAGTTCGATCCGGGTATACGAATTCCACTTAAACTTTAACTACAATTTTCCCAATAATCGAAGTATCATATCTAACCAAAAATTCCGCATTCAATTCACGCCCTTAGGTGATCTATTTATTTATGAAATTAAAACCCTTAACTTTTGGGAAATTACAACTTTAGTCCCCAAACTTTTCCAAAGTTTATATTTTAGCCATAAAATTTTCAAAATTTACATTTTGGTCACTAAACTTTTAAACTTCAATTTCCATTCCAATTTTCCTTGGTATTCAACCAAACTTTAAGAATAACTTATTCAATTCACTATCACATGATATCTTTAAACCTTAGAAATTTCCTTTCCAAAGCCCATAATTAAAGAAATCCCAAATTTCGCATTTTTGTCATTTTAGTCACTAAGTTAGCTTTTAAGCTATTATCTTAGTACTAAATGACCCTTAATCAACTTAGTAAATTTTGGGATATTACATGTATGAGGATGATTTCGATAATGCTGAAGATGTTGTCTACACTAGACAAGGAGGACACGACCTAACTGGTAATAAACGTCAGATTCGAGATCAAGTTTTGACGCATGGTAATCTGGCACTAAAGGTATGAATTCTAAACTCTCATGTATTTACATTGTCTATATTCTTGGATGGTTGTAGTTGAATTTGTTATTTGTTGGATATGTTAAAAATTGTCTAATTGTACTTGGGATATAATCATTAAATAGTGCACAATGGCATGTTAAGATATAATTCTGAAAATGCTTTATCTGTTGTGTGTGTTTATTTGAGACTAAATCTCAATTTTGTTAAACGCTATGTACTGTCACAACTGTCATATATTGGGTCCAAGAACTTGTATGTGCATACATGTGTCTCGATGTTATGTTAATGTAGGAATGTCTTGTCTGGCATCTGATTGTTCTAATTTCTGTGGCATCTTGAACATTTAAGCATGTTGAATGGCTTTCTGGTTTGTCTTTGGCTAAAGAGAGGCAATTATTGGAGTTGTTAAAATTTGCTCTGTCCACATGATAAAATTTGTTCTATTTTGTTTGTTAACTGATGCGTCCATGGAACATTGTTGCTTTGCAACTTTTTCTATGTTGGAAATGTCTTGTATGACATCTCATTGGAAGTTGTCTTACATTCTGTCTGATTTTATTTACAGAACTGTTATGAACTTGGGGTGACTGTCAGAGTAGTTCGAGGTCATGAATGTAGTAGCAGTTACACTAAGAAAGTTTATACATATGATGGATTGTACAAGGTAAGTTTCTGAGGCATATCATTAAGCTTTTGTTTTTGTGAACATTTTATTTGTTGGTCAAGGTTGCATTATATATTTTCATTGACTTTATCATATTATATGTTGTACTAAAAATTAAATGGTAAGTTTACTTTTCCCATATGCTAATGAACCATGACAAATAAAACCATAATCTTACTCCTAGTTCTTTGTGAATAGTTCCTTCTGTGATAAAGAATTGATGGAATTGGACCATTTTTGAGAATCTTTCAATATGATTAACTTACCTTGTAGATTCCATCAGCGATAAGCGAGTCTTGTATTCTTCATCACAAGCATGTAGTCATCTTGTTTTTGAAAAGATGAATGATCATTCAAAATACTTTTCTACGGGAAAAGGTCAGAAGTTATAAGTGATTAGATGGCTAAATTTTTTAAAAGATTATGCAAACAAGCAGTTTGTTGCATGTGTTCTTGATAGGGGACAACAAACTCTGTATCTGTTTTGTGTAGTGCTGTTGAATAATTGAATTTTCAGTGTCTGATTTTGCCTTGTAAAATATTCAGTTTTCAGGTTGATTTGTATTTTACCTGCTTGGCGTTGTAACTTTGTGTATTTAGATCATGCAAGGATTCAATAGGACGCTATGCATTTCAACACCTGCTCCACATTTGCAGGTTGAGAAGTACTGGGCAGAAAAGGGCCTTTCTGGGTTCACTGTTTTCAAATATCGATTGAGGCGGCTTGAGGGGCAACCAATATTAACAACTAGCCAGGTTTGCTCTATGTTTTTTGATTTAATTTCTCAAAATATATAGTCCATTTATTTTGGGATCCAATGTTATTCTGTTGAAGATGACTGTTCTGGTATACTTTCCCTGTAAAGTGAATTTGCACATGTTAACATCATTGCATTTTGACAAATGGCATTGTCTGGCCTGTGATGGTATATTTTTAATTACTGAAGCCTGATAAGTGATAACTGGGGATGGGATGGATTACCTATTTGTGGCAGTGGCATGCTTTTAAAATCAAAATAAAAATCCCATTTCCTTTTATTGAAATAGAGTATGAAAGAGGTTTTAGTGACTGTTACAGGAATTTGTCATTTGTGTGTTAGATCTGATTATTGTAATCATGTTTGTTCATTCTTAAAATAGGTTCATTTTGCCCATGGTCGTGTTCCCCAGTGTACTTCTGAAATCCGCGGGTATTTGAAGAATTAAATGTTGCAGAAAAATAGAATAATTCCTTGCCTTTTATCATTGATTCTAGTCTTTCTCAATTCTATTGTTTCTCTGTTAAGGTTGGTGTGTGAGGACATAAGTGGTGGTCAAGAGAATGTTCCTATTCCAGCCACTAATTTGGTTTATGATCCACCTCTTGCACCTACAGGTAAGCTCAACTTTCTAATTTGTTCCTAAGTAATCTATTTTCATGCACAATGAAATCAATAATATCTTAGAGATGTACTTTTGGTTATAAGTGAATGTGTTTCACACAAACATATTTGATCTTATTCTTGTGAGCTTGAGAGTCCAGTGAATTATGGTCAGTTTGTTTAGTTCATTATTGCTGATTTATCTTCTTAAGCTCCAAACCAGCCACATCATCCATGAGTGTCTAAAATTTGCACCTTTTGTCTCCTTTCATCTGAAGATAAGTTCCTATAGACCATTTTACATGTAAATTGTTCATCGATTCTCTTTGATGAACTTTCTCCTGATTGTCTTGCAACGTATGCTGCTGGAAGGTGTCCATTTGAAGGTCTACAAATTCTTATTTCTAAGCATTTTTTATCCTTTCTATTATCATTTGCTCGAAGAGGTCCATTTATTCACTTTCTCAATTGTGTTGCATGTTCTCAAGATGATCTATGTTAGGTGGATTCTTCATTTTCCCTTGCGTACTCATGTCTAATACATGTATCTGACAAATATAGGACATTGATATAGGGTTATGTTTCTCCAAATATATGGGAAATCTTTAGAAGACATTGAGCATACACATACTATTATCTGACACCGACTCAAGTTTGCATAAGGTATATAATGACACTCTTTTCTTCCCTTTGACTTGCTATTTTTACCCTTTTATCCTACTTTTCACTTTCTTTTTTAAAGATAGGTCCTTTTCATGCAATGTTATGCATTCATAAGCTCCTAAAATTCTTTGCTTTTCAGGTTATGAGTATTGCAAGTCAATGAAAGTTGCACGAAATATAAAGCTTCCTGTTATTTCTGCTGGATGTGACTGTGAGGGACTTTGCTGGAATCCGAGAACTTGTTCATGTGCCAGGCTTAATGGTTCTGATTTTCCATATGTGCACCGTAATGATGGCAGGTAAAATAATAGAAATGGGAAAGCTTAATGGCTTGTGCTATACTCTTTTTTCTTATCGTTGAAGTTTATTGCTTAATTATTCTCTTCTGTTCCACTTCTTCAATTCCAGGTTAGTTGCAGCCAAACATCTTGTTTTTGAATGTGGTCCAAATTGTGGCTGTAGTCCAAAGTGTGTAAATCGTACATCTCAGAGAGGATTGAAATATCGACTTGAGGTATTTTTATCACTACAAGAAAAAAATCACTCTTCTCACTTCTTTATTTGACCCTTTGAGATTCAGTTGAAATATCGCCACATAAAATCCATCTTATGTGAATTGACAGGTCTTCCGTACTCCTAAGAAAGGATGGGCTGTTAGTTTTGGGATTTTATACCTGCTGGTGCCCCCGTTTGTGAATATATTGGAGTGCTTACAAGGACAGAAGATCTGGATAGTGTCTCTGAGAATAATTACATTTTTGACATTGATTGCTTGCAAACTATGAGAGGACTTGGTGGCAGAGTGGTATGATCAATCTCTTTAGCATTGTACTGAATCTTGCTTGCATTCAAGTTGTTGAGTATTAGTTCAGTATAGTAGTGACATCCAAAGAGTTCATAGGAAAGCTTTTTCTAATATAACACCATTCTTTGATCTGTGATATTACGTCTTTGAAATCATATATTGTATTTCCTGCATGTAAGATTGTCTTTGTTTTCCTTGACAGAGGCGGCAACAGGATCATTCCGTGTCAATGATCCAGAACATGGATAAAATTGATGAACAGAGATTAAAAAGTGTGCCAGACTTCTGCATTGATGCTGCTTCTATTGGAAACGTTGCAAGATTTATCAATCATAGCTGTGAGCCAAACCTTTTTATCCAGTGTGTTCTGAGTGCACGCCAGGATATCAAACTAGCTCGAGTAGTGCCTTTGCCGCAGACAACATTCCTCCTTTGCAGGTGATTTCTCCCTTTTTTGGTCTATATAAGCTCCATTATGTGTATGCCTTATTATGATTTACTTTTTATTTTCCTTGCATTGCATTGCCTGGATATATTGGTTATTGACTGTAGTTTGGAGTGACTGGACACTATCTATTATATTTTTGCTTGTAGGAGCTTACGTATGACTATGGATATGCCCTAGATAGTGTTCATGGTCCTGACGGGAAGGTAATACAGATGCCATGCTACTGTGAAGCAGAAGGTTGCAGGAAACGCTTATTCTAGGTCCTGAAGTTGTATCTTCCCTGATACATTTGTGTCGCTCACATGTATATATATAGCTTTGCTTTGGTTTTTGCATATGATGAGCTTTGATATCCTTTTGATGTTTGTCGTGTGTTAAAATCTTGTATCCAATATGAAAAACTACAATATATTTTATGCAGTATTAGTGGTGGATAACTTGTTATGCTCGCAAGTATCTTGAGATAATGATTTACTGCAGTTGTCCTCTATGAGAAAACTATGTTCAGCTTATTTATTCAAGTATATATTGACCTTATTTTGCCATTATGGAGCAACCAGGTTGCTTCCTTGCGGTAGAAAATGGAGAGGGTTGTGTAAGGCCTGATCATGCCACTGAAGTAAATGGTTTTGTTTCTCTAGTGAAATTTCATATAGAAGGTACTGGTTCCAGATCATGAGAAAGCAGAACAAGAGGAGTTCTCTGCAGAGGCACATTGGCTGCATTCGGATTCCTTTGAACCCATGGTTCAGCATGGTTTTTGTTTTTGGTAAATCATGCCGAAATGATGCACTTTGATAACAATGGTTTTGTGCAGTGAAAGTGCTCTTGTTGCGCCATTGCCCCAACAGAGTTAGTTTGAAGCTGCTTTTTGTTGTTTAAATTCCTTTTTTTATGTTTTTTTCATTAATTAAATAAAACAATTTTATAGATGGTGAGAATTGAGAATGCCTACGTGTAAATTAATAGGCATTCTCAACTGGACATTTCACTTCGCCCAAATTAGTGCTTAATAGGGGTATATGGGAGTCTGTTATAACGTCTAGTTGTACTAAATCAATTTTGGTAGTTTTGGTTCAAGTTTTGTTATAGAAAGTCAGTTTCCCAGTGAAATGGTTGTATAAATATTGAACCTACAGATCTGTATATAAGTTGAATCAATCATTTCTATGGAAGGATGGTTTTCTCAGTTTTTTTCTCTTATCTCGTTCTTGATGCCACTCATTTTCTTGCACTTTGAACATATTGATGGCACATTGAACGTTTCTGAGTTTTTTGTGGATCAGAATGGAAATGAAATAAAAAAATCCAAAGTATTTTGCCTTTAAACAAGATAGTACCCTTGCTCCATGGTTGTTAGCTCCGGTCGGTCCTTTGATATTACCAGCTTCAACTAGGTCAACATTCTGTTGAAATATAGAACAACTGCAGTAGATGTTCTACGCGTCTTGTATTCCGTCATCCATCTAAATTGCATGAGAAAGAAAGAGCAATATGTGAACACCTCTACAATTTTGATGGGATTGTCCTCCAACTATGAATCAATTGTGGCGGTCATTACATCAAGACAACGACCGTATGACCTTCCAAGGAGTTGGAGAAAAGGATTTGTTGGCAGTGTTTCCAGTTAAGGTCTACATGGTTTAGCACCACTCCTCTAAACTATCTCAGAGCACAAGTCAGGAAGCCACCAAATCAGTTTTCTAGAGGCTCAACATTTTGGTGCCTTTCTTCCATGGTGCCAGTTGTGTGGCAAGCTAGGTATCTGTAATACCCAAATTTTGACCGGCCTTAAATAATGCGTACATAAATAAATATAATATTGTAAAAGTCCTAAGTAAATAACAGTCCAAAATAGTCCATATCCAAAGCCCAAATTTAGGCCCATATACATTTTGTTTCCCGCCTAAATCCTAATACCAAAGGCCCAAACAAATACAAATAACTCAAAAAACAAATCTGGTTTTCTTTTTCTCGCCCAACAACGCCATGTGGCAAGCTCTCATTTGTTGAGATAAAGTTCACGCGGATTGATCCTCTGCATTGCCTGTTGTCACCAGCTGGTAATCCCGATGATGTCACTTGCCACTCACCTATAAATATGTGAGAAAAGGTGTCAGATAACAATAATGACAACCATTATTAAACTACTAAATAATAATAATAATTAATAAAAGAAGAGAGAGAAATTACCTGCCTTGGAATCCGAATAGCCTCTGTGGAGATAAACCGCCGGTAGTCGAACGGTTGAGGAAGTGTAATCGCCACCGAAGTTGAACAGAAAGTCACCAGACATCGAAAGGTCGCCGGAGAAAAACCAGAATACCGAGCAAATGTTGCCAATCCATCACCGAATAGGTAAATTTCTTCATCTCTTCCGATTACCTGAAAAAAAAAGATAAGTGTGTTAGTTTTAAAACCAAAATAGGAGTAAAAACAATAACAAAAACAATAAATAAAAAGGAGATCGGAAATCTCTTATGGTGCATTTACGGCCGGAGCTTGAATTTTATGGCGGAATCAAAGAGGGGCGTTTCAAGTAGTTTAGGTTTAGTTTGGTCGGAGTTGGATGGCTCTGTCGAGTCGGGTAGATCTAGGGGAAAACGGCAAAAAAAATGAAGTTGAGAGAGTTTTAAGGTTCCGGCGAACGGCGGCCAAAAATTGTCTTACGGCGACCGGCCGTCGATACGCAATGGTCGGCGTTTATGAACGGTAACCAGAAAACATGTCTGAGTTTAGTCAGTGGTGGCAGAATGGATTTAACGGTGGAGCTGGCAACAGTTTGTGGCCGGATTGCTTGATGTTCTTCATGTTCTTGATGGACCATGAAGAACACCAAGCAAAACCTCATGGTTTTGATCTGTTTTTGGTAGTTTTTCTGGGCGGGGAGTGTTTTGGTTCAGAGAGTTTAGTGAGAGAGTGAAGTTAGAGAGAGGAAAGGAATTTAGGAGAATGAGTGAGAGAGCTGATTTTGGGCTAAAGAATAGGTTTAAATACCCTTATCAAAACGCTGTCGTTTTGGGGACGAGTATGGAGAGGACCCAGGAGTTTTAAATCGGTTCGGGTAGTGGATCCGCGAGCTTTGAGACTTTTTGGGTTAATTCGAGATTTAATCCCTGGGGTTTTGGAATGTATTTCAATTCAGTCCTTGTTTCCTTTAAATTCTTTCCTTAGCCTTTGTAATTCATGCAATTTAGTCCCTATACTTTGTAATTAAATCTCATATTTGTAATTTGTTTCATTTGGGTCACTAGGCTTTGTAATTTGGGCTTACAGTTTTGTAATTGTTTTGATTTGGTCCATTAATAATAGTTTGAGCTTTGTGTTTTAATTTGTTCTTAATTTAGTTATTGTTTAATTGTTTAATTTAATTTTTTAAAATGCAATTAATCTATATGTGTGAACATTGTTTTAAATAGCATACAGAATTAAATGTTATTTATTAAATACATCTAATTTAACTAATTTGCTAGAGTCTTTAACCTAGGTTTCTCTAATTAGGATTCAATAATTGAATTAAGTAAGATAATTGTAGTAATTAAAATATATTAAATATAAACTTTAAAATCCTAATTTGGATGGTCTTCCATTGTTTACAATGAAGTGTTATCTCAACAGGGATTTTAATGAATATATTTAATATATTACACCTAAAATTGAATATTAATTTAGTTCTTTAGTTGGAATTAAATAAATAATTAAGAGTACATTGTAGTTAATTAAATGTATATCGAATAGAATCTTTGAGGTTCAAATCTGGATGGTGTTCTATTGTTTACAATGGGGTGTTATCTCAGCCTTGGTCATAAAGGTGTATATTCGATATACATTCTCACTTATAATACTGAATAATAAATTGTTAGAGCTTTGATTAGGATTAGAACTTTAATTAACTAGAAGAATTAATTAATTAGGAATATGATTAGTTTAAAGGCTTTAAATATATGGAAGGTGTTCATGAAAATGACATTTTCTCATAAAAGCCATTAAACTAATTAATATTCATAGTTTTAAATAAATAATTAATTAGAGCCTTTTTAGGATTAGTACTTAAAATTGACAAGACAATAAAATATCATTCATTTAAAAACATTTTATGTTGGAAATTCATTTTTAAAGTACGAATGGGTGCCACCTAACAGGGTGCTTTTAATCTCGTATTTGAATAAAAAGAATTTTCTTATAAAATGATATCTGCATTCGGAATTTAAATTCAGTTAATAATTATAGAATAAATTAAATTCAAATTATTATTCGAAATGCCACATAAAATTAAAGGTACCAATAACGGGCGTTCGTAGGGGTGCTAATCCTTCCCTACACGTAACCGACTCCCGAACCAATTTTTAAAAACAGAATCTCTAGTTTGTTTTTCGGTGTCCGGTCTACCTCGAAGAGATCGGTGGCGACTCCAAACATTTTTTTAAAAGATAAATAAAGAAAAATCAAATTTAATACGAAAACCCTTAAATTGTAAGATTAAATTAAAAATAACTAAAAAACCCTAACTTTATAAAAGATTGATCGTCCGACTATTTTTCACATTTTTGATTTTTCAAAAAAATGGTTGGGACAATATCAATTGCTGGTATTATTTCAATTTGACTACTACAAACTGGTATTGTTGGACACGTGTTTATGATTGTAATTCTCCTCAGCAACTTCACTTTACTTACTTTATATACTCTTATTTTTCAGGCTAACCTGCAACTGCAACTGCAAATGTTTGGTGGTTGAAAGAGAGATTTTGTTTTCTTAATGTTGTATATACATAAAGTATTAAAAGGGAGTGGGGTATTTTCTGATTGAATCCTCTTTTTGATATTGAAGCATCCATGAGATGAGATGAGATGAGATGAGGTGGTATTGTCTAAAGCAGTCATGGGTGTTGTATTTTTATAAACTACTTTTCTTAGTGGTTGGTGGGAGATACCAAAAGCTGAAAGGATAGGAGTATAAAAAGGAGCAACCTTTTGTTGTTGTTGTTACTTTACATGTGGTTTAATCGACTAAAGTAGGCATCACCATACACAAATAAATAATTTATCCAACAAAATATAACTGCTCAAGGTAATGTAAGCAATGCAAGAGTTCATTAATTTGGCACGCCAAGCAATGCAGTCTATGCCTTCTACTTCAAATAATAATAATAATAATAATAACAATAATAATTAAGGTTAGTATATTTTTTGGTATAAAGTCAAGAAATACCCAAAACGTTTGACTGAATAATCACTTTGGCCCCTCAACGTTTCATTTGGGTTAAAATGACCCATTTTCGGATAAAAATTGTTAAAAAACTGACAGTAAAAATTTTGAAATGACTTGACAAAATGATAAGTCAACAGAAAAAAATATTTTATATTTTATATGATTTTATAAAATTATTTTTTGACTGATGTAACGTGTTTTCAAGTCAACACATTTGTCTATATGATAATGTCATGTCAGCATGTACTGCCATATAGGTTTGTCATGTTACTTCGAGCCATTTTGGCACTTCACCTCAAGCCATTTATCGTCGGTTGATTGATAGTTTCCATCCGCAAAGGAGCCATTTTGACCCAAAATGAAATGTTGGGGGTTAAATTGCTCCAAGAAAAATATGAGCCAAAGTGACTATTCAGTCAAACGCTAGGGGCATTTTCTAGCTTTATGCCTATTTTTTAGGAAAAAAACTTTGATACACATGTTGTATAAACTAAAGTTTACACGTGCCTTTTAGTTTTAGGTGTTAAGATTTAAAGTTTAGGGTTTAGGTTCTAGGTTTAGAATTTAGTGTTAATGTTTAAAATTTAGGGTTTATGGTTTAATTTCTTAGGATTACGGTGAAAAAGTTAGGATTTGAGTTTTATAGTGTAAATATGCAGGCTTACACAATTTGTGTATCAAAATTTTACCTTTTTTAATAAAATCGAACCTTTAATCTTGTTTAAAAAAAATCTAATATTTCACTTCATTGAACCAATTAATTGTTGATAGTTAAGGCTAATTTAACCGTACATATATTACATTACAAAATAATATGGTCGTATAAATTTTAATAAAATAATAAGAAACGCATAACTAAACTTATTTTTTACTGAGACTGTTTTTAAAATAATATCATTTTCTAATTGTATAATAATTGTTTTTGATGAAAATTATATATACACAAGTGAAAAATAAAAGAATATATTTGTAAAAATTATTACTATAAATATTGGTTTGGATAAAGAAGAAGCATACTGACACTGTTATATGATAATATAAGAAATATTAAATTAAATACCTACAGTCAGGTATTATTAATCAAAGGAGTGAAGTAAAAACAAAAAAAAATAGTGAAAGAATGGCAGTTCCATTTCCATCTCCTGCACAAATATTAGTGTGAGTCTTCCCTTCCCTTCCCGGTTAACCCGTCTTTGCTGAAAATCTTTGCTGTTCCTTTTTTTTTCTATTTAGCTCTATGACGTCTAAAGCTTAAAGCATTTGGCACTTGAAAGCCAGAACTTGTTTCCACCCTCACTTTCTAACTCAAACCAACAGCTCAAAACTGCTATAATCTCAAACACCCATTACTGAAAAGTCAAAACTAAACTGCGAAAAATGGGTATGGTGGAGTTGATTGGCGTGGTGGTGTTATTGGGGGTTTTATGTGCAGAATCCAAGTACATGGTTTATAACACTTCAGCAGGAATTGATGGTGGGAAAATCAATGTTCATTTGGTTCCTCACACCCATGACGATGTTGGTTGGTTAAAAACCGTTGATCAGTATTATGTTGGCTCTAACAATTCCATCCAGGTGGGATCTTTCTCCTTCCACCCTCTATTTCTCTTCAAGATTATATGTTTTTTTTCTTTTTTATACTTCTATAATTTTATCGTTATTCCTCTTTTTTCTAGGGGGCTTGTGTGCAGAATGTGTTGGATTCTCTAGTGCCGGCCCTGTTGGCTGACAAAAACCGAAAATTCATTTATGTTGAGCAGGCAAGAGTTTACTTTTTTTGGGGGGAGACTTATTCTTTCTTCAATTGAGTGGTATTTGGTTGCGAAATGTATGTTTATGAAAAAGGAAATCTTTTTTTTTTTACATTCGTTAGTATAAATTTTTCCTCGAAGCCCAGCCTTCAATTCTTTTATTCATTGTCTAACACGCTGCATTAAACAAAATTTGAAGGTTATGCCCTACTGTACTAGCAGGAGATATGTGGTTGTCATGTGTCACATGCCATGTTTGTGTTGTGATTGTCTTACTTGATTTGTGCAGGCATTTTTTCAACGATGGTGGAGAGATCAGAGTGAGCTAACTCAGAGTATAGTCAAGAAACTTGTCAGCTCGGGTCAACTGGAGTTCATGTAATTGGTGACATAAACCCTTTTCTAACCCCCAAGTTGCATGCTTGAAACCCCATTATTTTCTATCATATCCCAATGAGTTTGTACTTCCCCTCATTCTCTTCCTCCGATTCTTCCAGAAATGGAGGCATGTGCATGCATGATGAGGCAGTACCACATTACATAGACATGATTGATCAAACAACTCTTGGACATCGGTTCCTTAAAGAGGAGTTTGGCGTCACTCCAAGAATTGGATGGCAAATTGATCCTTTTGGACATTCTGCAGTACAGGCTTACTTATTGGGCGCAGAGGTAAGTCTATCCATAACTACTGCTTCTACCTTCCTTCCTTAATTTAGTGTTTCTCACTTTCAAGCAGCATAGTTTAGACAGATTCGTGTTTCCATTTTTGTAGGTTGGATTTGACTCGTTTTTCTTTGGCCGCATAGACTACCAAGACAGGATTAAGCGAAAAAAGGAGAGGAGTCTTGAAGTTATTTGGCGGGGTTCTAAGAGCCTGGGCTCATCTGCTCAGGTGAATATCATTGTTTGGTTTATTTTTTATTTGGCATATACATGATTAGCTTTGGATAACGCATTTTGTACTTAAACTTTACCAATATAGTGTTGCATTTATTGTTTATTTACCTTTCAAAATGTCACTGGGGATGTATACCATTTTCCCATTATTCTTCACTTCGTATTCACTTGAACTTAGATGTGTTGCAGATTTTTGCTGGAGCATTCCCTGAACATTATGAACCTCCATCAGGTTTCTACTTTGAAGTTAATGCTGATTCCCCTGTTGTTCAAGTAAGCTCACTGGAATGACGTTAGTTTAGGCATTCTCTTGACTCTTGAGTATTTTAATTGGTTCTAGTGTAAACGGTTGCCTTTGATGTAGGACAATGTCGATTTGTTTGATTACAATGTCCAAGACAGAGTGAATGACTTTGTTGCGGCTGCTATAGCACAGGTAAATGAAATTAGATTATCAGATGAGGAATTTTCTGTCTTGGTTTCCTTCCTGCCACTTTGACAGAAATTTGGTACTGTGTGGTCTTAATATTCATAGGGTATATTTTTCCCTTGGTAAAATGTTTTCTTTTTTCTTTCTCCTTTTAGTACTATGGCATTGTTGAAATTATAGGTCTAGTTTATGAGATCGAAAGTATCTGTTTTAGCAAAGTTACTGCTATTAGTTATAATCTTAAAGACGATCATAATAAGTATCAAGTTTGACCTCACTTAGAAGTCCCAAGTACTTGTTGCACTGCAAATCTGTTTTGTGCTATAAGAAGTATCCTAATCCTTATCCATTTAAAGCTAAACAGTATTCTATATATTCTTCCTGATTTAGTAGTCTTCCATAGAATGGCTAATGTATTCGTTAGATATTTGAAAACTATGCTGTCTTTTAACTTCAAGAATTATATCTTTGATTTAATTGTCCATACCAGTCCTGTAAGTGTTCATTTGATACTGTTTGTAAAAGCTTATATTTCATCTGCAGGCAAACATAACTAGAACAAATCACATAATGTGGACCATGGGTACAGATTTTATGTATCAGTATGCACATACCTGGTTCCGGAACATGGACAAGCTTATTCATTATGTGAATAAGGTGAGCATCTCTAGTTTCTTTAATTTTTCTGGTGACTGGACTTTAAGCATGCTTTACCTGGTATGTTTTTATCCTCTTTGGATGTCATATTATCAATCTGAGCCATTGTTTTAAGTGGTTTTGAACGAACACTTGCAGGATGGACGTGTCAATGCTCTCTACTCTACTCCTTCCATATATACTGATGCTAAATATGCTACAAGTAAATCTTGGCAACTCAAAGTTGATGACTACTTTCCGTGAGTTTATTCCTTGAGAATCTTAATATCTTAGTTCTCATGGTTTGTATTTTCTAAGAAATTAAAGTATACTTCTAACCAGTTACGCAGATCGTGCAAATGCTTACTGGACAGGATACTATACAAGTAGACCAGCTTTAAAATTCTATGTTAGAATGATGAGCGGCTACTATCTGGTACTATACTTTGTCCATTTTAATAAGTTATTGTTAGTTCAATTAATCTTTTTTATATACGGATACAGTTCATATTTGTCAATATGTGATCAGGCAGCAAGGCAACTTGAATTTTTTAAAGGGAAAAGTGATTCGAGGCCAAATACGGACGCTTTGGCAGATGCATTGGCTATTGCTCAGCATCATGATGCTGTTACAGGTACTGAGAAGCAACATGTGGCCAATGATTATGCAAAAAGGCTATCAATAGGCTACACAGAGGTGCAGATTTGATCCTTACAATTTTCTTGGATAATCGTTTCTTTTCACTTTGATCCAAAGTTGTAAACGCGTATGTTATCTTTGTAAAGGCTGAGAAGGTTGTTGCATCTTCACTTGCTTGCTTAACTGATTCAAAGTCATCCATTGGATGTGGGGACTCAACAACCAATTTCCAGCAGGTATTTCATGACTGATGGAATTTATTTTCATAAGACAGTTGATTTTCAATCTAAATTATGATATGAAATTTAGCTAAGGGGATTTAAATGTGAGATGCATCTTCTTATCCCCCTCTTTGATCTTTCCCAGTGTCCACTTCTAAATATAACTTACTGCCCTGCATCAGAGACTGACCTGTCTCATGGAAAAAACTTGGTAAGAAGGAATTTTCTATGTCTTATGTTGTTTAATCTCATAAATAATTCTTAGATAAATAAGTTTTAAGTTCTTTCCATTGACAGATTGTTGTGATCTACAATTCTTTGGGATGGAAAAGAGAGGATGTAGTACGTTTTCCTGTGAGTACCTCCGTTTCTCTTTGCCTTGCACCATGTGGCTATTCATGAAACTTTGTTTTTAAAATTAATAGTGTGATACTTAAAATCTCTATTGCTTCAACCCTTTATTTTTCCTCAACTACTTGTTTTGGGCATCAAAGTGGTCATGGGTGTGATGGTAAGGAACAAACTTATAAAAATTAAATATGTCCGTGATGGACATGATTATTAGGGTAAGGAAAAAAACTTGTAAAAATTGAATATATCCGTCATGGACATTCATCCATATCCAACATTCATAACTGAAGTGGAGCAGCATTGCTTCTAATGTATGTAACTTTATGTCTAAAATCATTCCCTAATATAGAAGCCAGGGCTTTTATTCGGCGTGCATCTTATTTAGTTAGTTGATCAAAGTGGACCAAGGAAAATGTTAGCGACATCTCTTTTCGACTATCAGGCTTTGCTGCTGTTAGGAAATCACGTATGTTTTTCTGGTTTGCTGTAGGTTGTTAATGAAGATGTTGTTGTTCATGATTCCGAGGGAAGAAAAATTGAATCACAGCTTGTTCCAATAGTTGATGCCTATGTGGACCTAAGGAACTATTATGCTAGGGCATATTTAGGTAGCAACCCAAATGCTGTACCTAAGTTTTGGCTTGCATTCACAGTCTCTGTATCAGCTCTTGGCTTCAGCACTTACACCATCTCTACTTCTAAAAAGCCAGGTTTACTCACGTAGTTTCTGTACTTATTGAAAATTTCCTTATCTAGTTAAACAGGTATGGATGCTATTTCTCTGATTGTCAAACTACATATAAATTGTTGCAATCTGTTTCTGTCTTATTTCAGGAGCTGGATCAACCAAATCATCTATATACAAATTTCAGATGGGTGAAAATCCAGCTATTGAAGTTGGTGAAGGAGATTTAAAGCTTACTATTTCAGCACCTCCTGGGAAGA
The DNA here is from genome assembly GCA_019671005.1 of Hibiscus mutabilis. Taxonomy (NCBI): domain Eukaryota; kingdom Viridiplantae; phylum Streptophyta; class Magnoliopsida; order Malvales; family Malvaceae; genus Hibiscus; species Hibiscus mutabilis. Next base: position 18,939,241 of record CM033722.1, on the reverse strand, counting down.
TTATAAATTATGTCAACAAAAGAAACTTGGTGGGTAATCCATCATAAATATTGCTAATTTGGTGCTTTATTTTCCTTCAAGCGTTTCTTTATGTTGCCCTATTTTCGACTGTGATTTCTGTAGAAAAATACAGAAAAATTAAGGGAAAGAGTCTCAATATGAGTACTCGTGATTCTTGTATTTCATTGTGGTGAGTAGAATACAAATCATTCTAGTCTTTATATAGGACTAGGTACAAGGAGTTACAAACAAGTAGAACTACTCTAGGTTATCTTTATCTACAATTTAATTAAAGATTAAAGTTAATCTAAATACTAGATAAAGAAGTATAATTTACAATTATAGAGTAGTCTTTAGGTCTATCACGTCTACAATCTACAATTACCTATGAAATGAGGCTTTTTCATTGTTAAATTGGTATTTCTATTTCTGTATGGTGCTTCCTTTTGTGCAATGGGAGGAAGTGAGCTACGAGGCTAAACACCTGTGTGGCTAATGCTTTATTTGGAACTTTTGGAGGTTGAGGAATCAGTGGATCAATCATTTAGCTTTTACACTGGATATAATGGATCCAACGACAAAGCGCCCCAGGTATCAATGTGTAACATTGAAGTTCCTCATGCATGACACACTATCATTTGATATTCTCTTATTATTCTGTTGCATGCTTGGCAATTATGTAACATTACTAGATATCTGTTTCTTGGTTGTTCTCAACTTCTCATATAAGAATTTTGGTGCTTTTACAAGAACTCCGGGGCATATATCTTCCGTCCAAATGGCACATATCCCATAAAATCTGAACAGGTGTGTAAGTTTTATTCAAAAAAGTTTTTGTAGAAACACATAATTACCTTTAATACTTCTTAAATCTCAGGCCTCTATGACTGTTATCAAAGGACCATTAATACACGAGGTGCATCAACAGATCAATACGTGGATATTTCAGGTTCTTTGCCTTTTTCAGTGCTTGCTTTTTGTGGTGTAATTTCTTTTTCCTGTAGAATCCTGTCTTCTTCTGAGCTAGTATTGAAGTTGTGCATTGTAGGGTGAATTTAGAAGTTTGTGAATATGAATACAAGAATAGAATAGTTATGTTATCTGGAACCGGGAATGAGTCTCGGGTACCATAAAAATTTTTAAGTTTTTTTTCTTAGATTTGGAGGATGATACATGCATACCCTTGTCCGAACATGTGTAGGATATAAGTGTTCGATATGGATACTTTAGGGAGAATGAAGAGTCTAGTAACATAATAGAATAGTATGTTAAGCATTCAAATATGAATCTCATTAAATGTAACTGTTTAATATGTAATGGCTATTGGTTTTCCAGCTGTTGGAATGATGAGTTCAATATTTTTTGCATCTCTTTATTGAGTTAAATGTGCAATACACCAGTATTTGTCTTGGAAAGTAAAATCTTCTTAAGGTGTTTGTTATAAATGTTTAATATTTTCTGTTACAGTTGGCATGAATATATGACACTTCCGAGATGAAACAATAAGTAGAAAACGTGGAGGAAATTTGTCCGTAGCCCCTATTGCTAGACAATTTTTTTAGTAATGCCTTCTGCTGGTTGATGAAACTAACAGAATCATGAAGAGTTAGAAGTAGATCTCTTTCGCATTTTGTGATGCTTTCTTCCAATTTAAACTGATGCTATTCTACATTTTAAGATCTCTCATCTTTAGTAGAGAATATAGTTTTCTTACTGAAAAAAGTTATGCAGACTACTAGACTTTACAAGGAGAAGGGGCATGTTGAAGTTGAGTTCATTGTAAGTTTACCAAATGGCCTGCTCACACTTATGGTTCTATAATAGTCTCGAGTATTTGATTCTTAGTGATAACTTTTTTCATTGTTCTTTCATTTCTTTGTTCTCCTGTGCATTTTACTTTTATCTCACCTTATATGAAAACATGACATGTTGGGTTGTATGCATGTATTGTGTCTGAATCTCAGGTTGGGCCAGTGCCCATTGATGATGGATTTGGTAAAGAAGTAGCAACTCAGATTACAACTTCGCTCGAAAGCAATAAAACATTCTACACAGATTCCAATGGACGTGATTTTATTAAACGGGTGTGTTGAATGTATGCTGGGTGTTATGTCTTAAATCTTATTGTTCGAGTATCATCTTGAATCACAGAATGGTTGTTAACCGCAAAACTTTAGTCCAGATTTGGGCTATGTCTTCATTTTCCAAGATGGATAGTGCAAGAAATATCTTACTGTAAAGTTATTTGCATGAAGCTAGAACTCACAAACACATTTAAGTTTGCACTTGTTAACTATTTATTTTAGCACTAACAACTATGTACTTCTAATGCCCCCGACCCCCTTCTTTATTTATTTTCTTTCTATCTTTTTTTTTTCTTTTGCAGATTCGTGATTTTAGGACAGACTGGGACTTGGAAGTAAACCAACCAGTTGCTGGAAATTATTATCCAGTATGTTCTTTCTATAACATTTTTCCTCAAGATTAGTTTATCCTATTAGAGAATTTCTGTTAATGAGAGACTCTTTTTGAACTTATAGCTTTTTTCTCCGTTCAGATTACTTTAGGAATTTACATTCAGGATAAGGAGAAAGAATTTTCAGTCCTGGTAGATCGATCTCTCGCAGGATCTAGCCTAGTGGATGGACAAATAGAGTTGATGCTCCACAGGTTTGCTTTCATCTGTCCTTTAGTCGGTTCGGTTACTTTTATTCTACCTTGATCATAGCACTTTGTGGATACTGAAATTCCAAAAGGCAGCACATAAAAGGTGCAGGTTTCTATGGCATGGACAAGGCTACGTATAGTACTTGCATATAGTTGATGAGAATTATGATTTTTAGATTATGTTTCCTTGTAGGAGGCTGCTACTTGATGACTCTAGAGGTGTCGACGAGGCTCTAAATGAAACAGTCTGTGTTCTTGATGATTGCAAAGGACTAGCTGTAAGTAAATGTTATCCGGATCCTGTGTGTGATAATTCACTTTTTCATTGATCGGTTTTGCTCTAGGCTTGTATCTTAAGACCCCTGGTTACTGATGGCTTACATGATTCTTAAGAGATTTTTGACAAATAGTTGAGATGAAGTTGGTTTTACTTATTGCAAACTGACCATGCCTTTTAATATAAGGGTTAATAACTTGTTCATATGTGTCAAATATCTTCAACTTTTGCTTTAACATCTTCAGGTGTAGTTTTGTCTACAAATTATGCATTTTTCCCCTTCTGATAGTTAGCCTGTTTTTTGTATAACCAAAACGCATCCAGGTCCAAGGAAAATATTATTACAGAATTGATTCACTAGGAGAGGGTGCCAAGTGGCGGCGTTCTTTTGGGCAAGAGATATACTCACCCCTCCTCTTAGCATTTGCAGAAGAGGTGGCTTGCTTTTTCCTTTTTTTCACATTTATCTGGGTCATGGAGGTTTGTTTCTGAATAGCAAACTTGTCTTGCTAGGATGGAGATAAGTGGATGAGCTCTCATAAACCCGCTTATTCTGGGATTGATGCCTCTTATAGTTTACCTGATAACGTTGCTCTTATAACTCTCCAGGTACATGATGTTTCCATGAGTTGGGAAAGGGATACACACATTCGTCCATTATTTTGTTATACATCTATTATAATGAGTTTAAGGCAAGGGATGATAAGGTTTATTAATTGGAGTTTACAACCTGATTAGCATGCTCCAAATATCTATAATTGTGTAGCTGATAATGAGTTGCAAGTTGCTTGCATTTCCCTAAACTTTCTGATTTATAATATTCCCATTTTATACAGGAGCTTGAAGATGGAAAAGTTCTCCTTAGGTTGGCACATTTGTACGAGGTTGACCTTTTACACTTAACTTTATTCATCTTGCTTTGAGAAAATTTTACCGAGGGCTTGCCTTTAAACCCAATTTCAAACGAAAAACGAATGATTTTCACAATTCAGGACAATTTGACATTGTATTACTGTGACTCCTTTATTCCGAGTTAGGCTGGCATTCTCTAGAAATAGCTTTCACATGTTCTGGAAATTGTAAAATATTATATATGTTTCTAGCTGCAAGTAGCGTTTAAGGTGAGGCAGCCAACCCAACCCTGTGACGATGCTGAAAATCCCCTGCATTTCTTTATATTTGTGTTTCCCTAATTCCTTCTCCAAATCAAAGTAGTTTAGATTTAACAACCGTCTAGGCATAAAGTCAAAAAAATACCCTCAACGTTTGACTGAATAGTCACTTTGGCCCCTATTCTTTTTTTGGGCAATTCAACCCTTAACGTTTCATTTTGGGTCAAAATGGCCCATCTGCAGATGAAAATTGTTAGAAAGCTGACGATAAACAGTTTGAAATGACTTGACAGAATGATAAGTCAGCAGAAAAAAATATTATATATTTTATATAATTTTATAAAATTATTTTTTGACTGATGTAATATATTTTAAGTCAACACATTTTTCTATATGATATTGTCATGTCAGCGTGCACTGCCATATAGGTTTTTCACGTCATTTTAAGTCATTTGATTGACAGTTTTTATCCGTAGTGGGGTCATTTTTATCTAAAATAAAATGTTGGGGTTGAATTGTTCAAAAAAAAAGAATAGGGGCAAAATGACTATGTAAATGTTAGGGGCATTTTTAACTTTATGCCAACCGTCTATGATACTTTTACTTCTTTTCTGGCATTTAGATGTAAAATTCTGTTTGCTTTGACTTCTTGAATTACAGATCGGAGAGGACAGTGTTCTTTCTGTAATGACTAGAGTAGAACTGAAGAAGCTATTTCCGGGCAAGAAGGTACGGGCTACGGATTTTCCAAGCTCTACTTATTTTAAAAACCATTTAAACTGAAGTAGTAACATTTGAGGTGGATGCTGTTTTCATGCATTTTTATTTCCAGATTGCTAAGGTGACAGAGATGAGCTTGTCTGCCAATCAAGAAAGAGAAGAAATGGAGAAGAGAAGACTTGTATGGGAAGTAGAAGGAGAAGAAAATCAAAATCCCAAGGTGGTAAGAGGTTCACAAGTAGATCCAAAAAAACTGGAGGTGGAGCTTGCCCCTATGGAAATCCGTACCTTTCTCATCCGATTTGAAGTTGATCTGATGACTGCTGCTTTGAAAAGAATAGTTGATGCTTAAGAGCCTGCATTTGATTTTCAATGGTGAGAGGTAATCTGCGGTTGCAAACTCTTGTTGGCACTGTCTCTGATTCCATGACTACCTTTGGGACTTTGTTGTTTGTAAAATGAAAACTTTTTCACCTTTACTCTTCAAACACCTCCTCCCCCGACCCTACTTGGTTGTAAACCGAGCCGGACATGTTACCAACAAATTTCTAAATCATTACCAACTTATCCGGATTTCAATTTAATAATCTTTTTAGTCAATAATCATACACACAGATTAAACTTCAAACAACTTGATTTGTTCAAGCAATGATTTCATATCATCAGATTGTATGTTCTTAGTCAATACAGTTTCAGTGGACTTACTTTTCACGTATTGTATCAGATACAATTGCAAAACATATCGTCTATTTTTGAAACATGCATCCTATCATAATTAAGGAACTGAAGTATAACACAAGTATGACATTTAAAAAGCTGAGCAAGTTAAGTTCATTTTTGTTTCCTTATATTCTCTTAGGTTATGGGTTCTAGATTCATTAGGAGGACTCCAGCATTTTTTTTAGAGTCATATTTCTCTCTTCTAGTTAGGATTAGGATTTATATAAATAAAAAGGGCTTATTTACATGTATAACTTGCTCCTCTTTAAAATTTACATAAATGGGTTTCTAAACCCTTTGATTCCGAAATCAAATGCGAGTTTTGAGACCCTAATAGCACATTGAAATTTCTAGTTTAGATAACGATCATTGGGTTTTGAAGCCCAAGGCCCTGTATTGATACATAACACTATTTATTCTACACTTGAATTTCACCAAAAATGCCTAAAATCTCAACAAGCATACCTCGACACAATTTCCATATTGTCAACATGACCCGCGTAAGTCCATTACCACTTAGCTATAGTCTAGCGTTATACATCAATAAGCATTTCCAATTTCCTAACTTTCAAACGACAAACTAATTACTTGACATGTTATAAGTAGGTGTGTGCAAAATCGGGTTCGGTTAACCATTAGCAAATTATTTCGGTTAATCGGTAAGTTCGGGTCACCCAATTCTCAACCCTAAACCGTATGCATTCAACCGGTTAACCGTTTATTTGGTTAACCGAAAAATTCGGTTCGGGTAACGGTTTTTTATTTTGTTTATTAAAAAAATAAATTTTAATAATATATTAGAAAAAATATATACTTTTAATATTAGTATTTTTTTAGTACTTAAACTTCATAAAATGAAATTATTGTTTTACTTTTGGAGAATGAGAAAATAAAATAAAATCTGATTTTTTAATATAAAATATTAAAATGGCCTATAATATAATAATATATATTATATAACCGGTCGGTTCAGTTACCCGGGTTGTCCCAAAATCGTAAACTGTAACCGAAACGGTTTTTTTTAAAATAAAAACCCAAATCAAAACCTAATTTTTCGGTTCGGTTAACCAATTTTTTCGGGTTTCGGAATCGGTTTCGGTTTTTCAGTTTTTTGCACACCCTTAGTTATAAGCTTAACCATTTCTTTATCATACACTAACATTAAGGCTTTGCTTGGTAGAGAGGAAACAAATTAAAGCGATGGAAGATTGAAGTGATGGAAAAATGAAAGGATGGAAAGTATATTTTTTCTTTTCATCGGTGTGCTTGGTTGAGAGGATGAAAAATTATAAGGAAAATAAGTTTCTTTCCTCTCTATTGCTTGGTACAATAAAAAAGTGAGAGGAAAGAAAATTAAGCTTTGAAAATTATAATTTATTTTTAATTTTTATAATTTAGTACAATATTTTTTATTTGATTACTTTTATTCAATTTAGTCCATAAAAAATTAAGCTTTGAAAATTATAATTTATTTTTTTTATTTTTTTAATTTAGTACAATATTTTTAAGAGAAAAAATTTGATACACAGGCCGTGTAAACTTTAGTTTACACGTGCCTTTTAGTTTTAGAGGTTAGGGTTTTAGTTTAGGGTTTAGGGGTTTAGGTTGTATGGTTTAAAATTTAAGGTGAGTGTTTAGAATTTAGTGCATAGGGTTTAAGGTTTAGGGTTTAGTTTTTTAGGGTTAAGGTTAGGAATTTAGGATTTGGGTTTTTATAGTGTAAATACACAGGCTTGTGTAAAATTAATTTTACACAACATGTGTATCAAAGTTTTACCCTATTTTTAATTTGATTATTTTTATTCAATTTAATCCATAAATTTTTTTATTTAATCTAAAATTGACCGGTATTTATTTCTAATTTTTATAATTTGATCTACCATTTTTAATATAGTTTTATTTTTGTTCAATTTAATCCCTATTATTTTCTTTAATTCAAAATTGACCTATATGTATTTCTAATTTTTTATAATTGAGTCGAATATTTTTAATATGGTTTTGTTTTTGTCCAGTTTAGTCTATAAATTTTTATTTAATCCTAAATTAACCTATATTTATTTCTAATTTTTATAACTTAGTCTAAAATCTAATATCGAGAGTTTGATAGTCAATGTAACACCTAATACACATTACAAACGAATCCAACCCGAATATCGAATGCTACAAATGGCCTATTTGTGGCCTAAAAAAGCATATTTGATTACATGAAATTAAACAACCAACATGAACATAAAGGGGAAACAATTAACTAAAGTCACCCGAGAAAATAAACCTTTAAAAACTTAAGAAAATAAACGATTTAACAAAAGGCATTTTGGTAATTTTACAAGATTTGAACCCAGAAAAAACATTCAAAACTTAAATAAAAGTTTAATATAAGTAGAAACAGTATATACCAATGTTTTGCTAAAAAAGAAGTTCAAATTGAAGTAAATTTAACTGAATTGGGGTTTAGGGACTAAAATGTAAATAATTCATAAGTTGGATTTTAAGTTAAAAACTCAATTTCAAGTCTGTTTTAGACTCATTAATTCCAATTAAATTTAATGGTAAATTCGTGTTGAAATCAAATTTGAAATATAGTGTTAATTGCAAAAAAATAAGTAGTTTATGGGCCATTTCGAAAACATTCATAAAATTCAAGGGCTAGTTTTTAAAAAAGTGAAATTAAACCTTCCTTTATGAAATAAATATCATCATTGACATATAGACCATGTTTCGGGTTAATCTGAGCTAAAACAAGTCCTTAATTGCAATTATAAAATTAGTGACTGAAATGTAAAGTTTGCTATTATAAGATAATGGATTGAATTATAAAATAGAGGTCAATTCCAAATTAAATAAAATTTTAGGGATTAAATTGAAAAAAAATAAAATCATAGTAAAAATATTAGATAAAATTATAAAAATTAGAAACAAATAGGTTTAATTTCAGATTAAATAAATATTTTAGGGACTAAAGTGAATAAAAAATGTTATTTATTAATAATATTGAATTTAATAATAAAATAAGAAACAAATAAGAGTAAATTTTAGATTAAATAAAATTTTTAAGGACTAAACTGAACAAAATAAATCATAATAAAAATATTGAATAAAATCATAAGAAATAATTATAAATATGCTTAAAATAAAATTAGAATTTTTTAAACATAATTTCATAATTTTATTATTAAAGTGAGATAGCTTTCACTTTTCTTTTCTATTTTTACCCAATTTGGAGAGAAAACTATTTGTACAGGAGCAAAGAAAACTACATCCCCTGCTATTTTCTTTCCTTCTAATTTTCCACTCTACCAAGCATCCCTTAAATTCATTTTCTTTTCAATTTTTCCCCTCATTCCTCCCTTCCACTTTTCCTATCTACCAAGCAAAGCCTAAGCGAGCGCACACAATTTATCACACACTTAACTAATGCATTTTGGTTATACAACATTTAAACATTACAACTAACCATTCATGCCAAAGTGAAATACTTTCATGCTTGTTAAACTTATTTATAGACATAATATCACAACATCACTATAATATCTAGATACGACCCGACATTACTATTTGGCTCTGGAAAGGTGACTAGAACACAAATTTTTTGGGTGAAAGTTTTCAAGGAGGTGAACTCAGTATTGGAAGCAAGTTGGTGGGACTATCCATGGGGATTCCTACCACGGCTGGTGCATGATGATGTACGCAGAGAGATTTGTTGGGTGCCTCCTATGCCGAATGTTCTGAAACTTAATGTGCCTCCTAAGCCTTATTGTTAGAGTCGATATGGGGCTCAATAAACTTGAGTGTGATTATTGAATCAGACTTAAGTGTAACAATGTAGTGTTGTTCTCTTCTTTCACGATGGCTTTGAAAATATTGGGAGATTTTTTAGCATATCGATAATGCATTTAATCATTTGTCATGCGTATGCTTTTGTCATGTTTATTGTGAGGCTAATAGTTTGGCTGATGCTCTCTCCAAGAGGGCGTTGGTCGATTGTCTCAGTTTTGAGTGATCCATTCAGATTGAAAGAGAGGCTGGTACGTTGCTAGGCTGTGTGGTTGGTCAATTTGCTGGTGAAGGGTCTATGTCTCTTTCTGATTGTGTTGGTGTGACCTCGATATAGATTGAGGGTTGTATTTTGGTGTCGAGCTCGTACATGTGATGTGTTTTGTGTCCAATCTGCATTGTTTCTTTCATTTAGGGATGTATGTTTTGTTTTGGATTTTCTTAGGTGATGGTGTCGTTTGTAACGAGTTATTACATTACGATCTTTTCTCTTTTCTAAGCGGACGAGTTTTTTTAATGAGGCACGTAATAATTTCCCTCGATTTTCTACCTTCAATAAAATCGATTTGTCGAGCGAAAAAATACTTTAGATTATTATTATTTGAGTATATTCTTATAAATTATGTTTATGTTATTTTTTCTATCCTTAATTTCAATTTATGGTGGAGCATTTTTTATCATGTATTGGTGGAAACATTAGAAGGTAGAATATCATTTATTGAAAGATTAAAACCTTCTATTGGTATCCAAATTGGAATGATTAATCATGTTATATTCAAGTATTATTATTTGTAACTTCAGTAATTTGAAATTTAATTATTTTTTTCATTTTTACTTAATTTTTTATTTATGCAATTGTTACTATTTCGAAGTAAACATGAGACATTTGGTAATCCACAAGCACAAAGAGCTTGAAATCAAATGAACCCGAATAAATAGTTAATTAATTTTTTAATTTGTATTATTTTATTTAATTATATTATACAATTTGAAGTTAGTTTAAAATTTAATTAATATTATGCAGTTGAGTGGTGGATGATATACGAAATTGGAGCACATTCAACTATATTCACACCAAGTCAAGAAACATGTTGAAGTATAAAAAGCTTGAGAAACTAGTGTTTACCTATTATAATATGAGGCTTAAAATGAGGCATCAAAAAAGAATGGGCATTGATTATATAAACATTCGTTATAATCCTATCAACCTTGATCATATCTTCAAGCACGTTGATCCACGATCAGAATGGCTTCAAGAGAAAGATAATTTATTGTTAGAAGATGAAAATGTCGGTGTGTTTCCTGTGAATACCTCTAATGATGAAATGATTGTTGATCAATCTCAACAATAAAATTTTCTCATTCAAATTCTAGTGTAACGCCAAGTTAGAGTGGTGATGGACCCAATGATGATGGTTTAAGTCTAATTGATGACAATGATGAACATAAAGGTGATAGACTCGATGGGGATAGTTTAAGTCCAATTGATGAAGATGATGAACATAATGATGATGGAAATGAAATTAGGTCTTTTAGTCGATATGTAGGAGAATATAGGGTTGGTACCACTAGTGGATATTTTCGTGATAGATTAGAATTCAGGACATATGTTTTCTGAACTTAGGAGAGGTAGAAGTGAACCTAGAGCTCCATTAAGAGGAAAAGACACAAAAACCGTACTTATGTAGGTTCTTCTTTCGGCAGGAAATCAAGTTCTAGTAACCCTAGGTATAATGATTCATCTACTAGCACTCAAGGTTTTTTTCTAGCGATACAATCTTTATATTTTCAACCTTCACATGGTTATCATCCACCATTTTCTAATTATGGTGTGTCAATATCAGCCTCAAATGTAACCTCCATCACTAATGTATCAACCACCTCCACCTCACATATATCCTCCTCTTCAAATACATCATTCATCTCAATTATTTGAAAACTAAAGTAAGAATGTGATAAACCTATATTTGATTTTTGATATAACAAGAACTATTTTGCAAAATGAAATAAATGTTTAAAGACTTTTAAAGCCTCACAAATTGACAAGGATTTGAACTTAAAATAATTTCTAAGTCAAAAATTAAACCCTAAGTTTTTCTAAGTGTTTGGTACTCAAAAATAGCCAATTTGGTACAAGAGTACTGATTCGCCTAAGGCCGTATCGATACGGATTTTAGCTACTCAAAAACTATTTTATTCGTAATGGCTATAGGGTACCGATACGCGTGTAGCCGTATCGGTACGCCCTTCAGACCTGGTAACCAAATTTTCTTATGAGTATTGATACAACTTCATGCGTACCGGTACGGGGGTTAAAGATTTTCCAAATTTTCTCATTTAATTTTTGATTGTTGCGTTGTCAGTTTATTGGAATCATAACTTTGAAAATCAGTTAACTCGTACCGATACCCATATAGGCGCATTGATACGACTTTTGTGTAAAACTGATCAGGATTCTAATGAGCAAAACTGGTATCTATACGGTACAGACCGTACCGATACCTCTTAGAAAAGTTACACTTTGTATCAATACGGATTCACGCATATCGATACTCTTTTGCTACAACGATTATTTCTTCTATGGAAGGTACCGATACGATAGCTTGAGTACCGATACCACTGACCACCAAACAATATTTATTGCGGGAAAATAGCAGCCCATCGGCTATAATCAATATCACAACTACCCAAACGGCTAGAAATCAATGAAGGGGTATAAAATCAAGTCTCCAAAGCTTCAACAACAACTATTCAACAAGTCTAAAGCATTCAAGCACACATCCAACAATCTTTGAGCCTTTATTGTAATATCTTGTAAACCCACTTGAGTGATATCATTTGTATCCATTTTATTCAAGTGTTGGGGTTTGAGTGAGCCTAGAATTTTTCAAACAATTAACCTAATGAGGGATTTTCAGTTTGCTCTATTTGTATTTCTCTTTGTGAGGGTTCTTAAGACTTTGAGGTATAAGTCTTAAGGGAGTTGTAAGATTATCTTCTTTAGCCTCAAAAGGAAAACAAATCTAGTGGATTTGAGAAATCCTTAGTGTGGATAGCTAAGATAGTTGATATAAACCTTGTTGAGAAGGTTGAACCACTATAAATCTTGTGTCCCAATCTTTCTTACCTTTTCAATTGCTTCCACCATTTTTTAAATTGCCAATTTACCCCATCTTGGACATCTTGCATTGATTGTTCATCCAATAATTGGTATCAGAGCTACACTAATTGGAAGGCTTCACATCCTCTTGAGTAGATCCAAAGGTGTTCAATCAATTAACAATCCAAGCCATGGCCTCTACTTTCAGGAATCACTTTGCGTAGTCTCAATCCATCACCAATCCGCCTTATTTCAATGGGGATAACCATCTTTTTTGGAAGAATAGAATGAGTCTCTTCATCAAATCCAATGACTACCTCTTTTGAGACATAGTTGAAGATGGACTGGCTATACCGATTAAGAGATAATGGGACCAATTTGTTCCCGAGGCTAAAAAAGAAATAACCGATAAAGATCGGATGAAGTTGCAAATCAACAACAAAGCGATGCATATTATATTTTGTGCTCTTAGACTGGATGAGTATGTAAAGATGTCATTTTGTACAAGTGCTAAGAAGATATGGGACAAGCTAGAAGTTACATACAAGGGCACCAACGAAGTGAAAAAGACCAAGATTAGACTCATCAATCTAAGCTATGAGAACTTCAAAATAAAATTGGATGAAGACATCACCAAAATGTTTGATCAATTCTCCTTCATCATCAACGGGCTTAAAGGCCTTAGAAAAATTATTTTGGAAGACAAGCTTGTTCAGAATCTTATGTACTCTCATTCTTAGTCATGGGAATCAAAGAAGACCACATCATCGAAGCTAAAGATCTCAAGACCTTGAAGCTTGATGCTCTTATGAGGTCTTTTCTCACTCATGAGATTATAAAGAAAAGAAGAGAAGATGAGAAGAAAAAAGAAGAGAAGAAGATAGAGAAAAAGGAAATTGAGAAGAAAAAGATAGAAATTGCTCTAAAAGCTTCACAAGAGGATGACGATTCAAGTGAATAAGAAGATAAAGAAATGACTATGTTATCCAAGAGATTCACAAGGTTCATGAAATCCAACTGGGGAAAAAAGATCCAACGAAGATAGGGTTTCAAGAACAAGTCTAAGAAGCGAGAGAAAGACCAAATCATATGCTAGGAGTGCAAGAAGTCGGGATAAATCAAGTTCGATTATCCCCAACCAAAGAAGAAGAGCTTCGAGAAAAGAAGAAACTCAAGGCATATATTACTACTTGGAGTGATGAGGACTCATCCGATGAGGAGGAGCAAGAAGTAGCAAATTTTTGTCTCATGGCATTAGATGAGTATCCTACGGTAACCTCAAACTCATCTAATTTTAATTTTACTTTTGATGAGCTTCAAGAAGCTTATGATGAGTTACAAGAGGTTTATGATGAGTTGATTGTGAAATATAAAGTGTCAATTTTGAAAAACAAGAAAATAATTTTCAATTTGAAAAATTAAAAAGACTCTTTATCCAAAACCAACTTGGAACTTGAAAGAAAGGTTGTAGATATGCAAGAAAAGCAAAATGATTTTGAAAAGAAAAACCAAGACTTGCATAACCTTATTTCAAAAGTCCATGATGATCACCAAAAGAAAGTGGGTGATCTCAAAGCTTCTTTGAACAAGGTTGGGAAACCTCATTTTGAAAAAAGAAATTATTTAAAAACCAACCATGTGAGAAGAAACTTTGGTGGCTACAAACATAGAGGCTTCCAAAGGCCCTATAATGGTAAGAGAATTAGGAGTGTTTGGGTTCCTAAAGAACTTGTCACTTTTAATAATATTGATGCTATTGCTTCTTGGATTCCCAAGGAAACCAAGATTTTAGGAGCTAATACTCATGGACCCAAAAGGATTTGGGTACCAAAAATCAAGACTTGATTCTATGTTTGTAGGGGGCATTGCTACAAGGCCAAAGCTTCAAGTGCAAATTCATGGTACCTTGACAGTGGATGCTTGAGACATATGATAGGAGACAAAGAGTCAATTCTTGGAGCTAAAACCAAAAAGTGGAGGAGTAGTGACTTTTGGTGACAACTCCAAAGTCCACATTGAAGGAATTGGTTCTATTGGTAATCACTCTTCTATTCTTATTGATAATGTTCTTTATGTCAACATACTTTAGCATAATTTTTTGAGCATAAGCCAATTGTGTGATAATGGTTTCAAGGTCTTTTTTTATTTAAATGGTTGAAAAATTATTAACATTGATTCCAACAAAATTATGCTTATTGGTCATAGAATAGGAAACATTTACATGGTGCATCTAGATGACATTCATATTTCAAATGCATGCTTTGCTGCAAAAGATGAGCATGATTCTTGGTTTTGACATAGAAAACTAGGACATGCAAGCATAAGTGTTTTGGAAAAGTTAATTTCAAATGATCTAGTAAGAGGTTTGCAAAAAATAAAGTTTTCTCTTAACAAAATTTGTGATGCATGTGCAAAAGGCAAACACAAAAGAGTTTCTTTTAGACCTATTAATGATGTTTCTACTAGTAGAGTTTTACAATTGATCCATATAGAACTTTTTGGCCCTATTAGAACTATGAGTTTCGGTCGAAAACAATATGCATTTGTTTTAGTTGATGATTACTCTAGATTTACTTGGGTTCCATTTTTAAGTACCAAAGATGAGGCTTTAGAAAAATTCATCATATTTTCAAAAGCAAATCAAAATGATGTTGGTTACTCTATTTCTCATGTTAGGAGTGACCATAGAACCGAATTTCAAAATCTAAGTTTTGAAGAGTTTTGTAACTCTAATGGGATTAGCCATAATTTTTTGGCTCCTCAAACACCCTAACAAAATAGGGTTGTTGAGATGAAAAATAGAACTTTAGAAGAAATGGCTAGAACCATACTTTGTGAAAACAATTTGCCTAAGTATTTTTGGGAGGAAACAACTAATACGGCTTACAATATTGTCAAGCGAGTAATGATTAGGCCAATTTTGAAGAAAACTCCTTATGAACTTTTCAAAAATAAAAAGCCTAACATTAGCTATTTTCATCCTTTTGGATGTAAATGTTTTGTTTTAAATAATGGAAAAAACAAGTTAGGCAAATTTGATGCAAAAAAGTGATGAAGCTATTTTTTAGGTTGCTCTTTAAACTCTAAAGTCTATCGTGTATTAACAAAAGAACTTTAGTGATTGAAGTGTCAATTCATGTTGTTTTCTATATACCTCATTCCGAGAAAGGATACTTGTGATGATGATGATGATGTAGGAATTTTGGAAGCCAATGATGGTGAATGACAATCATCAAAGGTAGCAGAAGTTCCACCTAAGGAAGAACCACAAGATCGACCTCTAAAATCCTTGAAGAACATGTCTCTAGAAGAAAGAGAGGTCCACCTACCCAAGGGAGTTCAACTATGTCAAAGGTGGTGAGATTTTGGGTGATCCATCTAAAGGGGTAACAACTAGATCCTCTCTTAGAAATACTTGTAACTTTGTTGCATTTATCTTATGTATAGAGCCTAAAAATATCAAAGAAGCATTAAATGATGATTATTGGATATTGGCTATGCAAGAAGAGTTAAATCAATTTGAGAGAAGTAAAACTTGGACATTAGTTGATAGGCCTAGTAATAAATCTACTATAGGCACTAAATGAGTTTTTAGGAACAAACTAGATGAGAGTGGTAACATAGTGAGAAACAAGGCTAGACTTGTTGCTCAAGGTTACACTCAAGAAGAAGGAATTAATTTTTGATGAAACCTATGCACTCGTAGCTAGAATGAAAGCTATTAGGATGTTGCTTGCATTTACATGTTATCATGAATTCAAGCCTTTTCAAATGGATGTTAAAAGTGCTTTTCTAAATGGTTTTATAAATGAAGAAGTGTATGTAAAATAAACATCAGTTTTGAAGATCCAAACCATATTTTTAAACTTTCAAAAGCTTTATATGGTTTGAGATAAGCTCCTAGAGCTTGGTATGAAGGATTGCCAAATTTTTTAATTGAAAAAAGTTTTGACTAAGGGAAGGTTGATGCTACACTTTTTTATAAAAAGAAAAGGTAATGACATTTTGGTAGTTCAAATTTATGTTAATGATATTATATTTGGTTCTACTAATGAGTTGTTTTGCCAAGATTTTGATAAGCTAATGCAAGGTGAATTTGAAATAAGCATGATGAGGGAGCTCTCATTCTTTTTGGGACTCCAAATCAAACAAAAAAAGGATGATATCTTCATCAATCAAGCAAAGTACATCAAAAAAATGCTCAAGAAGTTTGGCTTAGAGAATGTGAAGCCCCAAGCTCCTCCAATGAGCTCATCTACAAAGCTTGACAAAGATGAAGAAGGTAAATGTGTTGATCTTAAGCTTTATAGATTTATGATAAGATCTTTGCTTTTTCTTACCGCAAGTAGACCATATATCATGTTTAGTGTTTGCTTGTGTGCTAGATTTCAAGCTAGTCCTAGAGAATCACATCTATAAACAGTTAAAAGAATCTTTAAATACCTTAGAGACACATATTGTTTAGGTCTTTGGTATCCTAGAGACTCATCCTTTAGTTTAAATGCTTATTCAGATGCAGATTATGTAGGTTGTAAGATAGATAGGTAGATAGATAGATAGATAGATAGATAGAGTACATCCGATACTTGTCAATTCCTAGGTAACATGCTCATATCATGGTTTTCTAAGAAGCAAAATAGTGTAGCGCTATCTACCACCGAGGCAGAATATATTTCTGTTGGTAGTTGTTATGCTCAAGTCCTTTAGATGAAGCAACAACTCTTAGATTATGAAATTGATATAGGTACCACCCCTTTAAAGTGTGACAATACTAGTGCTATTTGTCTCACTAAGAATCACATCCAACATTCTAGAACCAAGCATATAGAGATAAGACATCATTTCATTAGAGATCGTGTCTTAAAAATGATGTTGATCTAGAGTATGTAGACATATTGAACTAATTAGTGGATATCTTTACCAAACCTTTAGACAAAGAGCGCCTTTGGACTCTTAGGATAGAGTTAAGGCATACTAGTCTTTTTTGAACCTTAGAGCCTTGTATGTGCTTAAATCTTACTTGAATATGATTGATTTATATATTTATGTGATTTTGCTCCTATATGCATCTATTAATGTTGTTAGGGGGAGTATGTATCTGTTTTTGCCCATTCATGATGATCTCATATCATATTCATGCATATCAATTCGAGTAAAATCGAATTTTTGGGTCCCTTACAGTCAAATCTATCAAAATTGCTCAGGGGTATCAATACGGGTTATAACGTATCGATACAGGTGTCAAGGGCAGCGTTTCGGTACAGCTTGTCCTGTACCGATACGGGCCGATGATCGGTATGGGTAAATCTGTACCGTACGTAGTTTCGGTATGCTTTTTTTTTGTATCGGCACGCGTGTCCATTGAAGCTTTAAATGACATTTCCTACTTTAATTCAAAGTGTATCTCCTTTAATTAAAAACCCTAGTCAACTTTCTCTATAAAAATCACCTAAATTTCTTATTTTTTTCATCAAATTACTTTGAAATATTTGGCGGCTTTAGTTTTCAACATCAAACCCAAGCAAATTTCATCAAACTTTGTGCAAAATCATCTCTTCATTCATTCATTCATTGATCCATACTCAAGGTAAAAACTTTATTTTCTTTAAATTTCGAATTCCTTTATATTTGTATAGGTTTTAGGTTTAAAATTTATATATTTAGGATGTATATATCCATGTTTTCAAAAATTTTACAAAACTTTTTCAAAATTGAAATTTTTTTGTTCAAATATAAAATTATACTCATATTTTATTTTACAGTTTTCAAGTTTTATCTTCACTAAAATTTTTGTTTATACTTGTATATGATTTTTAAACTATACAATATGGATTTTTTTACTACCTTGATCATTGGATTGATTTATTGGATTGAATGTGATTTTTATGCATACATATGTTTTTGTTGTTTGAACTTTTCAGGTTTTTCACCATGCCTCCTAAGAAAAGAACTAGAAGAAAGTTGGGGGGTCTAGTTCTACCATTCCCAATCCAAATCCCAATCAAGAAAACAATGGTACAAAACCAAACCTTAACCAACTTTTTATCCAATATTTTAATGAACCAGAATATTCCAATGCTATGGATCGTTTTAAACAATTTCAATCATACAAAATCCGTCATGAGCGTGTTGCGTCTATGCCCTATATGTGCTCCAATGAATTTAACTTCCGTTATCTCGATTTAATGACTTGATGGAAATTTGTGACTTTTTTAAGCATACCCGACATTCTTTACAAAAATCTTGTTCTTATTTTTTACTCTGATGCCCGGTGTATTTTAAATCGAGAGAAAACCGAAGTCATAACTATTGAGTCTTATCTCATGGGAAAGAAATTCCTACTTGATTCTTCTAAAATGCCGAACTTTTGGGTATGGATGATGAGTGTATAGATGATGAAAATGCTTTTGGTCAAATCTATAGTGGCTCCGTAACCGTGATGCCCATGAGCGTTTCCTTTACTTTTTCATCACTTGGTGGTTTCGACCATCTGGTGGTAAGTGGTCTACCGTTCGCCAAGTCGAAAACTTTTGGCTACATTGTTTTCACGAGGAAAAACGCCCAAACCTAGCCCAAATCATGTTTTTCGAGTTAGTCTTCCTTGTCCAAAACCGTCATACCTCCCTTGTGACTTCCTTCACCTATGGCACCGCTCTTAGCTACATGTTCCACATGCTTGGGATAGATTGTTCCATTGATCTTGGAGTGCCTCTTACCAATCCCATCGATAATCGTTCTCTCCGGTGAGCTAAGTTCACTTTCTACAATCGAGAATGGGTTCACAATGCGGATCTTTTCGGTGGTGCTCAAACCATCCATTGAAGAATGTTCCCATTCCTCCGGTGGCTCCGGTTGCTCAACCTTCCCTTGATGCTCTCATGGCCTATCTTGATGGGAAGTTTGCTACCTTGGATACTCGCTTTGCCGCAATGGATACAAGGTTTAATTCTCTTGGTTCTCGTTTTACTTCCATAGATACTCGAGTTGCCTCCGTTGAGAACTGTCAAACCTTGATGGACATGACTCTTACCGCATTTCATACCGAATGGCGTGGTCATGCTGTTGGTGATGACGAGGATGATGAAGATGAGGATGACTCTTGATGAGGATGACTCTTAGGCTTTGCATCTCATTCATTCCATATCATATTATCTATTAGGATTTGAATTTTTGCACCTTGTTTTTATTTGATTTCCTATGACATTATGTTATTTGATTTGGTTTGTGTTTTTAAGATTAAGTTGGATTTTAATGTTGATTTGAATTATGCTTTGAATTTTATAATATCTATGTTGCTTATTTATCTTTGGAGTTATTGTGCTTTATATCTTGTCTTTATTTGCCCTATTGATTTTGATTTAACAAAAAGGGAGAGAAGTATGAGATATAAATTTTTCAAAAGGCTTTTTCAAAAATAAACTATCTTTTAGCCTTAAAGAAAGGGGGAGTGACTTAAAAAATTATTTTGGTTTTGTTATATCAAAAAGGGGGAGATTGATAAACCTATATTTGATTTTGATATAACAATGACTATTTTGTAAAATGAAATAAATGTTTAAAGACTTTTAAAGACTCACAAATTGACAAGGATTTGAACTTAAAATAATTTCTAAGTCAAAACATTAAACCCCAAAGTTTTTATAAGTGTTTGGTACTAAAAAATAGCCAATTTGGTACAGGAGTATCGATACGCCTAAGGTTGTATCGGTATGGATTTTAACTACTGAAAAATTGTTTTATTTGTAATGGCTATAGGGTACCGATACACGTGTAGTTGGATCGGTATGCCCTTCAAACCTGGTAACCAAATTTGCTTATGAGTATCGGTATTGCTTCATGTGTATCAGTACAGGGTTAAAGATTTTCCAAGTATTCTCATTTAATTGTTGATCGTTTCCTTGTCAGTTTATTGGAACCATAACCTTGAAAATCAGTTAACTCATACTGATATCCATATAGGCATATCTATACGACTTTTTGTGCAAAACTTATCAGGATTTCAGTGAGCAAAACTGGTATCGATACGATACGGACCATACCGATACCCCTTATAAAATTTACACTCAATATCGATACGACTTCACGCGTATCAATACCCCTTTGTTGCAACGACTATTTCTTCTATGGCAGGTACTGATACGATAGCTCGAGTATCGATACCACTAGCCACCAAACAACATTTATTGCGAGAAAATAGCAGCCCAATGGCTATAATCAATATCACAACTACCCAAACGGCTATAAATTAATGAAAGGGTATAAAATCAAGTCTTCAAAGCTTTAACAACAACTATTCAACAAGTCTAAAGCATTCAAGCACACATCCAACAATCTTTGAGCCTTTATTGTAATATCTTGTAAATCCACTTGAGTGATTTCATTTGTATCCATTTTGTTCAAGTGTTGGAGTTTGAGTGAGCTTAGAATTGTGCAAACAATTAACCTAGTGAGGGATTTTTAGTTTGCTCTATTTGTATTTCTCTTTGTGAGGTTTCTTAAGATTTTGAGGTATAAGTCTTAAGGCATTTGTAAGGTTATCTCCTTTAGCCTCAAAAGGAAAATAAATCTAGTGGATTTTAGAAATCCTTAGTGTGGATAGCTAAGGTAGTGGATGTAAACCTTGTTGAGAAGGTTGAACCACTATAAATCTTGTGTCCCAATCTTTCTTACCTTTCCAATTGCTTCCACTGATTTTTTTTAAATTGCCAATTCACCCCCTCTTGGCCATCTTGCATTGATTGTTCATCCCAACAAAATATTATTTTTTGGATATATTTTTTGACAAAGGTTGCGAGAATGAAGTCAAGATCACTCTCAAAGTGAAAGTGAATGTTATGATCTTCCTCGTCATTCCATTAATTGGTGAAACTACCACTATCATTATTTCTACGTTTTTTTTAAATACCCTAATGTTTTTAATTTTGACTATATTAAAATATTTAAAATACATCTATTGATAAATTAATGAAGTATATTTTATGAAAAAATAATTAAGAATAAAAGTATGTTAAACTATATATGAAAATAGGATGAGAGTAAGAATAAATGGTAGGAAAATGAATAGTTAACTAGAATTTATAAATTTATCTATTTCTTTTTTTCTTTTGTAGCATTGAATTGAATCTATATATTTATGCATTGCTTTGATAGGGATTTTGACTACCATGTTGCTTTATAGGATTGTAATGGTGTTGGTACATTAATTTATGGGAATTGCAATTGTGTGAACTTGACTTATTGTCCCACTTGTATGTTGTTTTTAAATTTCAGCTAGTAATATTTTTTGGACACTTTTTTCCTCCTTCCAATGTCTGGAATTGAACTTCTGCTCGATTCTTATTATAAAGGGGGTTTTAATGAGGTTCATTTTCGTTTAGAAAGCAATATTTATATTTATATTTATTATGTTTTACAATAAGTTGTGCGAATTTTAAAAAAAATCACGACCGAAACACACGATGTGACCCCAATAACATACGTTATGTCTGCAACCGCAATAACCACGACGTGACCAAAAACACGACCGTGAACGCTATTTAAATCTCTAATCCACACCAAGGATTTCATAAATTCACTAATTTGTATCAACCTTTAAGGAAAATGTGTAACCTTATAAACCTCTTAAGATTTATACCCCAAAATCTTAAGACAACACACTTTCCTAAAGAAAAACAAATTTGCAAACAATAAAAATCCTCATAAGATAAGTTTGTTTGCTACAATTGAGCTCTCGCACACCCAAGAGCACTTATAAAAGAATTATAAAGAGGAACAAAGAAAAATGCTCACGAGATAGACTAAAAATTTGTTTGAATTGACTTTTTTGGTTCTTCAATACTATTTGAAGGCCTCTTTTATATGCTCTTTTCATTTTCTAACTGTTGTGGGACCTTGGAGAAAATTTGAAGCCGTTGAAAGTCATTAAAATCGAACATTTAATGCTCACATGCATAAAGGTTTTAAAACATTTACCATGGTTTCAAGACTTTTAGGTGGGATTTATAAAACTAGTTGTTACTGGGCCAGAAATCTCAAAACCATTACATATGGTCTTGAAACCTTATGCATGGTCTCGAAACCATTGCTAAGGTTTTGGGAACAAAACCTTACTGTCCAGAAGATTTTGAAACCTCCCAAAGGTGATTTCGAAACCATCATTTAAAAACACTAAAATTGACTATCTTTTTAATTTTAAATGTATATTCAATATAGGTACAAAGTCAATTGTTTTAGAAATATTTTAACAAGTTAAATCGTGTTTTTGATAAATTTAAATTAAGTACATTAATTTCGATTTAGTCCTTGAAATAAATTTGGTTATGCCAAAATCAAAATAAATTTAATATTAACTACGAAATTACAACACGAAAACAATCTCAAATCATTTACATTTTCTTTTCAACCCAAAAACCCTCTTAAAACTCAAATTTGGCTCTTACCATCTTTACTATTGATATTGGTCTCTAATTGTAGCTCTTGACTTATAAATTGATATTGGCCTTTTATAATCCGAGGTAAACTTAAATAAAAAGGTTGGTTTCTTTAATGACTAAAAGCTATGGGTTTTTTTTTGAAGAAAAAAAGATGAAGCGGGAGATGACCAAAGAAAATGATAATGGAAAAGGATGATATCACTTAAAGAGGTTGTTATCTCCTATTTCTCACGTCCAAACAAGAGAATTAAATGGGTGATCAGTCTATTTTTTTTTTCAAATAAGATAATCGTAACATAAATTCTCCAAATTTCTCACTGTCACATAAGGCTTTACTTTAAGCCCACACAAGCACAATTCTCATCTAACAATGTTTAATTTTAGCCTAATTGAACTAATTATCTGATTACGTAATCAAGTCCAACATTAACTCGTTGACTTGAAAATCTGAATCATTACAATTACTCGTATCATAAATCACACATAGACAGATAATTCACAATTACATTAGGCATATACACTACTTCAAACATATACATATGATTAACATAACTTACGAACCACCAAACTCAAAATAAAACATACATGAGGATTAATCTAGCAAACATTATAATATCTATGAAAATCAGAGACTTATATATGACTTTAACAATAGCAAAACATATCGCTTGCAAAGACATTAAACACATAAAATGAACTTCAAAAAACTTAGTCAGATAGTCAATTAAACATACAAATACAGATATACAAAATTATCTAATTTCATATTAGAGACATCATACATTAACCAACTTTACAAGTTGAAGTCATTTAGAACAATTTATCTTAGTTATCAAAAATCAATCATTTGAGCCTAGGATAATCTAGCGTATACGAATGCACGAATCTAGCACATCCTCCCTGTGACATAAATGTCGAACAATCAAATTGATCCCTTCTCCTTCCCATGATCCATAGGTCTTCTAAGCACCAAAACATTCCTCCACCTCCCCATAAATAATCAATCTCGTATAAGCATTATAGACTCTATGACATGTTAACTATATTCAATACTATGCTAAGTTGATCAAGACAATGATTCAATCACGTTGTCACTTTCAATTTATCAACTCCCAAGCATCTTTCAGAGCTCATTTACACATTTCGAGTCCCTCAATTCTTATCATAACTTCGAAATATCAAAAGCATATAAATTTAGAAGCTACGTTTAACACATTTACATAAGTTATCATATGAACATTTCATAGATTTCACTTAACGCGGTTACAGAATGCATGGTCATGCTAAATATATTCATTTATTATAATTATAAAAATTTAAATGCATGGTCGTGCCAAATAGATTTATTCACTGAAATTATAAACTAAAATCTTTCATTTAATTAAATTAAAATATTAAATGCAAAAAATATAATCCATAAAAGATAGAAAAAATAACTTTTAAAGCCTCCGAAATTTAGAATACAGAAGTTGCAGACAGCTTCACCAAAAGGTTCATCCACTATATTCCACACACAAAAAGCCTTATAAATGGAGCTTCTCATCCCCTCACTAGGCAGGCAGGCAGGCTATACTGAGGTGAGGTGAGGTGAGGTGAGGTGAGGATGCCCATAAATAACTAAAGAATCAATCTATTAAACCAAATATACAGACAGGAATGCATCTCCAACACTTTTCCTTATTATCATTATTATTCTTATTACTATTCTCATAATTATCGCTGTCTAGATGAATATGCTAGAAGAAAATAACAACTTTCGCACTCATCAAGCGATGTTGATTGTGAAGGAGACGTAGGGATGGGCGTCGGCATCACCTCCTAAACCAGCCATTGCTCCACCTTCATCTTCGGTCTTCCAGTATGTACTGCATTTTTAAGGAGGACCGGATCAGTTTCAAATCAGGGAATTATCAATCAATAGGATATAGTAGTAAAACAATCTACGCAACCGTTATCAATTTGGACAATATTTAAAAGCTTCAGAATAATTTTGCAACATCATATATTAAGTCGGTATCTTCAGGATCTGAATCGCCATCGGTTCAGGTACACACAAACTGGAGAAAATGAATCATGTGCTTTAATCCATTTCCACAAAATTTCCCAGTTAACTATGCTCGGTAAGCAAGTTTCCACATTTCAGACTAATGAAGTACTGACTTTTAAATTTATTTGTGCATCCATACAGGGCAGTTTTGCAAAATATAGACATGATAGATGACTCGCTCCATGTTCACTCTGGTTTCAACTTTCAACAATTTTACAACCCACACGCCAAAAGAAAAAAATAGAGAGGCCTTTTAAGCTTACCTGTTTGCACTATCACATAACCCTTCAAGGATGGTCCGCACTTTCTTCTCACCCTTCACAGATGGGGCTAAAACACATGCCTGATAATCAGTTCAAAACCAGAAGTCGGCCATGTCAAACAATTGCTGGTTCAAAAACATTTATAGAAATCATTTAGTAATTGTTACCAGGAATGATGGTGGCAAACCATATCTCAGAATGCTCTCTGCAAAGACACGTACAGCACAAAAGTGCATCCAGGAGCTGAAAACCTACAACCAAGCAACATATTCAGAATACAGTTCAAAATATAGAAAAACTTGAGAATCTCAAAGGAAACAGAAAATATGAGATACCTCTCCATAACCAGCATAGCACCATTGCAAAAGAGAGCTTCGCAAGTTATCTTGGTCTTGTACCAATTTTTCTAATTCCTGCTTTCGGTTCTCCTGCACTTCTGGACTATATTCAAAATCACGAACCTGAATGGCATCAAAAGAAATGACCCAACAGGCATATAATATCCTCCAAAAGTGTAATATTTTTAAATTTAAGATTACATACTCCATGCATGGAATGCCAAAAACAGCTCAGATAGAAAATAAAAAAAGCAACCATAGAATGCACTCACTTGGAAGCCTCTTTCGCGTGCACTAGTTCTGAAATTGTCCACAACGCGACCAAATAAGGTGACAGTGTAAAGGGCATATTCATTATCTTCATACAACTTCTTGGAGGACCTAGGGACCTGAAAATGGATTGCTTTGTTACACAGACTGACCTCAACGTACAATAAGTTAAATTACTATACATACAAGTCTTCTGTTACAACAAGTGAATTCTACAATCAGAATGAGAAATGCTTCTAAATAAGAAGCTAAAACTAACAGCTCTTTCATCAATAAAGCTACAAACTTTATCCCAAAAAATAAACTCCATCTTTTTCATCACTGGTAATAAACTAGAATAGCTGGTCAGCATCAAAATATTCAGCTCGTTCAAACTTGAGGAACAAGAAACAGAATTGGCTGCAATATTTCGTGCGATTGAAGAATTTTTGGAATTTTCATCCAGGCTCCCACTTGTTCACAGTGCAGCCTAGCATAAATTGCACACAAAATGTTCTTCAATTGCACGCTATATTACCACTCAATTATGCTTCTTGACCTCTAACATGTCCAACCATGGCTTAAAAGCAAATCCAGCTATAAACCCAGGATCTCTGATAGCAAAATTGGTGTGGACCCATGTGTTTTAAGGAGAAAATAGCAGTAATCAATAGAATTAAGGCTGGAAACAAGTTAGAAAGAAGTTGACACTCTAGAAAACGAAGGGTTATAAAATACCTTTAGTTTCTCCCTATTAATTCAAAGAAAACAATAAGAATAATAATAATAAAGTTGTTGGCTGTAAACCTTACAGCTTATCTATACTAGGTTTTCATCCAAGTAAAATTACTAAGCTTTCTAGCAAATAAGTTTTAATCCGAGCTGTCTATCATAATTCCAATAATCAATACAGAAGAAAAATAATAACACTTAAAAAAAGCTCCTATGTCACATATACTTCAAAAACATTACAAGAAAAACAACTGCTCTGACAGGTAGTATTTGATATAACAAGCAGCTATGAATTGACAGCTAGTGTTAGAACTTTGAACCAAGAATGATATTGCTTTACCACATAGCTAGTCAATGTTTCGTAACTCAACAGCCAATCCTTCTGTGAATACTTGGGAACAATTGCAAGGAGAGTCACCAGGTGTTCCGAAGTAATGATATCCTCTGGCTTCACTAGATTAGACAGATCACGAACAGCCAAGCTAAAGTAGGCAGAAGTCGATCAGCTATAAAAAAACAGAACATTCTGGCATATGCAACAATCACAGAAATGCAGTAGTCATACCTTCCACTTTGCTTTCGGTTTATGGCATTAAGTTGCCCACGCACATTATTATACTCAGAAACACGAACCTAAAATAATAAAAAAACACTTGGGACCGCAAGTTCCATTCAACCTATTCAGCACGTATAGAGGTATAGGAACTACCTTGAGATCATCCTCAATCTTTGCCACTTGAGTGTGAATACCATCAACAATTTCCCTCAAAGGAGACATTGTTGGGTACCTTGCTTCATCCCAAACAAACCTGGTATCAGATCACCAAAACCAACTTGAATCAAAATCCATCTTCCATACTAGTATCCTATCAGATTCATAATTAATGCCATATCTATTAATTAAATTTTGCAATTTTTTTACCTGGTTAGATAAGAATCAACAGGCACTCCATCAACAGTGAGAGCATTGGTTTCCAAGCCAGATACCCTCTCCAGTTCCTCGATCTGCCTCCTGATTTTGTGGGAAACTCCTTCGATAAAGGCATTTGACTGGAAACACATTGAAAAGGAAACAAAAGATTAAAACTCAAAACCAAATCAAGGAATTCTCTTAATTTCATTTATTTTTGCTATAAATTAAATGAACAGATCTAAGAAAGACTAAAAATAAAGAATGGGTTATTGAAGTAGAAGGGGGGGGGTTACTTTCAAGAGATCGTCACTGAGAGCAAGCAGTGAATCGAGAGTTCCGACACGGAGATTGGGTATATTGAACTGCAATTGAAAAGAGAAAGAAGGATTAGAAATTCAGATCTAATCGGGGAGAGATTTTGTCGATAGATGGAAAGAAAGATACTCGGTAAAGAGGAGTGTCGAAGGAATGCTTGGATATTTGATCTTGTAAGTTATTCCAAAGAGTGGAGGCTGAGTTGTGAACAGGAAGAGACACCACCCAGTATCTGCTAGCCATTGCTAGATAAAAAAAAAAGAGCAAAAATTTAATACAAGAGAGAGAGAGAGAGAGAGTCGATCTTATCGTGGCTATGGGAATAGGCAATGATGATGAAGGAAGGATCATAAAACAAACAAAAGGTAAAAGAATTTTACAACAACTTCCTCTCCTGTAACATTTTTTTAGGGTAAATTATACAGGTGATCACTTAATTATTAAGTGTGACTTGTTTTGACCACTGAATTAAAAAATTGACGGAAGTAATGACGTGGCCGTTAAAGTAAAATTTATATAATTATATATTGGTCATTGTTAATTACCTATTATATCAATTTAACCTTAATTTTAAATTAAATGAATAAAATTAATCATCCAATCGGGTGACGACATGTGTGGTCACCCGATTTGATGATTTTATTCAATTATTATTTTATTGTATTTAATATATTTTCCTCCAATCAAGTGGTGCCACGTATTACCACCTGATAGAAGAAAAATTCAAGAATAAAGAGGAAATGCTTGGCATAGGGTTTGAACCCACAACCTCATGAGTAGAAACTCATGACTTTACCGCTGCACCAATTCGATTTTAAAAGTATAAATTGCACCATATTTTATATATCTTATAATGAAGCAAATACTAGGGAATAAAGAAGTAAAACGGTTGCTAGGAGACTCGAACCTAAATCACTCGAAATGTATAAAATAATACAAACAACATAACCAATTCAAATAATTGATTTAAATATGAATATATTTTAAATATATTTAAATATTCAATTTAAATATTTGAATATTCAATTTAAATATTTAAATCGAATATTCAAATATTTAAACCGAATATTCGAATATTTAAATCAAATATTAAATTGAATATTTAAATCAAATATTCGATTATAAAATATTTGATTTAAAATATTCGAATATTTAAAATATTTAAATCAAATATTCGAATATTTAAATTGAATATCCGAAGATTTAAATTGAATATTCGAATATTTAAAATGTTTAAATCTAATATTTGTATATTTAAATTGAATATTAAATCGAATTTTCAAATGTTTAAATCGAATATTAGAATATTTAAATCAAATATTTGAATATTTGAATCAAATATTCGAATATTTAAATCAAATATTAAATTGAATATTTAAATCAAATATTTGAATATTTAAACCGAAAAGTCAGTGGAAATTTGTAAATATTTGAATCAAATTTTCGAATATTTTATTCAAATATTCAAATATTCGATTTAAACATTTGAATATTCTTACTATTCAATTTAAATATTCGAATATTAGATTTAAACACTTCAAATATTCAAATATTCAATTTAAATATTCGAATATTTAATTTAAACATTTTAAATATTCGAATATTTTAAATCAAATATTTTATAATCGAATATTCTATTTAAATATTCAATTTAAAATTTGATTTAAATATTTGAATATTCGGTTTAAATATTTGAATATTCGATTTTAATATTCAATTTAAATATTCGATTCAAATTCTTAAATTGAATATTTAAATTGAATATTCAAATATTTAAATTGAATATTTAAATATATTCATATTTAAATCAATTATTTGAATTGGTTTTGTGGTTTGTTTGATTTTATACATTTCAAGTGATTTAGGTTCGAGTCTCCTAGCAACCGTTTTACTTCTTTATTCCCTAGTATTTGCTATATTATAAGCTATATAAAATACGGTGCAATCTATTTCACTAAAATCGGATTGGTGTAGTGGCCGAGTCACTGGTGTCCATGCATAAGCACTTCTTTTTTATTCTTGAATTTTCCTTTCATCAAGTAGTGACACGTGTCACCACTTGATTGGAGGAAAATATATTAAATACAATAAAATAATAATTAAATAAAATCCTCCAATCGGGTAAAGACACGTGTTGTCACTTGATTGGTTGATTAATTTTATTTATTTATTTTAAAATTAGGACTAAATTGATATAATAGGTAACTAACAAGGACCAAATGTGTAACTATACAAATTTTATTTTAACAGCCACGTCACTCGTTCCGTTAGTTTTTTAACGGTGGTGGCCAAAATAGGTCTAATTAAATAGTTGGGTGATCGAATTTTGAATTTTTTTAGTTCGGTGGCCAAAACAGGTCACACCCAATAGTTGGGTGGCCACCCAAGTAGTTTACCCTTTTTTTTAATAGAGTATTTCCTTTTTCTGCATGGAATTAATAAACTAAAAAAGAAAATAATGATTTTATTATTATTTATTAGGGTATACTACATGGTTAGTCCTTTTTATTTTTGGGCTGTTTGATTTTTGTCACCAGTTTTGCAAAAATTATGTTTTAATCACTTACGTTATCGATTTATAACATTTTGATCACTTACTTGAGAATTTTTACTGCAACTTTCTCTTTTGTAACCTTTTTTTTTTAATAGAGTGATTCCTTTTTCTGCATATATCGTTAATTCAATTCAAGGAATTAATAAACTAAAAAAGAAAACAATTCCTTTATTATTATTATTATTACTATTATTATTATTATTATTATTATTATTATTATTATTATTATAGTAACCTACATGGTTAGTCCTTTTTATTTTCAGGTTGTTCGATTTTGGTCACCCATTTTGCAAAAAAATATATTTTGGTCACTTACGTTATCAATTTATAACATTTTGATCATTGAGCCATCAACTCTCTTTAGGTAATGATGTGACATGTTAATAAATAGTTTATTTTAAATTTGATTCATGAACTTTAGATAAAATATCAATTTGACTCTAAACTTTAGATAAAATGTTAGGATATTTGTTTTGATATAATAATTGAAAAATAGTTTTGGACTAAATTGAAAATATTGCAAAAATGATTTTAAGTCCAAACAACTTGAGAAATATGTTTAAAATGGTTTTGAAACATTTTTTACTCGAATCTATGATTTCCAAGTTCAAAATAGTCAAAAACTAGCCCCTGGTACCGATACCTGAACCCCGGTATCAATACCGAAAGGACCGTACCAGTACCGACACCCTCAGTCCCGATACGCACATTTAAAACAGATTCCAGAACCGTTTTTGGGTACCGATACTGGCTTGCTAGTATCGATACCAAGAATGGAGTATCGATACCCATGTGCAGGTAACGATACCCCCAGTCAAACTTAGGCTCCAACGGCTATTTCCAAATTAGGTCGGTATCGATACCTCAACCCGAGTATCGATACCCTATGTTGCAGAATTGCAATTTTGGTTGGAAAATGTTCCCCAACGGCTCCAATTCATCCCCAACGGCCACCAACGGCTGGAAACTCATTTGGGAGGATAAAAGGACCCCTCAAGCACCTGGAACAACTAATGATTCCATTATCAACAACATTATGATGCCAAAATTGTCTTAGGGCCTTTAAATTCACATTCTTTGTATAGACAACACTTGTGAGCTTTAATTGTTAGATTTGCTCAAGTGTTTTAGGTTTGGGTGAGTGCTTAAAAGAGTGCAAACATCTACCTTGTAGAGAGGATTCTTTGTTTGCCTTATTTCTTTGTTTGAGAGGATTCCCAAAGCTTGGGTTGTAAGCTTTGGATGCTAGACTTGGTAATTGGGTCTAGGATTGTAAATGTCGCCTCTTAAGCCTTGTAAAAGGGGAAGAAATTCATAGTGAATTAAGAAATCCTTAGTGGTGTGCTAAGGTAGTGGATGTAGGCTTTGATTAGAAAGCCGAACCACTCTAAAATCCTTGCTTTTTTGTCCAATCTTTTATCAGTTTTAGCCAATTCAACCAAACATAAAAAATAACCCTCTTGACGGTAATCGGAGATCGATTCGAGCGTGCAACAAGCCTATCATAAAATATTAATCTAACTCTTGAACTGTAGCTAAATCCCCCGCCAACAATCATTGCTCACCTTCATCGTTGGCTATCGCTCACCATGTCGTCGTCAACGATCTTTGGACTCAAAATTTTCAATTCATCTTTTTACCTTTTGAATTCAAATTTAGTGTTGTTTCACACAAAAAAATATTCCGAACTCCACAAATCCATTTAGATTTATCAAATTCAAAACACTTTCACTATATTTTAGTTTAATATTAAATTTGACATTTCTTTTTGTTTGATTAATTTTTCACTATTATTTTCCTATTTTCAATTGTATTTGTAATTTATTTTATTTATTTTCAATTGTATAATATTTTATTGGCTTAAAGGTCAAATTAGCCCTCAATGAAAAAAAAACAATTTTAGTTCTTATGAATTTTTGACCCAATTTAGCCCTCATTAGCCGAAACACACTCAATTTAGCCATTTCGCAAGGTTGACCAATTTTGACTGTTAACTCATTAACAACCAATAATATGATGACATGTGGTACACACTAAAAGTGCCACATTATTGAACCGTAAAAAAGTTATAGAAAATTATAAAAAAATATAAAAAAAACAAATATATATATAGTATAAAAAATTATAAAGATTATAAACCTTATAAAAATAAAATAGTTTATTTTAAATTTGATTAGTGAACTTTCAATAAAATATCAATTTGTTTATGAAATTTAGATAAAATATTAAATTGACCAATTACTTTTAGATGAAATATTAATTTAACTCTTGAACTTTAGTTAAATCCCCCGTTGGCAATCATTGCTCACCCCGTCGTTGGCTGTCACTCACCACCGTGTAGGTCACCGTCAACCGTCGTTGACAATGATCGTTGGACCCAAAATTTTTAATTCACTTTTTTACCTTTTGAATTCGAATTTAGTGTTTGTTTCACACAAAAAAATACTCTAAACTACACAAATCTATTTAGATTTATCTATTTCAATACATTTTTTACTATATTTTAGTTTAATATTAAATTTTTAATTGTATTTGTAACTTATTTTTTATTTTCAATTGTATAATATTTTATTGATTTAAAGGTCAAATTAACCCTCAACGAAAATTTTAAAAAATAATTATGATTTTTTGCACCTAATTTAGCCCTTATTAGCCGAAACACATTCAATTTAGCCCTTTCGCAAGGTTGGCCATTTTTAACTGTTAACTCATTAACAACCAATAAGATGATGACATATGGTACACCTTAGAAGTATCACGTCATTAAACCGTAAAAAATTCTAAAAAAATAAAAAGTTATAGAAAAGTATTAAAAAAGAAAAGAATATATAAAATATAAAAAATTTATAAAGATTATAAAACTTGTAAAAATATCATTTTAAAAAAATATATAAGATATAAAATTTATAACTGAAATTATGAAAAATAAAAAAATATTAAAAAATTTAGTTGATAATCGTAAAGAAAAAGGTGCAACATAAGACAACATTGTATAATTATTTCAATGAAAGAATAGCCAAACCAGTACAAAATGCAAATGACAAACACGAATTATCATGTTTAGGTTGAAGGGGACTAAGGGAGTTCTTAACTATAATTGATTTCAAAAAGAGAAAGCGAAAGTGTTTTTTTTTTGTAAAATCACAAAAAATTACACCAAAGATGCCCTCACAGACCCCTGCTTAACAGAGGCATACATTTTCATATATGTTCTCTCATTAAAGGTGTAGCCACCCCTTTTTTGAAAATATTTAAGAAAAAGTTTTAAATATAGGTTGAGGTTGATAAGTTAAAATTTTTAAGGAGATTCAAGAATTTAGAAAAGAGAATTAAAAGACTTAAAATTCGATAAAAATGATTTAAAAAATTGATTTTAAAAAGAATGAGAAAATATATAATATTTGAAAATATTTAAAAAATGGGGAATTCTATCAATATGATGGAGTCGCCATCGGTCGTTTTAAAAGGGGTAGAATGGGCACCGAAAATGAAACCAGAGATAAAAACGGGTCCGAGAGTCGGTTACGAATGGGGAAGGATTAGCACCCTCACTCCACCCAAAATTGGTAGCAAAAAATTTACCTTTTTTTAATACTGGATTTTCCAAATTAAAATGACATTTAAATCAAAATTTGGTTATACATGTGGGTAAATTTTAAGAGCCATGTTATTCGAGAATGAACTGTTAGAGTTGTGATCTAAATTCTTTTGGGATTTGGTTTAAAGTTAGAATCGTACTTTTAGTAGATCTTGTTTACTTTATATTAATTAAAGGTAGAAAACTCAGTTTGAGTAGAAATTGTTTCTATGCAAGTTTCCTCTGTAAACAAGGAATTTGTCCTTATAAATAGATACTAGGGATTAGGGATTTAGACAAAACATCATAAATTAGTTGTAATCTCTTTCTCCATCATAGTGAAAGTTCTCATCCTCTACTCGTGGTTTTTCCCTTTTGGGTTTTCCACGTAAATTCTTGGTGTTATTTTTCTTTTCCGCGTTTGCGCTTATTTACTTGTCTCGTCATTATTGTCCCGGTAGTATAACAAATTGGCATCAGAGCTTTTCAGGTGAAGTATGAAATTCCGTTGTTGGATCGCAACGTCAGGTTTTCGCTATGGCAGGTAAAGGCTCGAGATGTTCTTGTTCAGATGGATTTAGATGATGCATTAGATGAGTTTGATAATATGCTGAAAGAATGGTCGGATACAAAGAAGCGCCACAATGATAGGAAAGTTGCTTTCCAGATCCGTTTGCACTTATCAAATAGTATTTTGCAGGATGTTCACAAAGAGAAGACAGTTGTCGACTTATAGGCAAAATTGGAACAAATTTGCATGAAGAAAACTTTGACTAGCAAGTTGCTCCTGAAGCAATGCCTATACTCCCACAAGTTAGTAGAAGGTTCGTGTCTTGATAACCACCTAACTGATTTCAAGGAGATCGACTCAGATTTGGAAACAATGGAGGTAAAGTACAATGAGGAAGACTTATGTTTGATTTTACTTTGCTCATTGCCCGCTTCATATTTGTCTATTAGAAGCACCCTCATACACAGCCGTGATACCCTTACTCTTGAGGTATATGATAATTTGAATTCACATGACAAGATGCAACATCTTACTGGCTCCGAGTTCCAAGTAGAGGGTCTCATGGTGCATGGATCGACTAGTTCAGACCACGGAAGAAAAGGTGATAATAATTCCGGCAGTCAAAATAGAGGCACGTCCAAGTCGTCAAATCAAGGTAAAACATGCTATTTCTGCAAAAGGAAATATCATATTAAATCTGAGTGTTACATATTACAAAATAAGATAAAGTGGGAATCTGAGAATCAGAATTTCAATAAAGATGAAGCTGATATTGTAGAGGAGTATAATGATGGTGAACTTTTAGTTGCTTCTGGCGAATACTCTATAGCGAGTGGGGAGTGGATTCTTGACTCTGGTAGTAGTTTTCATATGAGTCCAAATTGGGATTGGTTTGCGACGTATAAACCTGTATCTACAGGTGTTGTCTTGTTGGGACATAATATCTCTTGTAAAGTTGCAGGTATTAGCACAATCAAGATTAAGATGTTTGAAGGGATTGTTTGAACACTTGGTAATGTGAGGCATGTTCCAGATTTAAGAAGAAATCTGATTTCGTTAGGTACTCTGGATTCAAAGGGTACAAATACTCCAATAAAGGTGGAGCTATCAAAATTTGCAAATGCGCTCTCGTTGTGATGAAAGGGTATAAAAGAGCAGCCAATTTTTATGTTCTGCAAAGTTTAACTATTTTAAGTGATGCTTCCGTTGTTTCCTCATGCATGTCAAATGACGATGTTACTGATGAAGGCGTCTTGAATGAATCAAGTAAAAGAGGATTTTGTGTTGAACATGAAAACCGTGGGCATAACTGTTCTGGTAGGCAGAAAAGAGTTCGATTTCGTGGGCATAACGAATTTGAAAAGAAGAATAAAGTTGAATTCCATAGGTATAATGGATTTGAGAAGATTAAAAGAGTTCGATTTGCTTCAAAGATAAATAATGAGAAAGGTAGTAGTGCCATTGATGATCGAGGTCGTGTTATTGCTCGTGGTGATATAGTTGTGAGCAAAGTTGGCACTAATATTGATCTTACCGACGTGAAGACTAAATTACTTTGTACATCCAAGCTTGGCAAGGCTTGGATTCGGTCGGTGTTCATTGCTGAAGACTACCCCTTGAAGGGGTTTCATGAAAGAGGTGGAGATATTGTTCGACATGAATTTGTCTCAATGTGGAGATTTGTTAGAGTTGTGATCCAAATTCTTTTGGGATTTAGTTTAAAGTTAGAATCCTACTTTTAATAGATCTTGTGTACTTTATATTAATTAAAGGTAGGAAACACAGTTTGAGTAGAATTTGTTTCTATGCAAGTTTCCTCTGTAAACATTGAATCTATCCCTATAAATAGATACTAGGGATTAAGGGTTTAGACATAACATCATAAATCAGTTGTAATCTCTTTATCTATCATAGTGCAAGTTCTCATCCTCTGCCCGTGATTTTTCCCTTTTGGGTTTTCCACATAAATTCTTGGTGTTATTTTTTTTCTGCGTTTGCGCTTATTTACTTGTCTCGTCATTATCGTCCCGGTAGTATAACATAAACGAAAAAACTACCACCACTATGCTTGGTATTAGCCCCGTTTACTCTCGAATAAAAGGGCACCACATTAACAAATTAATAAGTCGAATGTGCAATAACAAGGCATGTTAAAAACACGCATGAATAAATTAAAGAAAATGCAATACATATTAATTGATCGAACAATTTTACCACATGCGAGCACATAAACATAAATGAAAGAGCATAAAGTAACATAATGAAATTGTAATCACTCATTTTTGTACGGGTTTTTAGTATTTTTTAGTATTGTTGTAATAATATAAATAAATAATAATAATAAAATTAATAAAAAAACAAAAAAGCAAAAAAAGGAATTTAATAATAAAAAAGGAGGAGGGGGTGGAGCACAAGGCTCCACGTCACCCTCCTCACCCCTATAAATAGAAGCAATTGGCAGCAAGAATTGAAGAAGCAAATTGAATTGCAATCAAGCAATTTGAAGGAGGCAATCGGTTGGGCTTGGCCAAATAAGGGAGCTTAGGCTCCCGGCTAGCCCAGGATCGGGGCAGTGTCCTCTGTCCTAGTCGGTTCGATCGGGGTCCTATTTTAGATCCGATCTAGTTAATGTTTTTGGAGAGGTCGTGGTAGATCTCGGTGGGGCCCAGTCGGGGTTCGTCGTTCGTACTCCTAGTTAGGTATATTTTCTTTCCTTTTTATTTATGTTGTAATTTTTATATTTTAATGAAGTAGTAGTTAATTTAAAATTGTGTTTTTAATTTGTATGTTTATCTATGTTTTAGATTAGTATGCTTTAAATTTATGTTTTAGACTAGTATTTTATTTATGTTAGATATGTTTTTATTTATAAGTTAGATTAATATTTATGTATGTATGTTTTAGATTAGTATTTTATTTGTGTTAGATATGTTTTTATTTATAAGTTAGATTAATATTTATGTATGTATGTTTTAGATTAGTATTTTATTTGTGTTAGATTTGTTTTTATTTATGTGTTAAATTAATAGTTATGTATGTATGTTTTTAGATTAGTATTTTATTCATGTTATATTAGTATTTATTATGTTAGTATTTATTCATATTTTTACCACAGTGTATTTATTTATATTTGCCATGTTTTTAGTTTGCATAACGAACATATATTTTGTCAATGCGGTGCCCTTTTATTCAAGCGTAAACGGGGCCAGTATCAGGCGTAGTGATAGTGGTTGGGCGTTTACTCTCGAATAACGGGGCCTTTAAAATCTACTCGCACTTATAATCAAATTTTAATTTAATCATCACTTTAATCCGGAAAGTCTAATATTAATAAAGCGGTAATTATTAAAGTACCAATTTTGGGCGGTGTGAGGGTGCTAATCCTTCCCCATCCGTAACCGACTCCCGAACCCAAAGTTTTCAAAATCTCTGGTTTTCTATGGTGTCCGGTCCACCTTAAGTGGCCGATGGCGACTCCAATTTTAAATAAAATGCGGGTTTTCTAAAATCCCACGCGGAAGCAAATATTTTCCAAAAAAAAACACCATTTTCAATATTTCAAAATAAATAAAAAACATATTTTTTAGCGAAAAAAACACGCTACAGATGGCGACTCCACTGGGGAATTTTTTTTTTCAAAATCAAATGAGAGTCGAGCTTTTTTCAAATAATTACCGCTTTATTAATATCGGAAATTCCGGATTAAAGTGACTATTAAACTAACATTCGGTTATAATTGTGCGTTTGTTTTAACGCATTTAAAATATGGCATATAAACCCATTTTTTTAAGTGGGGGGAAAACGCTAATGCTTTCGTGGAGATATCGTTCTCCCGTATGGGCCTAGCAAGTACCTTCGGGGCTCGAGTACCTTATGCTTTCGCGAGGATATCGTTCCTTCGTAGGGGCATAAGCGAATGGGTCCCCCTGAATTGAACCTGGTTGAAAGGAGCCTATAATAGGTGATGACCGGGGGCCTTGCTACTCTTAGTAGAGGACAGCAAGGACAATTCGGGTACCTCTTAGCACCAAAATTGCATATAGTGAGCCGTAGGAGCCAACCCTTTAGAGCCATGTAAAACTCTGCCCGATTAGTGGTCACCCTATTTAGGCTCTGGTGCCTTGTTTCTTGTTTATGTACAGTTTTTAATACTTTATTTTTGTTTTATTAATCATTTTATTTGGTACTAACTCATTTTATTCTCATCTCATTGATTTCACCTGCATCATTGCACAACATCATCACCATCTTAATTTTGCATTGCATCGATTTAGGACATATTTTGCATGCATTCATTTTCAGAATAATAAAACTAATCCTCGGGTTGCCCCATTAAATACAATGAAGATGGTCGATCTAGCACCTTACAAAGCCTCTTACAAAAGCTTGGTCTTGGGGCATGTCCAAAAGCACCCCCACATCTTTTACAAATAGTGTGCCTCTAACAAGGTCCAGTCTGGGGGCATTCTTTGCCAAGGTCCAGCCTTCATTGCCGAGTCAAACTCTTGCATCTTTGACCACAGTCTGCAAAATTACACCCAATCCAAAAATAATAATAATGAGCTGCCATGAACCAACACACAATTTATAAACCCAACTTAGGGGGAAACAAAATGTGCTTCAGGGATTCAAATTTACTATAAGAATATTCTCAGACGATGGCATAAAATGAACAAAATTTTGGGACATGCTCTCAGATGAAAGCTAATTCAAAGAAAAGTGATTGAACCCAGAACAAAGTCGGGGCACCGTCACATACAAAAAACTAAAATCCTGACGGGACCAGTGAGGAGTCAGGGGCATCCCATTGAGGGCCAGAAAAAATCATATCACATTCATGCATTTAGATTGCATTCATCTTGCATTAAACCATTTTTACATACGTCATACATTTAGATTAAATGCATACACCAAAATCACCATGCATTTAGGGTAGACACATGCATTTAGACATAAAATTAGATACATTCATGCAATCTTACTTGTACATAACAGGTCTAGGAAAAAACCGAGTACCCTCGGCATGGGGGCAATGACAAGAGGGCCAACCCTAGTCTTAGAGGAGGCCAAACACAAAGAGGATGTTGAAACATCAATAAAAGGTAACAGTGACAAATTTTGTGAACATTTACTGATTAATGTTTTTTTCATTTTTAGGTCATACCTCTCCGCCAGTAGAGCAGCAGAAGTAGACTTTTCTAGATCTTGCCTTCGTCATTGTTGATAAGCCAACAATTTTCAGATTCTATTTTACCGCTGATGAAGCAACAATATAGACATCCTAAAGATCTCGTTTCTTCGTTGATGGTGCAACAGATCCGAACCTTTCCCCAAACAGATCAAATTTATAATCAAGTCTTGTTTCTCTACTAACGGTGCAACCAGACCTAATTTTCCTCAAGTCTTACTCCTTTGTATAGTTCAAGAAAAAAGAAAAATTACCAAAAAAATAGAGTTGAAAAAAATAGAAAAAAATCAAAAAATCAAAAGTAAAAAAAATCAAAAAATGAAAAAAAAGAAAAAAAAAAGAAAAGAAAGTCGAAAAAATCAAAAAATGAAGAAAAATGAACGAAATGAAAATCAAAATGAATTTATCAGCTTTCATCGCCCGAACCAGTCCTCCACTGATGGAGTGGCAAGGTACAAGCTATCGTCGTCCTCTAATCATGCTCTCCGCTGATGGTGTAGCCGGTTTTAGGTCGGCATTATCAAATCTTGCTCTCCGCTGATAGAGTTGCTACGTCCAAGCTCCCGTCGTCCTCTGATCCTGCTCTCCGCTGATGGTGTAGCCGGTTCCAGGTCGTCATTATCCAATCCAGTCCTCCACTAATGGAGTGACCGGGTCCAAGCTCCCGTCGTCCTCTGATCCTGCTCTCCGCTGATGGTGTAGCCGATTCCAGGTCGTCATTGTCCAATATAGTCCTCCGCTGATGGAGTTGCTAGGTCCAAGCTCCCGTCGCCCTCAGATACTGCTCTCCGCTGATGGTGTAGCCGGTTCTAGGTCATAATTGTCCAATCCAGTTCTCCGCTGATGGAGTTGCCGGTTCCAAGCTCCCGTCGTCCTCAAATCTTGCTCTCCGCTGATGGTGTAGCTGATTTTAGGTCGTCATTGTCTAATCCAGTCCTCCGCTGATGGAGTGACCGGGTCCAAGCTTCCGTCGCCCTCAGATTCTGCTCTCCGCTGATGGTGTAGCCGGTTCTAGGTCATAATTGTCCAATCCAGTTCTCCGCTGATGGAGTTGTCGGGCCCAAGCTCCCGTCATCTTTAAATCTTGCTCTCCGCTGATGGTGTAGCCGATTTTAGGTCGTCATTGTCCAATCCAGTCCTCCGCTAATGGAGTGACCGGGTCCAAGCTCTCGTCGCCCTCAGATCCTGCTCTCCGCTGATGGTGTAGCTGGTTCTAGATCATAATTGTCCAATCCAGTCCTCCGCTGATAGAGTGATCGAGTCCAAGCTCCCGTCGTCCTCCGATCCTGCTCTCCGCTGATGGAGCGGCTAGGTCCCGATTGCTGTTGTCCTACTTATCCGCTGATGGTGTAGTAGGGTTCCAGTTAATATTTCTGTTTCTCCAACTTTACTGATTTTCAAGTTTTCTTTATTAATGTTGTAAGTAGAAAACAAATAAAAAAAAGAAAGAAAGAAAAAAAAAGAAAAGAAAAAAAAAAGAAAAAAAAGAAGAAAAAGAAAAAAAATGAAAAAGAAAATCAAAAAATGAAAAAAAATGAAAAAAATGAAAAATGAGCTTTCAACC
This sequence comes from Hibiscus mutabilis, assembly GCA_019671005.1. NCBI lineage: Eukaryota > Viridiplantae > Streptophyta > Magnoliopsida > Malvales > Malvaceae > Hibiscus > Hibiscus mutabilis. Next base: position 18,898,187 of record CM033722.1, on the reverse strand, counting down.
AAATTCTGATCATGCCTCTTCCTCAGAGTCGTAGCTTGATCACAAAAAAAGAACAACTATCCGATCCTGCCTCTTCGTCGGTGTCGTAGCTGGATCAAATCTTTAGACCATGCCTCTTCGTCGGTGTTGTAGCTTGGTCAAATCTAACTTTCGGTTCTGCCTCTTCGTCGGTGTTGTAGCTGAACCTAATTCACTAACTTCCGGTCTTGCCTCTTCGTCGGTGTTGTAGCTAGACCAAATTCACTAACTCTTAATCTTGCCTCTTTGTCGGTGTTGTAGCTGGATCAACATTACTAACTTTAGACCATGCCTCTTCGTCGGTGTTGTACCTTGGTCAAAATTCACCAACTTTCAAGTTTTAAGAAAAAAAAAGAGAGAGAAAACAGAGAAAAAAATAAAAAGAAAAAAATATGAAAAAGCAGAGAAAAAGGAAACAAAAAAAAGAGAGAGAAAAAAAGAGAAAAATTGTCAGTTTTTTGATCTTGCCTCTTCGTCAGAGTTGTAGCTGGATCAGACATTAGAACTTTCACCTATCGGTCTTGCCTCCTCGTCAGTGTTGCAGCTGGATCGAATTTTGTAGACCCTGTCTCTTCGTCGGTGTTGCAGCTGGGTCGAACTCTCTTTAGGTATTAGCTTATTACCAATAATGTAGCAAGTAGAACTCGGTTTGGCTTCCTCAACAAACAACCCTCATTTTGAAGGCTTTGCTTCCCGAGAGTGACAAGGTGGATCAACCAAAACAAGAAAGAAGACATGCGTTGAAGAGAATGAAGATCTACCAAAGAAAGAAGACGCGTCAAAAGGAGAGAAGTTTAGCCAGATAAGACAAAAATGAGTGTTTTTGATCTTTGCTTTGTTCTCGTTTCACAAGAACAAGCAAAGAGGGGCAACTGTAATCACTCATTTTTGTACGGGTTTTTAGTATTTTTTAGTATTGTTGTAATAATATAAATAAATAATAATAATAAAATTAATAAAAAAAACAAAAAAGCAAAGAAAAAGGAATTTAATAATAAAAAAGGGGGAGGGGAGTGGAGCACAAGGCTCCACGTCACCCTCCTCACCCCTATAAATAGAAGCAATTGGCAGCAAGAATTGAAGAAGCAAATTGAATTGCAATCAAGCAATTTGAAGGAGGCAATCGGCTGGGCTTGGCCAAATAAGGGAGCTTAGGCTCCCGGCTAGCCCAGGATCGGGGCAGTATCTTCGGTCCTAGTCGGTTCGATCGGGGTCCTATTTTAGGTCCGATCTAGTTAATGTTTTTGGAGAGGTCGTGGTAGATCTCGGTGGGGTTCAGTCGGGGTTCGTCGTTCGAACTCCTAGTTAGGTATATTTTCTTTCCTTTTTATTTATGTTGTAATTTTTATATTTTAATGAAGTAGTAGTTAATTTAAAATTGTGTTTTTAATTTGTATGTTTATCTATGTTTTCGATTAGTATGCTTTAAATTTATGTTTTAGACTAGTATTTTATTTATGTTAGATATGTTTTTATTTATAAGTTAGATTAATATTTATGTATGTATGTATGTTTTAGATTAGTATTTTATTTGTGTTAGATATGTTTTTATTTATAAGTTAGATTAATATTTATGTATGTATGTTTTAGATTAGTATTTTATTTGTGTTAGATTTGTTTTTATTTATGTGTTAAATTAATAGTTATGTATGTATGTTTTTAGATTAATATTTTATTCATGTTATATTAGTATTTATTATGTTAGTATTTATTCATATTTTTACCACAGTGTATTTATTTATATTTGCCATGTTTTTAGTTTGCATAACGAACATATATTTTGTCAATGCGGTGCCATTTTATTCAAGCGTAAACGGGGCCAGTATCAGGTGTAGTGATAGTGGTTGGGCGTTTACTCTCGAATAACGGGGCCTTTAAAATCTACTTGCACTTATAATCAAATTTTAATTTAATCGTCACTTTAATCCGGAAAGTCTAATATTAATAAAGCGGTAATTATTAAAGTACCAATTTTGGGCGGTGTGGGGGTGCTAATCCTTCCTCATCCGTAACCGACTCCCGAACCCAAAGTTTTCAAAATCTCTGGTTTTCTATGGTGTCCGGTCCACCTTGAGTGGCCGGTGGCGACTCCAATTTTAAATAAAATGCGGGTTTTCTAAAATCCCACGCGGAAGCAATTATTTTCCAAAAAAAAACACCATTTTCAATATTTCAAAATAAATAAAAAACATCTTTTTTAGCGAAAAAAACATCGCTACAGAAATCTTATAATATTTTAAAAGAAACGGTTTAACTCTTTTACAAACGATATATATATATATATATATGTACACTAACTACTTTTTAGAAGACTAACATGCCCCTATATACATAATACTTAAAAACTTCAATAATATATTACATATATAGGTTTAATCTAAAATATATATATATATATAATATTTTAAAAGACCACATACATTCAATGTACATCACGAAACACAACTAATATCAACATCTTACATAAATTCACAAAGCAAACAAATCAACCATATAAACGAAAACAAAATAAAACACAGTTTCACACATACACTAACATTAAATATAAACAATGGCTGAAAATTAAAGAAAATATAATACAATGCTAGAAAAATAAACATGCATGCAAGCAGGGGATAAAACGATAATAAAACCATTAAAATAATTAATTAAATCAAGAAAAAAAGACAGAATTAAAAGAACAAATCAGATTCAGGGGACTAAAAGGGGTATTTACCCATTGGAAGACCAGATTTAGAAATCAAAGGGACAAAATTAAAAACTTTCAACAACTTGCAAGGACCGAGAAGGGGATTTGAAAATGCGAAATGGCTTGGGTGCGATTAAAGAGGGGCGGGGACCAAAAGGAGATAAAACCATTTTTTTAAAATAATTTAACTCTAAAAAGGATGAAAGTGAAATATCTGGTAAATGTTTAGGGACCACGGGCAGGGTTTAGAAGGATATAAAGATCGCGGGGACAATTTTGAAAACACGGGGCCCTTAAAAAAGGTAAACAATCTATTTTCTTTTTAAAACAAAGTATAAAACACTTTTTTTCTGAAAATAATAAAAATTACCCAATCTTTCCAAAAAGACTCAGACCCCCAATTCTATCTGAAAAATCTATTTTTTATATGTATATGCATGCACTGGAAAAGAGGATATGATACCTCGAAATGATGCCTTTTAGTATTCCTTTGGAAAATCTTTACAATGATTTTGGGGTTCCAATTTTATACCCCCGATTACAATGTTTTTTTTGCGTATCAGAACAAAAACATGAAAATCCCTATTGGTCGTCTTGTAATCTTTTGTTTGTATTCACATCTGTCTCTGATTTGGTCAGTTTGCCCCCTTGAGATTTCTGATAATATTGTTTGTATCTGTGTGTGCGGCTCTAAAATTGTTTGATATTATTGTTATCTTTGTTGCATGTGGCTGTCGGAGAGAATGGGGGGTCAGCAAGGACGGTTGACGTGGCGGTGGAGGACAACAGTGGCAGCCAAAGAGTCAAGCGCGTAGAAAGCTGAGGGATTGCACGTGGGGAAGATGAGGAGTCGAGGCGTGATTTTCACACGCGAGGAAACCTTGATCTTGGCCATCCATCATGCTCCTGATCCGACGGCTAGGATGATGTGGCGTTGTGGCAAATGATGCAACCCTAACTAGGGTTTCCCTCCAATGTATCTGGTCAATCAGATCTAATTTAGATCTGACGGCTAAGGGGATGGTTGCGCGGAAGAAAACAAAAGGGATTAGGGCAGTGGATTAGGGTTTAGATTGGCTCCCTAACGGGCCAGATGTGATATGTATTATATTTTTGGGTTTTAAGATTATGTAAATGGACTTTTTAATTAATATAATTGGAATGTTTATTTAATTGTATATTATTTATTTTGTTTTTGTTTTTGTTTAATAATAATAATAAATAATAATAATATAATAATGTAATGATAATAAAATAAAATAATAATAGTTAATAATAAATAAATAATAATAGTAATAAGTAATAATAATAGTATAACTTATAATAACTAAAACCCATTATTATTATAATTAATACTATAAAAATGGGTTAAAGATTCAGAAAAATTAGTAATTACAAAAGAAAAATGCAAAACAAAATGAACATGGGCAAGTTTCACAGACATAAAAGAGCATATTCAAACATGGTTTGAATTGAGTATATGAGGCAATTGTGCTCACAACCTACTCAAGTTTGTCTTGAAATAACTCAAATTCGATTCTATTATTCTTTACTCAACTTTGAGTTTGGACAACATGTAGTCACTAGATTTTTACCCCTTTTTATTGTATATTATTATTATTATTATTTATTATTATTGTATATTAATATTATAATTATTAGTGTTATTATTATTAAAACCCAAAAGAAATTAAAAAATAGTCCATTTAATAAAAATGAGTCCATTAAATTAAAGCCCATATTACATTGATGACCCAAAAAAGGGGATAAATAAAAACCCTAGCTGATTCTTTTTTTCTCCTTTGCCCAGCTTAATCTCAACTGTTGAATCTGGACAAGATCCAATGGTTCAGATCAAGACTGAAGAAGTAGCCCCTCATCCCATGGCGCGTGCAGGCCACGCGCGCGAGATTACCAGGCCGTTTGGCTCCTACATATGCAACGCCGCACCACCTCCGACCATTGAGCAACAACGACGATATCTCACATTCTGTCTCTTTTGTCGTGGTACACGTCCATCGACGACTGTCGTGACTCACGTCGTGCTGCCGCCACCTCACCATTCATGGTTGCAACACATAAGGGAACAACACAAAAAATTAGGGATGAATCAAATATGGAAAATATGGAAAAATCAGTCCTAAATAGGAGCAAAATATGACCAAAAAATAAAAGGGGAAAGGAATCCGAATCAACTCAAACATGGAAAGCATTCATCGGAAATTATGGGATTTGTATTCTAATATTCTTTGTAATTTTGGTATGAAAATATGTATATAAACCCATAAATCCCATTGTAATTGGACACGAATTTTTCTGGAATATACAAGAAGCAAGCAAGTATTTTTCTAGTTATCTCTTTTGTTCTTACTCATTTTATTTTTTTTGTTTACTTCGAATATAAAAAAGGAAAATGGGGAAATTTTACCCGATTTCGAGCCACCACCGCTTGTTTTCATGCTCGGTATTTCAAGGCCACACCTCCGATGATGGGTGCACATCCCACTCACCAAAATTTGAGTGATAGCCGTCAAATTTTTTTTATTTTTTTTAAGATTCAATTTTTTTTAAAAAGGGGTGAGGTGGAATTCGCAAGGATTTTCATCGATTAGGGGTGTTTTAAATCGTTCTGGGGTGATTTAGAGGAAAGATTTACATTCGGGTTTAAAGGAAATCGAAAAAAGTTTTTTTTTTTAATTTTCATCGCCGATGGATGGCGGCCGGCACGGCAAATGGACACCGTGTTCTTCATCCCATGAAGAACACATATGAACACTTGAGTGAAAATAAAAAGGCTTTTTTATCCAAAATTTTTAAGGGAAATAAAATAAAATTTGTTTATAAAATTTAGGTTTTATACTCATGTGTTTTAACGAAAAAAGGGTAAATTACATTCATAAACCCCTCTGCCCCACTTTTCTTTGCTCCGCAAGATACCATACTTTCAGTTATTTCAAAATGGTTACTATTTTCGTAAAATTTGGCCTCTGATTTTAATTCTTTTTTAATTTGGTCACCATTTTTTTGGCTTCCTTTTTAATTCGAATTTTTTTATTATTAAACCTTTTTAGAAAAATCCGTTTTCTATTTTTAAGTTTCAATTTGTATTTACTTATAAAACCGACTTGTACACCAAGTGTTGACCCGATTTGGGAATGATACACTTTTTAAAGGATTAATTTTATCCTTTTACCTTGTTGTTTGTTTAATTCCTTTCAAGTAAATATTTAATTTCATGTAATTTAATTTTCTTTTTATGTTTTGTTAATTTAGTTCAATTCCTTTAAAAAAACTTAATTGTCATTTTTAGGTTAGTTCTTTTAAAATTTTAGGGATAGGTTCTTTAGCTTAAGCTTAAATTTAATTTCAAGAGATCTTTTAATTAAAATTTTTAGCATAGTTTAGTCATCTTTTCTCATCATAGAATTAATTCCTTTAATTAACACTTAACCAAACTTGAACTTTAAAATAAAATTCACGCCTTTTAGGTTAAACCATAATTTAGTTTAACAATTAATATAGAATAATAAAAGAAAACCTCAACCACTAATTTAAATGAATATGCTACTGTGATGCTATTGTAACACCCCTTCCCGATCTAGTAGGAATCCGGGTTGGAAAGTGTTACCGATGAACAATACGATAATCGATTTATTAATTACGATGACTTGTGCGATAAAAAATGAATCAATGATGTTAATTCGATGCAATGAATGACGATGATCATTGTAAATTCAACCAAATTATAATTAAGAAGTCATTTAGTAACTCTTTCAACTTTAGGGACCAAATTGCAATTTGGATAAATTACAAGACTTTATCAATAATTAGAGTTACCAATGTGAAATTTAACTCTTGATTACCTTGTGTATAAAATTACGATGAATTTGGAATTCATTTACTCCTTCAATTGTCCCATTTAAGATTCAGTGACCATTTTGCAAGATTTTAAAACCAGTTAAATAAATTTTAACCAACTCACATGTATCGGTACTGGTACTCATAAGGTCGTATCAGTACGCCCTTATTAAAATTTCTTTTGAACCTAGATCCAGGCGTTACCGTACCGGTATGATGGCTCAATGTCTTGCATATCGGTACGGGTCTATCACTGTACCAGTATGCTAACCTAAAACCTCAAATTTAGTCATTAATGGGTATCGGTATAGCCCTACCCGTACCGATACCCTTACTACAGTAAAATTCTAGTGTTGATTTTGTGTACCGGTATAACTAAAGCAGTATCGGTACACCTTATTTTACAATACCCAAAACTGCATATCAGTACCGGTATGACACCACTCGTATCGGTACACATGTTTTATCTATGTCCATAATTACTCCTCAGTACCAGTACACCATCACTCGTATCGGTACGAACAGACCTATAATGACATATTTTGTCTGGTTTTTACTCACTTTAGGGGTCTTAACCTTGTACAATTATTACCAAATTTTACAAGCAAGTATTTAATCATCATATATACCCACATGCCACATTTCATAACATTTGGAGTCCATTTACCAAGGTTTCACTAATTAGAGCATTATAGGTTAAGCTTGCCAATTTTACCAACTTTCAACATACCATATTACATATTTAACTATTTCAACTTGGTGAGCATCATATACACACAAAATGGGGCTAAACTAACATGTCTAGACCCTATGCCACCTTTCTAGGAGTTTAAGGACAAAGTTTACATTACATGTAACTTGTAAACTTGCTTCCAAAATGCTTCTTGCTCCGATCCTTGATTCAACAACCTTTTAACCTAAAAATGCATGGAAATGAGATGTGTTAGACTTATAAACACTAATGAGGTAGTCAACAACAATTAAATGATCAACAATGATATCAATAGTATGTTTATCAATAAAAATGCATCCCAAACCATATTTTAACAATAATTTCAATAACTTAATTCCTTGGATCGATATGTGAATGTGGATACACGAATTCCCAACCAACATCGCCAAATACAAATGGTCAATATCCTCCAACATTGCCAATAGGTCCAACACCAACACATCCCGCCAACATCGCCAAATAGAGTCGTAACTCAAGGACCATAGTCCACTCTGTACAAATGAGCTCATGAATTCTATGGCATGCCAATTGTATCCAATATTCATTCGTATCCAAGGATTCAATACTTAGGCCAATAACAATAACGATAGAATTAACAATAACGATAGCAATGTCAACTTGTCAATATCGGTGTATCATGATCCATATGGCATTTCACAATATTCGAATGCTATCAATGACAATATCATGAATCAATAATCAATATGACAATCTAATAAGCTTATCAAAGCTTACCAGTGACACCTTTAACAAGACTTTCAAGCATCCATACCTCGATTTCAATGATGGAAATGCAATACACCAATACTATGCAATCGGGATAGGACCTAGCCTATCCCGAGACTCTGACTACACTCACCGATACTCATGAAGCTTTTAAGACTCTCGAATAACAATTCTTTTGTTATTCAACTTGTTGGAATTTGATGGATTTGGTGATTCCTCGCCTTGATTCTCTTGAGCTACAAAAGGAATAGAAATCACAAGGATTTCAATATCATTAATAGATTCATACCAACTTATTAGCATAACGAATAAAGCTACGATATCCCTAGAAAATTTATAGGGTTCTAAGTTTCTTGATCTTGGATTTAAGCATGATCGAGCCTTGAAATTAATGATCAATTTGAGGACTTTAGCTTACCCGATTGCTAGCAATAGTTCAGAGCTAAGAAACTTGAGAAAATTCAAACTTGAAGTATCCTCCAATGGAGGTGCTTGCTTGACCAATGGAGAAAGAAGAACATGACTAAGGTGCTTAACCCTTTTTTTCAAAATCCGGGTAAGTTTTCCCTTTTATCTTTCTTTAATTTTTAGCTTTCTAATAGCTAAAGGTTTCCTTCTTATGAAGGAAACTAAGCTGAGCATTCCACGTAGGGAATGAATAATCCCAAAAGTGGGATAATTACAGGCTTAATCCCTAGACTTTTCATTCTCTATACTTTTGCCCCCTAACTTTTAATTTTCATAATTTGGTCACTAAAACAAGTTTCAATGTTTACAAAAGGTCTTTGTCATATTTGGAGTTTCTATAATGCTAATTTTTGGACAATCACTGTATTATGCTTCTTTTTTGAGTTTACCAAGATGGATCCTTGCAACCTTCCGAGTTTGATGACATCTTTGTAACTGCTCCAGAAAGGTGAATATAATTACTGGATGCATCTTCTTCATTCATAGACATGTATAGAGTTAACAGTGTTTTCTTAGCACAGTTCTTCTGCTCGATTAGTTGATTTATCAATACAGTAAAACACTTGAAGCCTTCTCAATCTACTTAGTTAGGGTTCAATAATCCAAAAATTATCCATTTGGTCGAAGTTCAATGATGTAGTTTGACTTTTCGATCTAAAATTTCTAGTTGTTAGGATTAAATTTCGACTAGGCCCAGTTTTGGGGTGTTACAACTATCTCCCTTAAGAAAAATTCATTCTCGAATTTTACCTGAACCGAAGAGATACGAGTATTGATTCCTCATGGTCTCACCGGTTCCTATATAGCTTATTCAATCGTGTGACTCTTCCAAAGTACCTTGACTAGAAGAATGTTCTTGTTTCAAAGTCTCTTGACTTCCCTTGCCACTGATTTGGGCCCAATAACATGTGATGGGTCAGATCTGTACTTGCGGAGCATTGGTGCATGGAATATATCATGAATCTTGCTTAGCTCATGGGGCAAAGCTAGCCGATAGGCCACATGACCAACTTTTTTAATCACCTCAAAAGGTCCAATGAATCAGGGACTCAGTTTCCCCTTCTTACCAAAATAGATAATCTTTTTCCATGGAGACACTTTCAAAAAACCTTTCTCTTCCACAGAGTACTGTATATCCCATCTTTTAAGATTAGTATAGGCCTTCTATCGGTCAAAAGTGGCCTTCAATCAGTCATGAATAATGGTAACTCATTCTTTGATTTCTCGAAGAAAGTCATGGCCCAACACCTTGCCTTTACCGAGTTTAGACCAACATAACTGTGTTCTATATTTTCTGCCATATAATGCTTCATACGGTGCCATTCCAATAGATGACTATTATTATAAGTAAACTTGATGGGAGGTAGGGACCTCTCCCAAGTTTCTTCAAAATCAGTGACATATGCATGAAGCATGTCTTCTAATATTTGAATTACCCTTTCTGACTGGTCGTCAGACTGAGGGTGAAAAGCTGTACTGAGATTGACTCGGGTGCCTACAGCTCCTTGTAATGCTTTCCAAAATCATAAAGCAAAACGTAGGTCTCGATCAAAGATAATTGATTTGGGTACTCTATGGTGTCTGACAATTTCCTTGATGTATAAGTCAACTAAGTTAAGAAGACCATAGTCCATTCTGACAGGTAAGAAATGAGCTAACTTGGTAAAATAGTCAGTGTTGACCCCAGTAGCATCATGTTTAGCTGGAGTCAACGGTAGTCCACTGACAAAGTCCATGGTTATCCTCTCCCACTTCTACTGGGGAGTTCACTCGGTTACAATAATCCAGTAGAGACACGGTGTTCAGCCTTAACTCATTGGCACGTTAAGCACTTGGATACAAATTCTATAATAGTTTTCTTCATACTAGGCCACCAGTATAATTCTCGAAGGTCTTTATACATTTTCACCAACCCAGGGTAAACTGAGAAAAGGCTACAATGAGCATCCTTGAGAATGTTATCACGAAGGGGTTCATCATTCGGTATACAAACTCTGTCACGGAAGCACAAAAGTCCTTCAAAGTTAACTTTAAAATCAAGATCAAAATTACTCTAGAGTTTGGGAATGATAGCTTGTAATTCAGGGTTTTAATCCTGTAATGACTTAATTTTCAACACAATGGTAGACTGAACTTGAAGTTCAGCTACTAAAGGTCGGTGCCTCTGTAACTTGAAATAAATGTCGATAGCTCGATGCTACAATGCGATAACGATACTGTAATTTCAATACAGTAGTCAATTCTTGAGGTTTAATATTCAATATTGATACTTACCAGGCGAAGGTTTGTGGCTAAGCGCATCAGCTACAATGTTGGCCTTGCCCGGGTGATAATCAATAACAAGGTCATAATCCTTGAGAAGTTCCATCCATCTCCTTTGATGAAGATTAAGTTCTTTTTGTGTTAATGAGTATTTAAGACTCTTGTGATCGGTATATAGGTATCATTTTTCTCCGCAGAGATAATGCCTCCAGATTTTAATGCAAAGACAACTGCAGCTAGCTCCAAGTCATGGGTGGGGTAATTTATCTCATGTGGCTTGAGTTGTCTCGATGCTTAAGGAACAACCTCGCCCTCTTACATCAATACACACCCTAAACTGATACGATGCATCACTATATACGGTGTAGTCTTTACCAGACTCAGGTTGGGTTAGGACCGGTACATGAGTCAACACTTGTTTAAGCTGATCAAAGCTGCGTTTTTGTTTCTCAGTCCATTCGAAAAGGGCATCTTTTTATAGGAGCTTGGTTAATGGTGTTGCTATTATAAAAAAAACCTTTAACGAATATTCTATAATAGCCAACAAGAGAAAATTACGAACTTCACCAACATTCTTTGGCGGCCTCCATTCAACTATAGCTTGAATCTTTTTGGGTCTACTTGGATACCCGCTGTAGAAACATGTCCTAGAAATAAAACTTTGATAAGCCAGAACTCACACTTACTGAACTTGGCATACAACTATATCTCTCGAAGAGTTTGAAGCACCACACGAAGATGGTTTCGATGTTCAAGTTGGTTCTTGGAATAAATCAATATGTCATCTATGAACACCACTACAAACTTATCAAGATAGGTCTAAAACCCCAGTTCATGAGATCCATGAAGCCAGTCGGTGCATTGGTTAATCCGAAGAGTATAACTAAAAATTTATAGTGGCCATACCGTGTATGAAAAGCTGCATTGGGCACATCATATTCCTTAAATCTCATTTGATAGTACCCGAACCTTAAATAAATCTTGGAGAAAATGGTTTCATTCTTGATTTGATCAAACAAATCATCAATCCTTGGTAAAAGATATTTATTTTTTTATGGTAAGCTTGTTTAACTACGGTAATCAATACAAAGACGCATAGACCCGTCTTTTGTCTTAAAAAAGATGACTGAAGCTCCTCAAGGTGAGGAACTTATTCAGATGAAACCTTTATTCAACAAATCTTGGATTTGCACTTTAAGCTCTGTAAGTTCAATCGCTGTCATTCGATAAGGTGTAATAAAAACTGGGGTGGTTTCAGGTTACACTTTGATCCCAAATTCAACTTTATGGGTGGACGGTAAACCATAAGTTTATCAAAAAACACATCAGGTAATTTTTATACAGTATCAATATCTTGCAATTGAGGTTCTTCTTTACTTGTAGTAACATATAACAATAATTTCTTACCTCGAGTGTCTATAAGAGTCACACTCTTCTTGCCAATACCTCAAAGATACATTTTTTTCTTCGAGCAATCTACACAAGCTTGATGTTCTCCAAGCCAGTCAAACCCTAATATAACGTCACACTCATGAATAGGGAGGGCCATGAGATTGGCCAAAAAAGGTACCTGATAAGTGTTCAAAAGTACTATTTTTATTACCCTTTTTACTCATATTATTGTTAGACTTAAGCTCATAATAGTTGCATAATTAGTCATTCATGCATTAATTCATGTTTCTTTCCACCGTTGAGCTTGATTACATAACTTGGTGATTTTTGTGGAAAAAGATGCTGCTTTGGTGTGTTTTTGTGTGTGTATGTGCAGGATCACTTGCCAAAGCAATGTTGAGCTAGTTGCCAGGGTAATGCATGAAGGAGACGCCGAGCCAGTTGCCATGGCATTTGTCGACAAAGAAAAAATGCAATAGGGATGTCGAAATTAATGACTTTACAAGCCCAAGATGACATGGAGCAAGGCCCAAGCCCAAAGGAATTTGATTGCCATGCAGAGATTAAAGAAGAATTAAATTTTAAGAAGATAGGAGAAGTTCTAATAGGAATAAAATTATAATAAAGAATTATATTCTTTAAAGATAATTTAATTCCAACTCAAACTCCTCCTCAAAGAAGGACTTTGGCCTAGCCCTATAAATAGCAAGGAGATTTCGACAATCCATATAGAGAGAACAAGAGGGAAATTTCGACAAGATAGCAAGGAGGGGAAATTTCGACTTCTTCTTCTTCTTTGCTTCTATTAGATTCATGGTTTGGGGATTATTCTTTGTATATCTTTTGAACCCAACCATGAACTAACTTGTTTGGTTGGGGTTATTGTGTTTTGTTGTTGTGAGAAACTATTGGTTTTTGTTTAGGTAATAAGAGTTTGCACTTTTCTATTTCAAGGTTTATTCATTCTTGATTCTTATTATTGTTTGCGAGTGAATTGGGAGAGGATCTCGTGATTTCATCCATTTATCTAATATCGGGAGAGTTAGATTCAAGAAACGAATGAATATGATCTTTATTCAATCCAATGATGGTGAAGATTAATCCGGCTTAGGAATAAGTTAAGGATTTCAACGGCTAAGAGGAGCGCAAGATTGGTTGTTGTTCACCCTTGATTCACGCAGGTTGTATTATCAAGGCATGCACAAATAGCTAGAGTTTCGACTTAGGGATAAGAAGAAACCATTGAAGAACGCTCTGCCGAACCTTGAAGTTGCTGCCCGGACGCCCAAGTAGTTGCCCAACTAGTTGCCCGTGCAACCATCGATTAGTTGCCAAGGCAACCCGTTGTACAAGTTGCCACGGCAACCGAGTTGCCCGTGCACTCTTTTACCAAGACGATCCAATCGGCTATCACACCTCAACTCACGATAACCTGGCCTATCTCTCTCTCATTCGATCTCATCTTTTCTTTTACTTTATTGCTTTCTAGTTTAGTTATTAGTTAAACACCTACAATCCTTTAATTGTGTTTTTACTTTTCACAGTGCAGTAACTTAAGCAAAGTGGCCCAAACCAATCCCTGTGGAGACGATACTCGATACTCATATCACTTTATTACTTGCGACGTGTATACTTGCACAATTGCGTAGCACTTATTACGCGCAACAGTACCCCTTGTATCATGAGATGGCAATTCTTGCATACCAATCTAATTACAGCACTATCACCTAAAGGGTTGGTTACGGTGATTTTAGTAGCTATAGGTTCATATGTTAACTTGAATCTTTTAATCAACATAATGCTTATAAAAGAATGAGTGGATCCAGGATCAATCAATGCATAAATAGGATGGGAATACAATCCAATAGTACTTGCTATAATATTCAGATCCTCTTCATCCTCTCTGTTCCTCACGTGATAAACTTAAGCTGAAGCCTTGGATTCTTGTCGAGTTAGAGTTCTTGTAGAGCCACTAGGCCTCCCAGAAGCTCTTTCTGCAGTTGGTTTCTGTCCCTTGCTCTTGAAGGAATGAGTAAGGGACATTATACTTGTCGGTGCAATAGACTTGGATGTATTTATTGGACAATCTTTGATATAATAACCTTGTTCACCACAGAAGAAACATGCTTCAGTCTGTCTACGGCGTTGTCCTGCAAGATGTCTCATTTGAAAGAAATTATAGGTGGGGTATTGGGATGCCCAACCTAAACCTCTGGTACTCTTAATAGAAGTTGTTCTTGTAGCAGATTAGGACATGGTATGTGGCTTAGCAAAGCTGCTTGATCGAGAAGGCTGTTGGTAGTATGGTTGCTTAAACCCTTATTGCTTACTATTCTTATATGGTACTAGAGGACGAGAATCATCTCGGGGCCTCTTTTCAGATCGGGTTAGCCCACTAGTCCCACGTGACCTCTGTTCAGCTTCAGTAGAAATGGCTCGATTCACGAGTTCCTAGAAATCTATGATTCCCAAGGCATTAAACAAAGGTCGAAGCTCATCACTCAAACCTTCAATGAACATTCTACATTTCTTCTCCTTCTTAATATACTCGGCTCCATACTTGCAATATTTGCAGAAGTCATGAATGTACTGCTCTATCGATCTTTTTCCTTGCTTAAGATGCAGGAAGATATCCCACATTTCAGCAAAGTAATACTCACTAATGTATTTCTTCCTAAACTCATGTAGAAAGAACTCTCAGGTTATAGCTCCCTCGAGAGCAGTAAGTATGGTGGTCTCCCACCAATGCAGAGCCTCGTCTGCCAACATGGCTAGGGCACACTTTAGTTTGTACTCATCCAAACACTGTAACTGCTTATTCAATATCCTCAATGTGCTATCTAGCCAATATTCTGCCACTTTAGGATCATCACCGACCCTGCCTGTAAAGGTAGTAGCTCGGTGTTGAGCCAACTTATCGATAGGGGCTCAGGTTGTGGAAGTAACAACTATAGAAAACTATGCAGACTACTCAGACTTAAGAGTAACCATAAATTGTTTGAACATCTCAGTCATGTTTCTGTAATACTCAAATTGAGTAGTTTGTAATACTTGTTTGGGGTTCGGTGATTTTTGTTGGGAAACTTGTAGATTCGGAGGGTCTTTCTCCCTTTTCTCTTCGCCATGAGTCGAGGAGTCGGTGGTATGCTCAACTTTTTCGTGAGCTTTCTCGGAGTCAGACGTCTTATACTATAAGAGGAAAAAGGATCAGATTATTCGCAAGTTACAATATACACAATAATAAACTCTTAGGTGGCATATGCAATGCAATAACAATACAATAGACTTTAGTTTAGTCCTAGAATCGATTAAACTCTGGCTCTGATACCACAAATGTAACACCCCTTTTCCTGTCTGTAGGAATACGGGTTGGAAAGCGTTATCGATGAACAATACAATGACCAGTTTACTAATTATGATGACTTGTGCGATAAACAATGAATCAATGATGTTAATTTGGTACAATGAACGACGATGATCAATCTAAATTCAACGAAATTATAATTAAGAAGTCATTTAGTAACTCTTTCAACTTTAGGGACCAAATTGCAATTTAAATAAATTACAAGAATTTATCAATAATTAGAGTTACCAATGTGAAATTTAACGTTTGATTACCTTGTGTATAAAATTTTGATGAATTCAGAATTCATTTACACCTTCAATTGTCTCATATAAGATTTAGTGACCATTTTGCAAAATTTTAAAACCAATTAATTAAATTTTAACCAACTCACATGTATCGGTACCGGTACTCATAAGGTCGTACCGGTACGCCCTTATTAAAATTTCTTTCGAACCTAGATCCAGTATCGGTACGCGTTATACTGTACCGATACGATGGCTCAATGCCTTATGTATCGGTACGGGTCTATCACAGTTATCGATACGCTAACCCTAAATCCCTAAATTAAGTCATTAATGGGTACCGGTACATCCCTACCTGTACTAATACCCTTGCTACAGTAAAATTCTAGTGTTGATTTTGCGTACCAGTATCACTAAAGCAGTATCGCTACGCATTGTTTTACAATACCCAAAACTGCATATCGACACCGGTATGACACCACCCGTACTGGTAAGCCTTTTTTAACTATGTCCATAATTACTCCTCAGTACCGATATGCCATCACCTGTACCGGTACAGACAGGCATGTAATGATAGATTTTGTCTGGTTTTTACTCACTTTAGGGGTCTTAACCTTGTCTAATTGTTACCAAATTTTACAAGCAAGTCTTTAATCATCAAATCTACATACATGCCAAATTTAATAGCATTTGGAGTCCATTTACCAAGATTTCACTTATTAGAGCATTATAGGTCAAGTTTGCCAATTTTACCAACTTGCAACATGCCATATTTCATATTTTAACTATTTCAACTTGGTGAGCTTCATATACAGACAAAATGGGGCTAAACTAACATGTCTAGACCCTATGCCACCTTGCTAGGAGTTTAAGGACAAAGTTTACATTACATGTAACTTGTGAACTTACTTCCAAAATGTGTCTTGCTCCGATCCTTGATCCAACAACCTTTTAACCTAAAAATGCATGGAAATGAGATGCGTTAGGCTTATATAGCCTAATAAGGTAGTCAACAACAATGAAATGATCAACAATGATATCAATAGCATGTTTATCAATAAAAAATGCATCTCAAACCATATTTTAACAATAATTTCAATAACTTAATTCCTTGGATCGATATGTGAATGTGGATACACGAATTCCCAACCAACATCGCCAACTATAAATGGTCAATATCCTCAAACATCGCCAATATGACCAACACCAACACATCCCACCAACATCGCCAAATAGAGTTGTAGCTCAAATACCCTAGTCCACTCCGTACCAATGAGCTCATGAATTATATGGCATGCCAATTGTATCCAATATCCATTCGTATCCAAGGATTCAATACTTAGGCCAATAACAATAATAGTAGCAATAACAATAACGATAGCAATGTCAACTTCTCAATATCAGTGTATCATGATCAATATGGCCTTTCGCAATATTCCAATGATATCAATGACAATATCATGAATCAACAATCAATATGACAATGTAATAAGCTTACCAAAACTTACCAATGATACCTTTAACAAGGTTTTCATATATCCTTACCTTGATTTCAATGATAGAAATGCAATAGACCAATACTATGAAATAGGAATAGGCACTTAGCCAATCTCGATACTCCGACTACACTCGCCGATACTCTCGAAGCTTTTAGGACTCCTGAATGAAAATTCCTTTGTTCTTTGACTTGTTGGAATTTGATGGATTTCGTGATTCCTCACCTTGATTCTCTTGAGCTACAAAAGGAATAAAAATAACAAGGATTTCAATATCATTAATATATTCATAGCAACTTATTAGCTATGAAAAACAATAATGAATAAACTACGATATATCTAGAGAATTTCTAGGGTTCTAAGTTTCTTGAGCTTGGATTTAAGCATGATCTAGCCTTGAAATTAATGATCAATTTGAGGGCTTTAGCTTACTCGATTGCTAGCAATAGTTTAGAGCTAAGAAACTTAAGAAAATTCAAACTTGAAGTATCCTCCAATGGAGGTGTTTGCTTGACCAAGGGAGGAAGAAGATGATGACTAAGGTGCTTAACCTTTTTCTTTTCAACAACCGAGTAAGTTTTTTCTTTTTTTTCTTTAATTTTTTAATTTCTAATAGCTAAAGCTTTCCTTCTTATGAAGGAAACTAAGTTGAGCATTACACGTAGGGAATGAATAATCCCAAAAGTAGGATAATTACATGCTTAATCCCTAGACTCTTCATTCTCTATACTTTTACCCCTCAAACTTTCAATATTCATAATTTGGTCACTAAAACAAGTTTCAATGTTTACAAAAGGGTCCTTAAACATAAACAATACTTAATTAGGGTTCAATAATCTAAAAATTGTCCATTTGGTCAAAGGTCAATTTTGTAGTTCGACTTTTTGATGTAAAATTTATGTTGCTGGGATTGAATTCCGACTAAGCCTAGTTTTGGAGTGTTACAGCTATGCTTAACTTCAGGATATTTAATTTGCAATATGGTGTCGCACCAAAAAAGGGTAAACGGGTTAGCCCCAGAAATATTGATGGTGATTATTGTTTATTTTTTGGATGATGTGGCCGTTAAAATGAATTCATATTCATAAATGGACGCTAAACTAAATTTTACACGAACTTGCAAATTCCGACATTAAAACAACTTGTAATCAGTTAGGTACCAAATTTTGGGCGTTGTATGGGTGATCATCCTTCCCCACGCGTAACCGACTCTCATACCTATTTTTTATGCTTTCGCAGACCAAAATTGTTGTTTTAATAAAATAAAATATTTTATTAAAATAACCCTTTTTAGGTGATCCAATCACACCTTGATAAAAGATTAGTGGCAATTCCGTTGTTTTTTAAAATGTCGTGTCGAGTCCTTGTTGGGACACAACACAAGCTATTTGAGTCTACTCATGCTCTGAATTGAGTAGATTGTTCTGTCCTCGTCGGTCGTCAACTCCAGCCTCCTAGCTTCGCCGCCAACTAGTCTTTCAACCCCTTCGACTCATCCTCCATTGAACACTCCCTCCACCACTCCACCGCCAACAACAGCAACTCTGCCGCCAACCACCACTCCTTTTAGAGGTAGATTTTGACAACACAGTTTGAGGGGGGCTATTTAATTTTTTAAAAAAATTTGAAGGTCTAAATTTAATTTTTTTTTAAATTTGACTTAATGAGAAATTTTTAAAATTTAAGAGGGAATTTACTTAAAAATATTAAAAATTTTAAAGTATAATAAGAATTTTTAAATTTTTTAAAAGGTTTCAATTAATAATTTTAAAAAATTTAAAGGACTAAAAATTAATTTTTCAAACTTTGGGTATGACTTCCACTAGTCATCATTCCCGTCCTCCCTTGAATCCCTCCACACCACCACCAACAACAACTCTGCCGCCAACCACTACTATTCCCTCCCCACCACCTGTTACCCCATTTCCTTCTTCAGCCACTCTATCAACTCCTTCGTCTTCGAGCACCACTCCGTTCTCTTCCCTCCTGTTCATCACCTCCACCAACATCATTTTTAATTTTATACAGTTTTTAATTTTAATTTTTATAATTTTAAATATATATTTAGAATTTTAATATATATTTTTAAAATTTTTTATAATTTTTACGGTTTTATGACGTGACATTTTTAAGGTGTGCCATGTATCACCATCTTTATGATTGTTTGTGAGTTAACGGTCAACGTTACAGGATGATTAAATTGATCACAATTGAATTATGAGGGCATAATTGATCACAATTTGAATTATGAGGGTTAAATTGAGTGTAAAAAATTCATAAAGGCTTAATTATTTTTTTCTATTTTTCGTTGAGGGCTAATTTGACCTTTTAACCTATATTATTTAAACAACATTAGAAAGATTTTTTAGGGATGTAAATCCCCCTTTTTCTAAGAGATAGAGAGAAGATCAAAATTAGGGGTGCTTATTGAGTGAGTCGATCATAAGGCGAGCAATGTTCAACTCGATTTGAAGGGGTGCTTATTTCAACTTGACTCGTGCTCGACTCGATACTAGATACGTTCGATAAAATTTTTCTCGACTCGTGCTTGTTAAAACTTTGTTGCTCGTTAAGCTCGTCAGGAGTTTTACCTTGCTTTTTTAATATATATATATATATATATATATATATATATATAATCTAATAATACTATATATTGCTTAATATAAACATAACTTAACAAAAAGATGATCAAATTAGTGTGTGAAGCAATTTCAAAATCTAAACTTCAAAGTAACAATCAACAAATACACCAAATTAACATATTATAAAAAAATTAACGAGATGCTCATGAACTTATCAAGTCGAGTTGAACATTGCTTGACTCGACTCATTAAGGTCTCGATCCTAACTTGAATCGAACGTTGATTAAATTTTAACCAAATTGAACTCGAATCGCTCGCGAACTGCTCAACTCAGTTAGCACCCTAATCAAAACTATTGAGCATGTTCTTTTCTTTCTCTCTTTACAAGTGTTGCTCGAGGAGTTTCATGGTTCGGCTATTACCTTTCACATCAAGAAATTTTTTTATCTTAAACAATGGTGGGGTCGAGGGCGGATATTGAGAACCTAAATTAAAGGATAAAATTTTTGAAATATGATAATATTTTTTAATTTTTTAAAAAGGCCAAATTAAAATTTTTAAAATTTTTAAAATTTTCAAAAAAAAGACTAAAAAGTTTAGGAGCGCCAAGGCTCCATATGCTCTCCGTCTCTGGATGGAGTATTAAACAATAACTCGTACCTTTAATGAATTTTTAATACTTTTGTTTTAATTATAGAACACACCACTAAACTACATCAAAATTGGATTTAAGCATAAATATTTTATTAATTTAAATCACACCTCGCTCATGTACAAATCTAATTCCATTTCATAATATCATAATGATAAGACTGAACCCTTGTCGTATCTTCTCCTAGCCACAAACTGCAACAATATAATATAACTATAAATCACTTTGGTACACACATTAATTCAACTATATCTCAAACCTGCAATGTTCTAATCTTTCTTCTCATTTCTCATTCCAAATTCATCCTTTCTTGCTGCTGTTCATTAGCTTCTCCAAGGAAATATTTAATTCCCACAAGATCACCCACCTGGCTGATTACCTGCAAATTAATAACACAGCCCAAAATCATTGTTCAGGAGTGCCATAAGAGGGGAACAGTTATAGCTACCAAAACTAATTGTAACATCAAGGAATGCCATAGGAAAGGGACAGTTTTATACTAAAATTTCACCTCCAAGCCTTTAATCAAGTCTTCCTTCGTATGAGAAGCAGATATGCATATGCGTGCCCTTGCCAACAGCAATGGTGTTGCCGGAAAAGCCACCATCACAACAGCCACCTGCAACCCTTGTCATTTTAGTTCATGCATTGCAAACAAATCAACTCAACATATATTAATCGCCAATGCCTGCACCATCAAGGTTGGACTCACATTCTTCTTTAGGCACTCTCGTGAGAAGGCAGGGATTTTGGCTGGGTTGTATAGCATAATTGGCATGATTGGTGAATCATTATCCCCAAGCACCTCAAAACCCATTTTTATCAATTCTGACCGGAAAAAGTTGCTGTTTTCACGTATTTGTGAGAGTTTCTCGACATCTATATTCAGAACAATATAATCAATCTGATGCAAGTGAGGTAACTTAAGATGCAACCACAATCTTTAGGTTCAATGGCAAGAACTACATTCCTAACCTCTGTTGGAACCATTCTCCCCAAGAATAACCTTTATGGAAGAGATTATTTGTTGAGCAGCAGGTGGTGAGATTGAAGTCGCATAAAGATGAGCAGGACAAGTATATTTTAAATATTGAATAAGTTCCTGAAACAGTGTAATTTCGACCAACATTAGCAAATCAGGTTTTATACTCATTTCACACCCACAATACTGATCAAGAAGCATGGACACATGAAGAAAGATGCAATGCTACTAACAAGTTCAAGTACTACCTGAAAGCAAAGCATGATATATAGGAAAAAAGATTACATTTATGAGTGGAATTTGCTAAAATATAGTGATGTGACAAAATAGTGTTGTGTAAAACATAAAACTCTATACATTAATGTATCTCTTTCCTTCATTCTGTGATTGAGGGGACTTAATCTTCGATTAAGAGATGCCATCATATTAATACCATGTTGCATTCGTGCAAGAATTTAATCCTAAAAGGTAATATTTTGGGGTAAAACAATATGTGGTAAACATGGTAGGAATGCTGAGTGAGGACAGATTAGACTTCGGAACAGACCTTGGATCCAGCAATATAGCCACCACAAGATCCAAATGACTTTGAAAAAGTTCCCATCATAATATCCACATCAGCAGTATCAACTCCCAAGAGCTCACAAACACCTCGTCCAGTTTTCCCTACTGCTCCAATGCTGTGGGCCTCATCCAAGTATATATATGCCTATTACAGAATACAAAGATAGAAAGACTGAATAGAGTTTAAACAAAGCCGACTTAGGAAAAAATCATACTTAGAATATTGACAACCATAGCAGAAAACAATTTTAGAAAACCGCATGCAAAGAACACCATCAGAGTAGAACCTTCTATCACGAAAAACAGTTCAACGAACATATCAAGACAGAAAATGAAAACTATTATCTAGGCTCAACCTTGTACTTTTTGCAAATTGCTAGGATGTCAGGAAGTTTGCAGAAGTTCCCTTCCATGCTGTATATTCCCTCCACTATAACCAAAATCTTCTTCCAAGGTCTATGAGTCGTAGGTTGTCCCTCTGCAATTTGTTCTCTTAAGACTTCCTCCAAGTGATCAGGTGCTGCATATCAAGCAATAACATCACATGAGCGGAAAAACCTCCAACCCAATTCTCAGTGGAATCATTTACATCTAACAAAAACAAACAACGTAGGGGAAATTTATGCACAAACTGAAACAAGTAATTGAACAGCATGGCCCCTACGTGGGCAGTGAGTGGGTACACCTTGGAACAAAGACACCTGAATCATAGTGTAAACTTTTTTGAACGAAATAATCTTTCATTCCTTTAGCCATTATCCCTCAAAAGTAATATGCTACTCTACAACCTCTAAGACCTAAAACACTACCAAAAAAAACTAATTCTGAGTACCTAAAATCAAAAGAGATCTGAGTTATTCTTGCAATAAACATCAAAACTTACAATTATGTTGGAAAACACGAATGGTAGCTCCAGACCCTCGTGCGCCATTGATAGCTGAATTGTGGTTCAAAGAGTCACTGACAATCAAGCCACCCTGTAATGAAACTAGAATAAAATAAAAATTCACTTGTACAAATACCAATACCATGTTATTGAAACCACTCTCATTAGCAAACTACACAAACCTTCCCGATTAGTACTGGAAGTACGGCAGAATTTGTCAAATAACCCATACCGAAAACTATAGCAGCGGGTTTTCTAACAAACCGAGCAACATTCTCTTCCAATTCATTATGCAGTACAATCGTGCCTGATACCAAAATGAGGTTAGCAATCAGTCCAACTAGACTAGATTATCACCTAAATCAAAATTCAAAAGAATCATAGGAGGTACAGGCACCCACCACCATCAGCCCGACTACTACATGTACTTGGTGAAAATCTCTTTAACGACTCGATGGCACGAGGAGTGCAATATTCATCTGATCCGCCAAAACCGAGGTAGTTGTACGATCCTAAGTTAAGGCATCTATTTATATTTCCAGTTCGTCTCCATTCAAAAGAAACACAGTTTCATCACCGTCACTACAAATCTACAAAACTAAAGCAATACTACTTTTAAACCATCAATCAAGCTGTGCATAATAAATCTTACTTTAAGGTCTTATTATTGTCATTAGAGTAGCGTTCAACCACATCAAACCAAACATTAGGAGCACTAGCAATCGGTCTCCCAAAACAATCCTGGCAATTTAAACATTGAAATTTACAGTGATTAATACAAGATTAACTGCTGCTAATTATTTTGAATTCAACTTAAAGATTTAACAAAAAGTTCTGAAAGCATAATTACCTGAATGCGGAGATACAAACGGCGGATGTAGAAATCTTCGGGGCCTAAGCAGATGGGAGCATAACCCTGGTTTTGAATAAGAATTTAAGTATTAAAAACATGACTTCGAGCATAGAAAGAAATAAAGGAAAGGGAAATTTATTAACTTAGAGCTAAAAAAAGTCTGAAGACCTGAAGATTATTGTAGCTAGAGAAGAACATTAATCTGCGAAAAAGATCTCTGATTTGACCAAAAACAAACAGCAATCCATAACTAAAATAAGTAGTTAACGCAGTTAAATAAGGAACTGCAATCATTTTTCACAATATTCTTTCAAAGCTTAAAAGGATACAAATACAGCTGATGAAATAGAATCCAAGAATTGGAAAACGAATGGAGCAGAATTATGGGGATTGGATAGGAATTAAGAAAAAGACTTTTTGAAAAGCCTCGGGACCCTTCGGTCTCATAGCTAGTCGTTTTTCTTCTTTGTTCGCCCAAAAAAGAAGAAAAGTCTTGGACCCGTTTGGGCAATATCCGATCACCCAATTTCAAGACGGGGCACCCTCCTTATATATATACGTGTGTGTAATGTGTATGTCCCTCAAAGAGGGCTGCTCTTCTTCCCCTAAACCCCACGACAAAATCCCATATTTGCATTGAACCCGATGGCCGAAAGCAAGAGCCCTTATGAATCTACATTGTCTGCTAAACGCAAGCCTGAAGTTAGCTCCCAAGACCAGGAAAACCTACACCTTGAAGCCTCAAAACTCCAAAGTGTGGAAATAATGCTGAAGGCGATGACAACGATAGCAGTGTCGGATAATTTTCTGGGGCTGATCGAATTCCTGCTCTACTTTTGTAAGTTTAATTTTGAGGTTAGTGGAATCCCAGTTTAGATATAAAAAATTGTGTTGTACGTGACTGAAAGCTTAATTTCAAAATTCCAATGCATTTTCTGGTTTCTTTTTTCCTTTGGAACTCCTTAACGAGTGTAGGGATTAGCTCCATTGAAGCAACCTTAATTTCCAAACAAATGGTGTTCATCTTTAAGGCTTGGTAAACTCTGATCAAAATAAGAGCTTCGATGGCTCAGGTTTGGTAAAGAAGATGATGATTCGTTTCTCTGCAGTTAACACATCCCTTACTTAAAATACTGGAAGGACAGTCATTGATTTGAGGCTAACAAGTGTGGCATTTCTTCTTTTCATTATGGAGAGTAATACTTGTAATCTGTAAAACTTAGCTAATGTTGCTCAAGTTGTTCACTTGTATTGTTTCAGTGCATTGCTATCGTATATGAGATGACTCTGGTGAATATGTCCACAAATAGCTGTTATATGGTGGTTAGCATTTCATGATTTTTTAACATTTCATATGGATTTTAACTACGTTTTCTGAACTCTGCACTAACACAACAATGATGATGAACAGTAACGGAGTCAGGATTATCATATAGTGGGGTCAGAGTAAATTTTGGGATATAAGGATTCTCATAACTCTACAATATAAATATTGTTAACCTCGTACCCAAACAAATTAAGTGGGGTCAATTCTAATATTTTCATGAGAAATGGTACACTAACTCTTTGAAAACTCCATTTAACTCTTTAAAAATTTTATACCACAACAAATTAAGTGAGGTAAATTGACCCCTTAAACTACATGCGACTCCGCCACTGATGATGAAGTTTATGGTTAAGTTTGCCATGTTCGTTAGGTATGCTTAGGTCTGTTCCTGTACTTGTGCTCAAATTTTCTTATATTGAGTAGGCCTTTTTCTTGATTTGAAGTATTGCTTGGTATTGATCTCATTTGAAGATCAAATTGTATACGTATTACAATTTACAGTCACATAAGTAATATTGTTTGATAGAACCAACCTGTGTCATTGCCATGCATTTCTAGTCCACTTGGCTTCTTTACCATGTTTTTGGAAAAGTGCTTTTGTAGTCATAAGAAAGGTTAAACATATCACTTTAAGAGAAAAAAAGTGTTTGAAAAGTGCTTTTATAAGTTGAAAAAGTATTTTTACGAGTAAAATTATAATTTTAACTTTCATTTGCTGTGTTTATTTTATAATTTATACATTTACAATTTTTTTTATTAAAACATAATTATATGATCCACCAATAATATTGAATTTTTCCATAAAGTGATTTAAGGAGAGGAAACATTGCATCGCATATATCGGTAAAGCTTGAAGAGCGGCTTTGATAAAAACTTCTATTCCCGCCATTGAAAGGATCTTAATTTTTCGACCATCCCCTCACCCGGTCTCTAACTTTTTCGACAAGGTCTTTAAAGGCCCTTTTCTTCCACCTAACATGGTGGAGAGTTGTAGGTTTTGAGCTCTTCTTTAACAACTTGAGGAGTGGACGGACTAAAGAGCTGTGCTCACTTTTCACTAGGGCCGTAAAGTAACCTAACGTTCAATGAATCGTTCATGAACTGTTCGGCGAGAAATTCGTTTATATTCGTTTATTTATTAAACGAACGAACATGAACAAGATTTTTTGTTCGTGTAATTAAATGAACGAATACGAACAAAGGGCTTGCTTGTTCATTTACGTTCGTGAGCGTTGGATAATCCGTTCGTTTATGTTCGTTTAAATTTATTCACATATGTTCATTTATACTTATTATTTTTCATAACAAAAATATTACATTTAAAAATTTTAAAAAATTATATTAAAAATATAAAATAAAAAGAAAAAAACAATACTCAATGTATGAGACTTTATATTTCTTAAGAAAAAATATAAAAATACTCAATATTTGTTTGCGTTCGTTTATTATTTTAAAGAACTAACACGAACAAAAAAAATATGTTCGTTTAGTTGTTTGTGTTTATTCATTTGTTTAATTAAAATTAAACGAACGAACATGAACATACCCTCATTTATGATTGTTCTATTCGTTTACATGCTTATTTTTCACAATTTAACTCTTTGTCCTGAATTTCTCTCGTAAAGCTCAAGTAATTCTAGAAGCTTTTCACCACTGTTCCTTGAGGCTTTGGCAAATAAGAAACTATCATCAGCAAAAAAAAAAAAAAAAAAACAGGGCCAAATGCATTTTTACAAGAAAAAAAGAATAATTAACAATATTAATTTTATTATTAATTCAAATTAAATTAATAGAGATTTAAAAATAGAATTCACTTGTTAATTAATATTCCTTAAAGTTTATACAAATTTAAAATATAATTTTTAGGCTTAAGGGTATCATAAGCCCTTAAACTTTTGAAAAAAAATCAATTAAGCTCCTAAACTTTTTTTGCACTCAATTAAGCCCTTATAGTCCAGAATTTCATCAATTCATCCGTTTGACTAACGTTGACTGTTAAATCTAATAATTTTTTACGGATCAATTGGTGTAACGTATCGTGTTATAGTATTGTCACTTGACATTTTCGGGATTCTTTAATTTTATTTAAAAATTCTTTAAAAGTTCTAAAAATTCTTAAAAAACTTATAAAAATTAAAAAAATAATTTTCTAAAAAATTCTGTAAATGTCACATGACAGAACTGTAGAGTGTCACGTGACAATAATATCTCAAGAAAAAATTGTAAAAAATTGTTGGTAAAAATTGGTTAAAGGACTTAATTGATTTAATTTATTAGTTGAAGGAATTAATTGAGTGCAAAAAAAATTAAAAGGACTTAATTAATTTTTTTTCAAAAATTCAAAGGCTTCAAACACCCTTAAATCTAATTTTTGTTAATTTATTAAAATTTCAAATTCATAAACTTTCTCTACAAGTAGTTAATTATCTTCATATAATATAATAGAATAGTTGCAAACAACTAAGCTTAGTAAAACTCAACATTTAAAATCATTTTATGTGTACAAATAACTAGATTTTGGTGTGGGTATGGACATCGGCATTTTCGAATAGGTTCAACATTTTCATCGATAATTCATTATTTTTCTCAGTTACAATAAAACAAGAAATTAGCTCAGAATATTTCACGATATTATGTTAGTAAGATAACATTGTTTGCGTAAAAAATGATGTATGTTTTTTTAACATATCATCATCAATAATATTTTGACCACGCAATTTTAATTGTGAATTAATTTAAACATGATTGAGTTACATTCACTAGCAGATTTGAAATCTTGTAATCTCAAATGTAGCCAGTCATATTGAGCTTTAGGAAGTATAACGGTTTTTTGGTGGTCATATATTTTCTTTAGATTATTTCAAAGAATATGATGATCTTTCACCATTAAATATTCAGGTTTCAGCTTTTCATAGAGGTGACGGTGGAAAAATATTATAGCCTTTGTAACAGACCCAATCAGTCCAGGCCTGTAACTAAACCTAGACCTTAACTGAGCCCATTACTCAAACCAAACTAACCCATTACCCTAACTAAATTGGCCTAAACCCGTTTACCCAAAACCAAGCCCTAAACCGGTTACAACCCATAAACCGACCCAAACCAAAAAACCCTAATATACCCTAACCCTAATACCAGTCCTCAAGCCGCCGTCTTTGCCTTCAGCCGCCTCCCTCACCGAGCCACTATCGTCAAGCCGCCGCCGTCGTCCAAACCAGTATTAGCCCTTTCATTTCGAACCAAACCCTAACTAAACCAAACTGAAACCTTATCATAATCTCGAAATTAAAAAAATCATCATCATTAAACCCTAAAACTTAATCTGACCACCCCTATCCCTAATCCTAAGCCATCGCAATCTAATATGTCATCCGGCCGCACCCTAACTAAGCTAAAAGCTCAAAAAATCAAGATTTCGACAGTTCCAAATCAAATCAACCCCCTCATCCTCTATAAATCAATCTGCAACCAGCAAAGAAAAGGGATTACAGAGAGATTCACGGGAGAATTTCAAAACGAAAATATTAGAAAAAATTAAAAAAAGGGAAGAAGAAGATTCGAACCAAAAAAATAGAAAGGTAAAGAAGTACCTTTGTTTTTAGTTCGAATATTGAATAGGGTTAGTGCCAGTTCCTTCCTTTCCTGAGCCTTGGTTGTCGGAGGAGTTTCAACTCTGAAGACGGCAGAGTGGCGGGGAGTTTTTGAACCCTAGGGTTCATTCTCGTTGAAATTTTCAGAGAAAAGGAAGAGAGGCTCGAGTATTTTTTTGTTTGTTTCGGGTGAAAGAAAGTTTTTTGGGCTAAAAATTCCTACTTAAGCCGTGTTCAAAACGGCGTCGTTTTAGTCGCCTATAACACGGCCCAAAACGGCAATTTTCGCTCATGTAACCTGCACCGGTGACCCGACCCAGGAAGGATCCGCGAAAATTTAATAAAAATGGGAAAATTGAGCTTTGGTCATTCCTCTTTTAATTTCCTTTAAATTTTGTTTTTTCGTTTGGTTTATTTATTTTCTGCATCCTTTAATTTCATTTATGTTGCAATTTGACCACTATAATTCCAGTATTTATTTTCCAGCATGCTTCTTCTGTTGATTCACATTTATTTCCTCATATTTAGTATTTGTTTCATTTTAGTCCTATAATTTGTAGCATATATGCCATGTAATTTTAATATTGTTGCATTTTGGACCCTAATCTTTAGTTTCATGTAGTATTAGTATAGATCCATGCATTGTTACTATTATTATTATTATTATTATTATTATTATTATTATTATTATTATATTAAATAGGTTATTTTTACATATTACATATATTTATCATACGTAACATATGTACATATTTTTATTATTTATATTTTATGTATAAATTTTATATATTTCTATACTTTTATATATTATAGGGTTTTATGTATATTTATAAAATAATATATATTACTTTCTTCAATTATAACGTATTTAAAATATAACAATAGATATTTATTTTTGTAAATATATGTAAACCACTAATTCCATATAGGTATAAGTATATTTTAATAAGTAATACATACACGTATTTTACTTTAAAATTTTATATTTTTAGTATATATCTAAAATAATAAGATATAAAATAATAGGAAATACTTATTTTTTGTAATAAAATTAATATATATATATATATATATATATATATATATATATATATATAAACTACTAACTTCATATATATATATATAGTTTTTTTATAAATGTAATTATTAAATATATTTTTACCATAAGTAATATATTTTTAGGTATATATATATATATATATATATATATAATCATAAAACATTATAAATGGCATCATAATAATTAGGAAAGTTAAGAATTAAGGTAATATTATTTTATTTAGGGGTTCGAGAACTAGTGTCCCGGGCATAAAGGGATGCGACCTTCTCGATACCCCTAAATAAAAGAATATCCTTACCATTTTAGGATACAATATTTAAGGGGATTTTCTGTTATTTAGAATAGTCGAGAAATCATTTCATGGGCGTAAAGGGATGTGAACTTCTCGGTTATTCTAAATAACGGAACGTTTCTTTAAATATTTAGAACATTCTCATGTATTTAAGAATCGTATTTTAAATTTTATTCGAATTCAAAATTTCCAACGCTAAGACTTTAAACATTCGACTAGGTACCAATTTTTGGGCGGTGTGGGGGTGCTAATCATTCCTCATCCGTAACCGACTCTCGGACCTGAATTTTGAATCTCTAGTTTTATTTTGGTGTCCGGTCTACCTATTTTAAAATGATCGGTGGTGACTCCATATTTTAATTTTAAAATCGGGCATGGGTTTTTCTAAAATACATTAAATTAAAAGAAATTTCAAAACCGAATAAAAGATAGCACCAGACGGATTTGGGTGATTACAGCTGGCGACTCCGCTGTGGAGGGAATGGTTACTCTCCGTTGTTAATGGCACGACAGTACTAATCAAGACAGTTTATCCCAGCAACTCAAGGTTTGCGCCAGGAGGATTCAGAATACAAATATGTCAATTATAAAGAGAAAATCTATCAAGTTTCATACGCTTTGAGCAAAACTTGTCGATTAAACCCCTTCGCAGCAAACCCCAGGGTCACGCCTGAATATGAGATCTGGAGAAATAGAAGGATAAATGACATTATCCCTTTGCCCATCCAAGAAAGCGGTATGTCCGTTGAAGAAACTCTGAAAGGGGTCCCTACAGAAGCAAAGATCTTGAAGCACGACTTTGAGGAAAAGACCGCCGAGCTAACCAAAGTGATAGCCATGATGGAGGAAGAAAAGTTTTATTTGGGTCTCGATGTCGACACACAGAGGAGAGAAGCCGAAAGATAAAGGAAAGGAAAGAATAAAGTTAAAGAAGACTTGAATGAACTACAAATTGATTACAAGAAACTCCGTGCGGCAGCAAGGTATGCTAATTTAGGAAAGACATCGCACGAGTGGAAGCTTGAAATCTGTGAAGAAAAGAACAAGGCAGACTAATGGGAAATGAAGTTCAAATATGCCCTAGCACAGCAAGCCACTATGGAAGAAGAACTATCTGGAAGTAGACTGGAGAATGCGAGTCTAAAAAACTGCATAGTCGAATTAGAAGGTTCTCTATAGAGGCATCACAATCGAAATTCTGTGCTCGAACTAAAGACTAGCAAAGAAGAGAACGAAATGCTGAAGAAACAAGTAGAAAAGTTAAAAATTTCTCTGGAAAATTGTCATAGGCAAATTGAAAGTATGAAGGAAACCTAAATGTGGAGTGATTTACAGTGGAAGAATTGACTCCAGCAGTCTCAAGAATAGGTCCAAGATAGAGACCGTGTTATTACTGAAGCCCTCGTCCAAGTGAGAAAAGTGGCGGATTTTCTGCAAAATTTGGTCGTTCAAGCTGATATCCTTAGTATACAGATTGAATGAGAGCCCGAACGTGGCAAGAAATTAGCTTGGCTCTTCAGGAAGAGTAAATATACAAGTCTTAAGGCTAAGCAGTATATATGAAGTGAATCTGCTTTATGTAAAAGAACTTTTTGTTCCTAATGAAAGATTGTTCTAATGAAAGTTGAACTAGAATCAACACCTTTTGCTTGAGTCTTTGCATTTTTGCATCAACATTTTGTATTAACATTTTGCATTCATTTTCACATCATATTTCATCATCATTTCTTGGCCAAGATTTTGAAAGAAGGAATTTTAATCGCAGTAATTCTGGGACAAACAGATCAACCAATTCATCACCGATTTTTCACACGTAGCAAATCGAAGAAAATGAAGGATCGTTTGGAAAGAGTAGAAAATACTGCGAAAATTTAAAGAAAGACATGGAGATGATGCAACATGAAACGCGTGAGCACATTTCACAATCACAAGAAAACTTGTTTGCAAAAATAACTGCTATGTTAGAAGGGAAGGGTTCTGAAAAAGCAAAGGGGGTAGTCATAAATCCAGTGCCATGGTGGAAGATTCGAGTTCTCCTTTCGAAAGGACACATCCACATATGGAGTCTTCAACTGTAAAGCAGCAAGGTTTTCATGTTGGCCCTCTCTTCAATGAGGGGTCGTTGCTCAAGATGGCCTTAATGAATATGTTGTTCCTGATTTCAATGAGATGGACAAAACGGAGAATGAAGTGCCCAAGAAGCTCGAAGATTGGTGCAAGCGAATGGAAGAGAAGGTTAAAGCAGTGGAATGTGCAGACATGATCTACGATATAGATGCAAGAGACCTGAGCTTGGTCCCAGATTTGGTGTTGCCACCAAAATTCAAGATGCCTGGATTTGAGAAATACAACGGAACTAGTTGCCTTGAAGCCCATATTACGATGTTTTACAGGAGAATGACCGGATATGTTAACAATGACCAATTGTTAATTTATTGTTTTTAAGAAAGTTTGACAGGATCTACTGTAAAATGGTACAACCAACTAAGTCATGCCCAAGTCGGTTCTTGGAGGGATTTGGCATAAGCTTTTGTCAAGAAATACAACCATGTTACTGACATAACACCCGAACGGGTTACACTACAGAATATGAAGATGAAGGCTAATGAGAGCTTCAAACAGTACGCCTAAAGATGGAGGGGTGTTGCAATTCAGGTACAACTGTCGTTGTCAGAAAAATAAATGACAATGATTTTTGTCGGTACAATAGAAAAGCCTTTTATTAGCCCCATACTAGGAGGTGGTACCAGGAACTTTGCAGACATAGTAATGTTAGGAGAAATAATTGAAAATGAGGTCAGAAATGGAAAGATTATCGTAGATGATGGTAACAAGAAGCTGAGCTATAAGAGAAGCGAAAATGAAGCGAGCAACACGGAAGTCTATAATGTCAGCTACCCAAAACAGATGATAGTGGAACAACCTAAGGGTGCGACCTCAAATACTCAAACTTTATCTAAGCATGGATCGAACCAAAGGGCAAACAAAGAGGACTTTCAATTCACTCTCATCCCAATGTCTTATAGAGAGTTGTACAAGAACTTATTTGATGCACATGTAGTTTCTCCTTATTATACAAAGCAAATGCAACCTCCTTTCCCGAAGTGGTACGACCCCAATGTTCAATGCGAATATCATGCAAGGGTAACTGGGTATTCTATTAAAAATTGTACTACTTTTAAGAAATTGGTTAAAAAGTTTATTCAGATGGGAGTAGTGAGACTTAAAAATTCTGCGAGACCGAGTGTAGCAGGGAATCCATTACCCAATCACGGTGAGCCAAGAGTAAATGTCGCTATTGATGATGGGTACAATAGGCTTAAAGTTAGCATTGAAGAGGTGAAGTCTCCATTAAAGTGGGTCTGGCAGAAGATGGTCGAGATGAGCCTAATTAGTCAGAATCCGGAGAAAGAGAAAGAATCATCTATGAACTGTTGCTTGTATCATGATGAGAAAGGTCATGTGATTCAGAATTGTGTAGAATTCAAAGCTTTAGTAAAGACGCTAATGGACAACAAAGAGTTGGAATTCTTCGAAGAAATAAAAATTGAAAAGGTGGATTTTTGCACTTCTGAGGAAAAAACTCTAAAGAATAACTATGGGAGCAACTTTCTTGTAGTGATCATTTCAAAACCCCAAGAAGGTGGAGGAGTCGAAAGCTCTACTCCAAAGGTTACAATACACAGACCAGTCGCGTTCCCTTACAAGGATAATAAGAGTGTCCCATGGAGATACGACTGTGGGGTGACAATTTAGAGAGATAATTCTGCAATGGCTGCCTCTGATGAAGTAAATGATGTTGGTTTCTTCACAAGAAGCGGAGTGCGTTATATCCCTAAGGAAGCTGAGTTTGATGAACCTAAGGGAAAAACATTGATAGTTGAACCAGAGCAGAAAAATCTTGTTGATCCCAAGCCATCCATCAACGAGCCAGTCAGAGAAGAAGAAACAAGATAGTTTTTAAAGTTCTTGAAGCATAGCAAATACAGCGTTGTGGAATAGCTTAACAAGATGCCTACTCGTATAACCATGTTAGCCTTGTTGTTAAGTTCAGAATCATACATGAATGCATTGTTGAAAGTATTGAATGACATTTTTGTCCCCAACGACATCACTGTGGACAAGTTAGACAAGTTGGTAAAAAACTTAACTGTAGACAATTTCATTTTCTTTAGTGATGATGAGATACCGCCGGGTGGTAGGGGATTTGTGAAAGCCCTGCACATTACTACTAGATGCAAGGGGTATACATTGCCTGGAGTCCTGGTTGATAATGGATCAGCATTGAATGTTCTACCGTTGATTACTTTGAATAGGTTTCCGGTGGATAGCTCTCATATGAAGACTTGTCATAGCATTGTTAGAGCTTTTGATGGCACTAAGAGGAAGGTAATTGGGAGAATTGAAATATCGTTGCTTATAGGGCCGAACACGTATGATGTAGACTTCTTGTTAATGAATATCAAGCCGGCATACAACTGACTGTTGGGAAGACCCTAGATCCATTCAGCTAGAGCAGTTCCATTATTGTTCCACCAAAAAAATTGAAACTTGTAATAGATGGGCAACTTGTTACCATAAATGTCGATGAAGACATCATAGCATCAATCACCGGTGATGCCCCTTATATTAGAGTGAATGAAGATATTGTGGAATGTTCATTTTGGTCACTGGAATTTGTTAATGCAACGTTTACAACTGAAGGAAGCCAGATCCCTACGCTGAGATTGTCCAAGGCTACAAGGATAGGGATCACGATGATGGTAGGAAAAGGATCCTGAGCTGATAAAGGTCTGGGAAAGTATATGAATAGAATAGTTCGCGCAACAGTACCAATCAACAAGCATTATCATTTTGGCTTGGGACACAAACCATATGCTAAATAGAGAAGGAATGAGATCTTAAAGAGGCAAGAGATGAGGAAGGCACGTCTAGCAGAAGAAGAGGTTAAGTGGGAACCCATGTTTATTCCTCCCTTGTCTGAAACATTTGTGTCAGGAGGAATCATCAACCCCAACCAGAACAAAGAAGATGAAGAAAGTAAATTGGGAAAGATGCTGGAAGGTTTGGAGATCAATGTTGTAGCTGAAGGAGAAAATAAAGCAGTAAATCTAGCTGGGATATGCCAATATGTGCCTGGAACTGTTCTGGACAATTGGACTGCAGAGGAGCTCCCTATAGTATTTAGGAATATTTTAGAGTAATGTTCAGAACATACCTATTACTCTTGCCTCAGAGCAACAGGGATCCTTTTGTAAAAGGCACATGTTTACTGTCATTTTGCCAATGAAATTATGCTTTTTGTGCTTCACCTAGCAAACATTTTTGTTCTTTTATTTATTTCATCATACATACCATACAAATTATCCATTATTCTTTGATTCATTTGTCCCAATACATGTCATTATTTCGTGTCAGGTCCCTTGATATCAACGGCGTGAGCGACGCTGCGAGCTACCCATAACTTATTTTTGAGCAGGAGGTGTGTTTAGATGAACCTCAGGACTTTGAAGATGATCAAGATTGTGACTTGTCTCCAGATTTACTAAGAATGGTAGAGCAAGATGAGAAACAAATTTTGCCTCATAAAGAGCCAGTGGAGATTATAAATATTGGGGAAGATGGTAAAAAGAAGGAGGTAAAGATTAGGACTTGCATTAATGCAAAGACAAGACGTGATCTGATTGAGTTACTCTGGGAGTTCAAAGACATCTTTGTGTGGTCCTATCAAGACATGCCTGGTTTGAACACAAATGTGGTAGTACATAAACTTCTCATCAAAGAAGAATGCAAACCGGTCCAACAGAAGCTCCAAATGATGAAGCCTGATGTGCTACTAAAAATAAAAGAGGAGATAAAGAAACAGTTTGATGCCAGGTTTTTTCAAGTGGCCAAGTAACCGGAGTGGGTAGCTAATATAGTTCTCGTTCCAAAGAAAGATGGGAAAGTGCGTATGTGCGTAGAC
This sequence comes from Hibiscus mutabilis, assembly GCA_019671005.1. NCBI lineage: Eukaryota > Viridiplantae > Streptophyta > Magnoliopsida > Malvales > Malvaceae > Hibiscus > Hibiscus mutabilis. The sequence goes on along the minus strand of CM033722.1, from coordinate 18,862,201 downwards.
TATCGAGATCTAAACAAGGTCAGTCCAAAGGATAACTTCCCACTCCCTCACATTGATACCTTGGTGGATAATACTACAAGGTATTCATTATTCTCTTTCATGGATGGTTTCTCGGGGTACAACCAGATAAGAATGCGCCCGAAGACATGGAAAAAACTACGTTCGTGACATTATATGGAACGCTCTGCTATAAAGTAATGTCTTTTGGATTGAAGAATGCAGGGGCAACCTATAAAAGAGCCATGGTGGCTTTGTTTCACGATATGATGCATAAAGAAATCGAGGTGTATGTCGATGATATGATTGCTAAGTTTCAAACAGGAGAAGAACATGTGAAGATCCTGAGAAAATTGTTCTTAAGACTACGAAAGTTTCATTTGAAACTGAACCCTGCAAAGTGCACTTTTGGAGCTACTTCAGGAAAGTTGTTGGGCTTCATTGTTAGCAAAAAGGGAATCAAGGTTGATCCAGATAAAGTTAAGGCTATCCAAGACTTACCACCGCCGCCCACTTAAAAAGAAGTGAGAGGTTTTCTAGGAAGATTGAATTACATTGCTCGGTTTATTTCACAACTAACCGAAAAATGTAATCCTATCTTTCGCCTCCTCAGAAAACACAACCCTAGAGAATGGGATGATGAATGTCAGGGGGCCTTTGACAAAGTCAAGCATTACATGTCAAACACTCCAGTTCTGATGCCACCTATCCCAAACAAGCCATTGATTCTATATTTGACAGTTTTTGAGAACTCTATGGGATGCGTACTCGGTCAATATGATGAGTCAGGATGGAAAGAAAGGGCAATTTACTACCTCAGCAAAAAGTTTACGGAAGGTGAAACAAGGTATTCGTCAATCGAGAAACTTTGCTGCACCTTGGTTTGGGCTACTCGGAGATTGAGGCAATACATGTTGTACCACACGACTTGGTTAATCTCAAAGCTGAATCCCCTTAAGTATCTAATGGATTCAACTGCATTAACAGGGAGAATGGCTCGATGACAGATTTTGTAGTCAGAATTTGATTTGATCTATGTAAGCCAAAAAGCTGTAAAGGGTGCTATAGCAGATTTCTTGGCCAGTCGAGCTTTGGAGGATTATGAACCTTTAAACTTTGATTTTCCAAATGGAGATTTGATATGTGTTGCCAATACTGAAGATGATGATTCGAAAGAAAGATATTGGAAAATGAACTTTGATGGTGCTCTAAATGCTGCAGGCAAAGGAATTGGGGCAGTGCTGATCTCCCATGAAGGCGATCACTATCCTTTTGCCACTAAACTTGGTTTTGATTGTACGAATAATATGTCAGAGTATGAAGCATGCATCATGGGCATCTGTGTGGCCATTGAGCGAAAAATTAAACTGCTAAAGGTATATGGGGATTCTATGCTCGAAATTTATCAGCTCCGGGGAGAGTAGGAGACGAGAGATACCAATTTGGTAGATTATCGAGACATTGTCTGGGAGCTAATTAAGGAGTTTGACGAGATCACGTTCCACTACCTCCCACGAGAAAAAAAAATCAGATGGCAGATGCTCTGGCTACCCTTTCTTCTTTATTTAAAATAAACAAGTTGTCTGATTTGAGGCCTATCCAAATGAGTTTATATGAGTCTCCAGCCCATTGCCATAATATTAAAGATAGCGAAGAAGGTGATCATCCTTGGTATCGCGACATCTTGCAATATGTGAAAAATTGTGAGTATTAGAGCAAGCAACTGAGAATGAAAAGATGACCCTATGAAGATTGGCAAACGAGTATGTCTTGGATGAAGATATCTTGTACAAGAGAAGAAAAAATCAAGTGTTATTGAGATGTGTGGATGTTGTTGAAGCTATGAAGATTCTTGAAGAGGTCCACGAGTGTATCTGTGGGACACATGCTAATGGGTTCACATGGCAAGGCATATAATACGGTTTGGGTATTACTGGTCCACAATGAAATGAGATTACATCAGATATGCTAAGAGATGCAACAAGTTTCAAATTTACGAGGACAATATTCACGTACCGCCAGTACCACTACATGTGATGACTTCTCCCTGGCCTTTCTCTACATGGAGCATGGATGCCATAGGGCCAATCTCACCAAAAGCTTCTAACGGGCATCCTTTTATCTTCGTGGTCATTGATTACTTTACTAAATAGGTAGAGGCGGCCTCATATGCTAATGTCGCCAAATTGGCAGTCAGTAGATTCTTAAAAAAAGAGATCATATGTCGATATGGGATACTAGAGAGGATCATATCTGACAATGCATTGAACTTGAACAATAAGAGCATAGAGGAAGTATGCAAGCATTTCAAGATAAACCATCACAATTCAACATCGTACCGGCCACAGATGAACGGGGCAGTGGAAGCGGCCAATAAGAATATTAAGAAGATTGTTGGGAAAATGGCAGAAACTTACAAAGATTGGTATGAAAAGCTACCGTTTGCTCTATATGCTTATTGAACGTTGGTTAGAACTTCCACTGGGGCAACACATTTCTCGTTGGTTTACAGAATAGAAGCCGTACTACCCATTGAGGTCGAGATTTCTTCTCTTCGAGTTCTATCCGAAGTAAAACTAGATGAAACAGAATGGATCCAAGCCAGATATGACCAGCTGAACTTAATTGAAGAAAAAATATTGAAAGCTATTCGGCATGGTCAGATGTACCAAAAGAGAATGATGAGAGCTTATGATAAAAAGGTTCATCCTAGAGAATTCCAAGTAGGGGATCTGGTGCTAAAAAAGATCTCACCTATACGGAATGATTTCTTAGGGAAATGGTAGCCAAACTTGGAAGGCCCTTATGTTGTGAAGAAAGCTTTCTCAGGAGGAGCGTTGATTCTGGCTGAAATGGATGGTATTGATTTGCCTAATCCCGTGAATTTAGATATAGTCAATAAATATTTTGCTTGAACGAAAAAGAAGAAGAAGAAAAAGAAAAACAACAAAAAATAAAGAAAAAAAGAAAAAAAAAGAAAAAAAGAATAAAAAATAAAAAAGGAGAGTTCGAGATGAAAACCTGCAAAGGGCGTCTTGAAATCAAATGAGGGTTTGAGTTGAAAACCCGAAATGGGCTGCTAAAATTTTGGTTAAGGGTTGAGGCAAATGATGGTTTTCCCCTGGAAGCTTAGATATCATGAGGGATTTTGCACCTTGGGATATCAACAAAGCACTCGAGGTCGCATAAACACACATTAGGCTCGAGATAATTTTGGCAAGCTGGCTCAGAAAACTCATCTGCTTGATATTTGGGGCACCTAATTTTAATTTTCTTGCTTTATGTATTTTCAATGTTTGCCATCTAAATTGGGAGTCATACCTCTAATGAAGTTTCACTTTCATCCAACTTCATACCCTTATTTTTTCACATGAGCATTGTGCATTGTCATAGCGATCAATAAGCTAATAATTTTATCGAATACAAAAGGATTCTTTACATTGCTTTAGAAATATCCTTAAATAATACAGGGGCTGGAAGTAGTTTCAATTGAAAAGATCTTTTCATTGGAAAAAGGCTCGAGAACTAGAAGTTGTCGCGCTGAAATTACACTCAGTCGTCCATTAAAAAGAGGTTGTAACAGAAATATGAGGCGAATGGTCACTTTGTGATATGGTACCGAATTGAAGCGAAGAGAGCATGATGTTTTATACAGTTGGGCTAAGCATAGCCATAATCAGCGAAATAAGATGCTAATCCATGAGCGGTTGCAAAAAAACTTATGGATGGCCTTTTGCATTCATATTTGCATCATTCATGCATTCATGTTTATTAAAATTGGCATACTTAAAGTTATGAGCATTTGAGTCATACTAATCATAACATCCTAACAAGTGTGTCCATGAAGCAAATTCTACAAGATCTGTCTCTCCAAAAAATGGTGTAACAAAACAACACAACATCAACGTCGTCTCTCTGAAGTGGCAGTGGAACAAATACAGCATCAATTTTATCCCTCTGAAGTTGCAGTGGAAAAATTGAAGCTACATCAGTTCATCTCCCTAAAGTTACAGTGGAATGAACACAACATCAATGTCCTCTCCCTGAAGTGGCAGTGGAACAAATTCAACATCAATTTTATCCCTATGAAGTTGCAGCGAAAAAATTGAAGTTACCTCAGTTCATCTCCCTGAAGTTACAGTGGAATGAACACAACATCAACGTCGTCTTCTTGAAAAGGCAGTGGAACGAATTCAGTACCAATTTTATCTCTCTAAAGTTGCAGTGGAAAAATTAAAGCTATACCAGTCACATCTCCCTGAAGTTGCAGTGGAACGAATCCAGCATCAATTTTATCTCCCTGAAGTTGCAGTGGAAAATTGAAGCTACATCCGTTCATCTCCCTGAAATTGCAGTGGAATAGACCACAAAGTCAACATCGTCTCCCTAAAGTTGTAGTAGAACGAATCCAGCATCAATTTTATCCCTGAAGTTGTAGTGGAATGGACATGACATCAACATCGTCTCCCTGAAGTTGCAGTGGAACGAATGCAGCATCAATTTTATCTCCCTGAAGTTGTAGTAAAAAAATTGAAACTACATCAGTTCAACTCCTTGAAGTTGCAGTGGAATGGACAAAACTACAACAAATGACCCTATCTCTTTGAACTTCCAATAGAGCGGACCACACATTCAGTAAAAGATGAAACTAAACATGTTCTGCTTCCCCAATAACTATTTCAAAGATTTTACTTCCCCTAAAAGTGACAGGGTGGATCGATCAAAAAAAGACTTGCGTGGAAGAGAAAGAAGATCAGCCGAAGAAAAAAGACATGCGACAAGAGGGGAAAAGCTCAGCCGGACTAGACATAATTGGCTCTCTTATAGTCTTTACTCCATTGTCGTTGCACAACAATGAGCAAAGAAGGGCAACTGTAAAACTTAATCTAACCACCATATCCCTAATCCTAAGCTGCCGCACCTTAATTTGTCATCCGGGCGCACCCTAACTAAGCTAAAAGCCTGAAAATTTAGGATTTCGATAGTCCCAAATCAAATCAACCCCATCCTCTATAAATCAATCTGCAACCAGCAAAGAAAAGGGATTACAGAGAGATTCACGGGAGAATTTTAGAACGAAAATATTAGAAAAAATAAAAAAAATGAAGAAGAAGATTCGAACCAAAAAATAGAAATGTAAAGAAATACCTTTGTTTTTAGTTTGAATATTGAATAGGGTTAGTGCCAGTTCCTTCATTTCCCGAGCCTTGGTTGCCAGAGGAGTTTCAACTCTAAGGACGGTGGCACGGCATGGAGTTTTTGAACCCTAGGGTTCATTCTCTTTGAAATTTTCAGAGAAAGGGAAGAGAGGCTCGGGTATTTTTTGTTTGTTTCGGGTGAAAGAATGTTTTTTGGGTTAAAAATCCATACTTAAGCCTTGTTCAAAACGGCGTCGTTTTAGGCGCCTATAACACGGCCCAAAATGGCGCTGTTTCGCTCTTGTAACCCGCACCGGTGACCCGACTCGGAGAGGATCCGCGAAAATTTAATAAAAATGGGAAATTGAGCTTTGGTCCTTCCTCTTTTAATTTCCTTTAAATTTCATTTTTTCGTTTGGTTTATTTATTTTTTGCATCCTTTAATTTCATTTCTGTTGCAATTTCACCACTGTAATTCCAGTATTTATTTTCGAGCATGCTTCTTCTGTTGATTCTCGTTTATTTCCTCATATTTAGTATTTTTTTCATTTTAGTCATGTAATTTGTAGCATATATGCCATGTAATTTTAATATTGTTGCATTTTGGACCCTAATCTTTAGTTTCATGTAGTATTAGTATAGATCCATGCATTGTTACTGTTATTATTATTATTATTATTATTATTATTATTATTATATTAAATAGGTTATTTTACATATTACATATATTTATCATATGTAAGATATGTACATATTTTTATTATTTATATTTTATGTATAAATTTTATATATTTCTATACTTTTATAAATTATAGGGTTTTATGTATATTTATAAAATAATATATATTACTTTGTTTAATTACAACGTATTTAAAATATAACAATAGATATTTATTTTTGTAAATATACATATAAACCACTAATTCCATATAGGTATAAGTATATTTTAATAAGTAATACATACACGTATTTTACTTTAAAATTTTATATTTTAGTATATATATAAAATAATAAGATATAAAATAGTAGGAAATACTTATTTTTTGTAATAAAATTAATATATATATATATAAACTACTAACTTCATATATATATATATATAGTTTTTTGATAAATGTAGCTATTAAATATATTTTTACCAAAAGTAATATATTTTTAGGTATATATATATATATATTTATATATATATATAATCATAAAACATTATAAATGGCATCATAATAATTAGGAAAGTTAAGAATTAAGGTAATATTCTTTTATTTAGGGGTTCGAGAAATAGTGTCTCGGGCGTAAAGGGATGGGACCTTCTCGATACCCCTAAATAAAAGAATATCCTTGCCATTTTAGGATACAATATTTTGAAGGGGATTTTCTGTTATTTAGAATAGTCGATAAATCATTTCCCGGGCGTAAAGGGATGTGAACTTCTCGGTTATTCTAAATAACGAGACGTTTCTTTAAATATTTAGAACATTCTCAAGCATTTAAGAATCGTATTTTTTTCGAGTAACTCGTGTTAATAGCGTGTTATAAAGTAAAGAAGAATAAAATAAGAACAAGAGAAATACAAAAAAAATATTGTATTCTGAATCTGAACTTGTGTACAATACCTTATTCAAATCGTCTATTTATAGACATAAAAAATACTTATCATGATAAACATTCATATAAAAAAATATTCATAACAAAGTAAACATTCATCAACCTTATACAACTAATTTTTCACGCTAATAGTGTGTAAATTCATTTCAATTTCTTTTTGTTTATGTTTAAGAAAATAAATTTGAACCCAACAAGTGGTCTCAATGAAAAAGCGGATGATGTTCATCCTACGAGCCCCGAGTTTAAGTCTCTTTGTCTACAAGGTGTGCGCATTGTCAAAAGGTTAACAATCACTACAAGAAATTTATAATATTGCAACAAAATTATTTATCACTAAAAGTACTAAATTTGTCATGATATATTTATTTTAACAAATTTTGTTTATTACCATGTTTGTGTCATGTAAAGTATATTGTAACAAAATTGTGTTTGTTATCATTTCATACTATTTATTGTAACAATGAAATTCTGTTACTATATGAGGTGTTTGTATAGGGTTTGTTTTATGGGTGATTGTAGAGGTTTTTTTGGATGAATAAAATAACTCATTTATTCAAAAAAGAAATTTTGTTACTATAATTAACTTATCACAACAAAATATTTATCACAATAAATTAACTTTTTCATCACGAAAAGTACGTTTTGTCACAACTAACTTGTATTTTAACATCAAATATAAAGAATTTTTGTGATAAAAATACATATTGCAACAAAATTTAATTTCTCAATGCTTATATTTCGTCAGTAAATGTAACTTATAAAGACAATTTTTGTTAGAATAAAATATTTATTTCATCACATAGTAAATTTTGTCACAATTAACCTAAATTTTGACATCGAACGAAAAAAAATTCCTGACAAAAATATATATTACAACAAAATTAAATTTCTCACTAATTTTATTTCGTCACTAATTGTTACTTATAAGGACAAAATATTTGTTAAAATAAAATATTTATTTCATCGCAAAAATTACATTTTGTCACAATTAGCTTCTATTTTAACATCATAAAAAAAACACTTATAAGTCGTTCATATAGAAAACATGATAATAACTAGTGTTCACTCACTTAAAAGGTTATTTTAAGAACCCATGAAGTGGTCCCAATAGTAAAGGATAATGTATTTTATCCAGGTGACTCGGGTTCGAGCATCATGTGTGCATGGTGTGTGTGCCTTATTAAAGGGCTAAGAAAAATTAAACAGATACTACATTATAATCACACCATATTTATGAACTATGGATAGTCAATCCTCACTCCGTAGTTTGAATGTCATCTTCCTCTTGATATATACTCTCTGTCAATTGCCACACCTGAAGAATGTTATTCTCGACTACACTAGAAATCACTCATGACTCATTTTTGTTCTATGAGAAATCTAAAATCTTAGCTTTATAGCCTCCATGAACGAAAAAAAGCTCGAGAGGGCCATCAAATGTGTCTAACTCGATTTCTAGTTACTCTTATCCAATACTGCAGTTCAACAATAAACCAATAATAATTGTGAGCAGTTGAGAATGTTTATATGTAACAATATTAATGGTGGTTAAATGAATCAATAATCCTAGGCAAACACAAACATGATCAAAACCATAAGAAAGTTTGGGATATAAATGGTTAAATTGACGATGTTGTTAAAAAAAAAAAACTTCATTCTTTTTTAAGTACCTGAGTCCAATATATTTTAATGCATGTTTAAACATAAATACACGAGGATATGTCTGCTCGTGCGATGATACAAAGAGTAAATTAACAAAAGCACCACTAATTCCCGGTGAATTACCACCATCTCATTTCCCACTTTTTTAGGATTAATTTTTTTTGAATGGTATAAAAATAATTATAAGATAATATTTGTTTATATATATATTCTTAATTATTCGACAATGCACATACACCTTGTAGACAAAGCGATATCTTAGAATGAATGTTATCCACTTTTTTCAGTGAGACACTTGTTGGTTTCTTGTTTAAGATAAGTTGTATTTTGATGCATTAAACGCATCTATATCAAAACTATAAAGGATACCGCACTAACAATGTAACAAGAATCCAATCCTTAATTAATTATAAAATATCCTAAAAGGAAGCCAAGTGAATGAAAAAGCTAAATTGGAAATTTAGTTACTAATCACAACCTCTGGCAACAAGACAACAAACTAGAAACAACAATTTGGAAAAACTACAGTGTGCAGCGCAGTAAGAGAAAAGCGGGTCATCAGAGACTGAAAGCAAAAACCTATTGCAGTCGAAAGTAAAAATAAACTCAGGCTTTTGGTGAACGACACAGGTTCTTCATCTCATACTATAGAGGACATTTGGAAAGTAAGGAGAGATAATCCATGTAGCTTAGTCTAGACCAACAATTGATATCAATAGTAAAATAATAAAACAATGAAAACAAATCTAGAACATTTCATTCATCGATAGTCAAACCTAGCAGCAAAAATCATAGCAATCATCAGAAGCCCATGAGAAATAAAAGTACATCATCAAAATCCAACACCCAGTGTAGCGGCGGTCGCAAAGAAAACCTAGCATGGTATGAGGAAAGCCACAACCAACAGAAATGGGACAACAAACTCCATATGAATAAATAGTAAGCCTGCAACGAGTTGTGGAAGGCACTGCACCGGTGCGTAGACAAAGCTCCTTTCGCGGTGAAAACGAGAAGAAAATCCCAAGAACGCAGACTCTCCCCCACGGCGATGATGGGGAAAATATACCACTCACCGTCCAATAGCGATTGGAAATAATTATAAAACGTGAAGCAGCAAGTAAAAAAATGTAATGACCCAAATAGAAACAGAAGAAGAACAAGAGATTAAGAAGATTCAAAGAAGGAAAGAAAGGATATTAGAAGCAGAAGAAATTATTTCAGAGGAGAGAAAATAAGAACATTTCATTTCATTCATCGATAGACAAACCTAGCAGAAATTGGGGCTTTAACGCTTTACATAAAACGCAGCATATTGACTCAAAATAAAACTATTAAAACTTCGTCGTTTTCTATTGGTCTTAAAATGGTGCATAACAAACCTCCCATCTCGAATTAATCCTTGTCCCCAAGGATTAAAGAAGATAGCCGTGAGTCAAAATCGATGATAAGCAAGGCAGAAGGAATAACATTTGTTGTCTGAATCTTTAAATGGTTTGACCAAACATTTCCCATCGCTCTTTTTGCCAACCTATGATGTGTTGATCCAGTCAATAGTTCCATCAGCACCATTCCATAGCTATTGAATATTCTCATTTTGTATACCCTTCCAAAGCATTCTGATAAGGTATAAGATATTTAAGGTGTGATCTTTCAAGTATCCTTGTTGCATGTACTCATATATAAGTAAGTGTCGATCCCCTTTGGCAAAATAACCAATCAATTTGACAAAATTGTGACAACGCAAAGAAAAGAGCATTAGAACTTCCACAAAGAATTCTTTCTCCATTTGAAGCAATGTCTTGTCAACTTGCTTCACAGCTACAACTTGACTAATGCTTTCTAATTGTCCCTTATAAACAACCACAAATTTCCCTTGCTCTTTCAAAGATCCTTTGCTGAAAAATTTTGTTGCATTTGCAAATTGTTGATAGGTGAAAGTGTGAGCACAAGTGTCACCATGAGGCTCATCAATTGCAGCATATAATCCCCTTCTTAAGCATGTCATGTTTTGTGATACTATTGAATCAACTTTAGAAGACAATTGGAGCTTGTGTTTCCTGGTATGTTCTTTTGTATCATCACTCTCCAATTTATTGTCTTTGGCCAAACCAAAACAAGAGCAATAACCCATTTGCATCATAAACTCGCTAAAGCTTGTTAGAATATTACTAGACAATCTCATAGACTCACTGAAACTCGCTAGAATCTCACCATATAATCTTCCAATCATATAAAAATCAAACTCTTCTAAAAGTATATACCCAATATTTTTTTTCCATCACCAAAAGTCTAAATATAGAGGAATCATGTATCTCAACTAGTTGATTGGCATGCATGAATGTCATTAAATAAATTTCTTTAAACATAGATTTAATTAGAGAAGTCCTGTTACTCGAGTTACCAGCGTTTTGACACATTTGGCAATGATCCGTAGTTGCTTTTGAAGCCTTTGATGACTCCACCTATCTTGCTGCCCAATTCAAACCAATTCCATCCAGGTCGGTGGTTGATCCAACATGCCATATAGAAATTCCTTTTTGAGAAGCAGTAACTATTTTCTCATGTGGTCGTCCAATGTTTGGAGTCCATGCGACAGAATTGACTTGATCTCCCTCCAATGTCATTTGTGAAGTTATATTACTAGAGGATGTACCCCTTGTTTTGTTGTGCTTCGCCATTAGAAGCAATCTAACACATATTGGTCATCACTCTCAACAAACTCGATTATGGGTTTGGTTGTTGTTGGGTCTTTACCTTGCCTCACAACCTTTTCATCGAACACCTGAGCTGCACCTGAACTCACTTCCTTAGCGATCACCAGTGAATCCCAAATTACACCTTGAGCCGATGACCATTCTCACATATCCTTAATCAAGTCATTTTTCAACAGGGCCTCACTTGGGTTATCAAAACCATTTGGTTTTTCAATACCCATTGGTTTCTCATCAGGCAATTCATCGAACATATTAACTTCGGTAGAGACAGTCAACAACATCACTTGCTTCGACTCAGCAGTTTCTACAAGCCTTGCATCGTCAGTTTTTGGGCAGGTAGAACCGGCTCTTTTCTTCTGTAATAACTCCAGTATTTTAGCTAGGCATCTGTTTTCTTCCATTACTTTAGCCTCCAAGCTGTGAATTCTAACCCAAAGATGATCAGTTGGAATCAGAATGGCTCTTGTAGCGATATCCCTATGTTCGCTAAAAATATATTTTTATTTTACTTTGTTTTAAAAATAATATCTTATGCGAGGATTTTGCAAAAAAACGTGTTTTATTTGAAAATAGAGTCGTCGGCGGCTATTAAGGTAGACCAGACACCATAAAATCAGAGATTTTTAAAATGTTGGGTTCGAGAGTCGGTTACGGATGGAGAAGGATTAGCACCCTACACCGCCCAAAAATTGGTACTTTAATAATCATCGCTTTATTAATATTAAAATTTCCGGATTAAAGTGACGATTAAATTAAAATTCGGTTATAAGTGCGAGTAAATTTTAAGGGCCCCGTTATTCGAGAGTAAACTGATAGACCATCATCACTGCGTTTGATACTAGCCACGTTTACGCTCAAATAAAAGGGCGCCGCATTGACAATTAATATATCCGTTATGCAACTTAAAACATGGCAAATATAAATACAATGCGATAAAAATATAAATAAATACTAACATAATAAAATACTAATCTAACATAAATAAATACTAATCTAAAACATACATACATAAATATTAATCTAAATAAAAACAAATCTAACATAAATAAAATACTAATCTAAAACATGAATAAATATTAATCTAACATATAAATAAAAACAAATCTAACATGAATAAAATATTAATCTAAAACATAAATTTAAAACATAAATAAATACTGATCTAAAACATAAATAAACATACAAACTAAAAAAATAATACAATTTTAAATTAACTAATACTTCATTAAATCATAAAAAAATACAACACAAATAAAAAGGGAAGAAAATATATCTAACTATGAGCTCGAATGACGAACCCCGACTGAACCCCACCGAGACCTACTACGACCTCTCCAAAAATTAACTAGATCGGACCCAAAATAGGACCCCGATCGAACTGGTTAAGACCGGAGCACTGCCCCCGGTCCTTGGCTACTCAAGAGCATAGCTCTCTTATTGGGGCTTGCCACCGATTCTTGCTGCCTTGCAAATGGCAAATGCATGCCTATTTATAGGCTTTTTCAAGGGGTGAAGGAAGTTTGCAAGTGACGTGGAGCTATGTGCTCCAAGCACTTTTTTTACATTAATTTTTTTTTCTTTCTTTTTTTCTAATTTTATATTAATAATAATATTATTACAATAATACTAATAACACCAACACCTGGACAAAAATGAGTGACTACAGTTGCCCCTCTTTGCTTGTTCCTGTGAAACGAGAACAAAGCAAAGATCAAAAGCACTCATGTTTGACCTATTTCCTTGTCCTTGGGTTCGGAATCATAGGTTCTTCTGGAACTTTCCGCTTTTCCTCGGCCAACTCTTCAAGCTTGTAAGTCCTTCCTATATAGAACTTTTTTGTCTTCCGATCTTGAAGCTACAAGTTTTTTATATATAGAACCTTTCGCTTCCTTGGGTGGATCCTTCGGATTAAAAGCCCTTCCTATATATAACTTTTCACCTTGAAATCCTGGAGTTAGGGTTCTTCTTATATAGAACATTTCACTCTAAAGCCTTGAGTTATGAGTCCCTCTTATATAGAACTTTTCACTCTAAGACGGTAAAGCTTGGAGTCATTCCTATATAGAACTCTTCGCCTTCAACGCGACAGGTTTCTCATATATAAAACCTTCTGCGTGACAGATGGATTCTTCCGACTGTGAGCTCTTCCTATATAGAACTGCTAGCCTTCAAACCCTAGAGCCGCAAGTCCTTCGTAGATAGAACTTTTAGTTTCTGAAATCTCAGAGTTACTAGTTCTTCCTATATAGAACCTTTCACTGCGAGGGCTCGAAAATATAGGCCCTTCCTATATAGAACCTTTATCTTCGAATTTGGGATTTATGCCAAAATGGCTACCGATCTTTCTGGACTCACACTACTAAGGCTACCGAACTTTCTGGACTCACGCTACTAAGGCTGCCGAACTTTCTGGACTTACGCTACTAAGGTTGTCGATCTTTCTGGACTCACGCTACTAAGGCTGAAGATCTTTCTAGACTCACGCTACTAAGGCTGCCGATCTTTTTGGACTCACGCTACTAAGACTACCGATCTTTCTGGACTTACGCTACTAAGGCTGCCGATCTTTTTGGACTCACACTGCTAAGGCTGTCGCATCATGCCCGAAGGACTTATCACCATGCTCGAAAGACTTACTAGTGGCCCAAAGGTCTTATCATCATGCCCGAAGGTCTTATTGATGGCCTGAAGGACTTAATATCCTACTTTACGCTACTTTGGCTACCGTCATCTAGCCTCGCGCTACTATGGCTGTCGTCATCTATTCTAATTAGTTATGATTGTTTGTATGTTTTAAAATGAAATTACTTTGGATTTGTTCAATTGTGCATATTGATAGGTTTTCTAATATTGTGAGGAGTGCGGAGTATGTGAGGAATGTGTGGATCGTTTTGATCATCATTATAGAGGGAAACATTTGTGACAACATAATTAAAATATATAACTACAAACATAATTTATCACAAAAAAACTAGAATATCATTATTTGTTGTGATAATTCTTTATGTAACAATAACTAACTTATAATTACAAAACTTATCACTATATAATTTTTTTGGCACCAATAAATGGAGGGAAAATCTGTGACAATATATTGTCAATATACTTAAAATATATAATTATAAACATAATTTGTCAGAAAAAAACTTGAATCTCATTATTTGTTGTGATAATTTTTTTCTGCAACAATAATTATAACTTATATTTACAAAACTTGTCACTATATGAATTTTTGCGCCAAAAAAATAGAGGAAAACATTTGTGACTATACATTTTGTCACTAAAATTAAAATATATAACTACAAACATAATTTATCATAAAAAACTTGAATCTCACTAATTATTTTTTTATCCTAAGATTATTGTGACAATTTTTTAGTAATTAATTATTAAAACTTATAGTTACAAAATTATCACTATATGACTTTTTTTGTAACATCCTTGACCCGAATGTCACATTTGGGCCCTAAGCCCAAAAATCCATACCGTTTAAATTTCCTTTTTCAAGCCCAAACATAATAAGGCCAATAAAAACATAAGTCCATTCATTGAAAAATAGTCAAATCCAGATGTTTAAACAATATTCACAGAGCTCAATTTACAAATATTAAAACATTCGATTTGACCAATTAATACAAAATAAGAGTTAAAAAATACATATAGGGTCCTACGAAATACATAGCCCTTTACATCTAGTATTTGTACTCAACCACTAGAGTCGATGCTGAAATCCAAGCCTTGATGGTGCCCCTTCAAACCTCACGACAACCTACTAACATGCGAACAGAAACAACGATTTCGAACGCTGAGCTAACAAGCTCAGTGATACACCGCCACTCAACCATGCTTCATGCAAAACATAAATAAAGCAATGCAACAGGAACGATATCATGGCAAGATAACAATGGCGCTACCATAACCACCTAAACACTTGGCATTATGAATGTATGATCACGCACGCAGCTCATACAAGTACTTCATACATTTACATAGCATTACACAGATAATACCAACAACATTAAGTGAGGTCCGCGTCCACAAAGCACCAGAGTCCTACACTTGAGTGAGGCCCGCGTCTACAAAGCATCAAGATCCTACACTACGAGTAAGGCTCGAGTCCACATAGCATCGGGAGCCTATACTCAAGGGGATGAGGCTCACGTCCACAAAGCATCGGGATCCTACACCCATGCTCAGAAATCTCTCATTAAGCATATTCGAATAAGGCCCACGTCCACAAATCATCGGGATCCTACATACGGAAATCTTCAAGGTGTTGCAACACACTTAGGGTATCCAAATCCCAACAACAAGGGATGACTCGACTATCTAGGCATCCCTTCAGCACACAGCAAAGACCCTAATTACCACACAACCTTGATTGATCCACCTAGAATCCCTATGGATTACTACCTCACACAGTTTACCCAATGTTCATCAAGTCATTAGCCATTTATTTCTTATACGGGGTTAAAATCTTTGTTTCTCAGTTTTAGTATTCATTTTACACCTTAAAAGACCCAGGGCCCTCTGCCTCGAATTATAGAACCCCCGAACGTGAACTTAAATTTCTTGGGCAGAATGCCCAACGAGTATCGATACTCCTATGTGGGTATCGGTACTTCCCTCTAGGTACCGATACTCGTCTATGAGTACCGATACTCATTTTAGGTTCGAAAGAACTGGACCCTCAAGACGTACCGATACGCTCCACCCCGTATCGGTACTCACTATTGATACTCGGATTGCCCCGTATTGATCCAACCCATACCGGTACTCCTACCTACGCGTACCGGTATGCTAAAGCCTCTCTCAGGCAATGTAACAGTGGGTATAGATACGCCCCTTGCGTACCGGTACGCAAAAACGTTACTAGAATCTTTAACATGCAAAGGGTATCGATACACGAGGAGGCGTACCGGTACTCCCCTCACAACCATTCCCCCTTTTATACTAAGGTGTAGCGATAAGCTAGTCTCCGTACCGGTATACGAGCCCAAGTTTCAAATTCTAGGTGCGGGTTTCACCTAGAAACCTTGTTTAACCCCCAAGGTTAAACCCCAAACCATTCCTACAAGTTATGGTGATAGTATTATGTGGATTACTACCGATTTTAGGCCATTACAGCAACAATTCTATGATTTACCATTAACAACCACTCAAGCTATTCCAAGGCCAAAAACATCAAATCATGCTTCAAAGCTTAACTTTATGATTTCTAGGAAACTATGAGAGTTAGTAGTGTACTAACCTTAGTTTAGCTGATAAAACAAAGCCTCCTTCCAAAGCTTCAAGCTTTGCTCTTCCTTTGGTCCTTTGAGGAGTTCCCAACCTCTCACACTTGATTGATAGATCTCCCAAAGCTGGACAACTTTCCCTTGAACAACAATTCTTGATTTCCAACACAACCCTCAAAGATTCAACATTTAGTTATAGTGTTTTTGAGAGAGAGAGAGTTTAGAAATAGGAAGAAGATGATAATAAAGTTGGGTGATCTCACCACTGCCCAAATGCAGAAAAATCAGCTCTCTCATCCCCTTTCCACTCTTCAAAATGAGCTTTTACCAAATTACCCCTCTTTACTCTTCTCCAACCAACCCAACAACTACAAGCCCACACACAAGATAGTCTATGGGCTCATTCAAGCCCAAAACATGATCCAAATACGAGGCCCATACCTTGATCAAACCCGACCCTCGGATTTCCAGAATCCGGGTCGTTACATTTTTGGCGCAAAAAAGTAGAAGGAAACATTTGTGACAAAAAATGATAACAACATATGTCACCATATGTTACATAAATTTGCTAATTGTGACAAAATATTACGACAATTTTAGTTTTTGTCACAATTGTATATGTTTTTCTATTTTAAAGTGACACATATTTATTTTGTCACAATAAAGCTACTAATAGTGACAAACATAATTTCATCAAAATTAAATTTGTCACAATAATATAAATTTCTTGTAGTGAATATGTATGAACATATAATATCATATAATTTAATAAAATATGTATTTAAATAATATTACATTTTGTTAACTGAAAAACAAAATCTTGCATTTCATCCTAATAAACCAAATTAAATAATCATCACATTCCAAATAATCAATATTATCAGAGACAATGCCACGTGAATATCATTAACATTGGGTGTGTATGAAAATTGAAAAACCATGCAACTGAGAAGCCTTTACATTGCCTACTATGGGCCCAATAAGCCGAGGAAGTGGATGGACTAAGCCCCACAAAATGGTTTTGATCTGATCCAAATGCTTAACTGCCATTTAAGGAAAGCAAGACACGGCAGTTCATTAAAGTCTATAATTATAGTTTTAGTCTCTCTTTTATTTTAAAACTTGAAATTTAATTAATCTATTTAATTCAACATAATTTAATCTTTTTATTTTATAATATTATTAACGTTGTTAGTTATTGTCTTGATGTCATTCTTTAAGCATTTGATTAACATTTGAAAGTTTCATATGATTATCGTTGTGCAATCGAATAATAGTACTAAAATTTTCGGTAGTAACAACTAGCCGTGTTATCAGTTTGGACATACAATTAATATTATAAAAGCATAAATATGAAACTTGTGTCGAATTAAAAAAGAATGATTGACCAACTATTCGTTGATTTGGCTAGATGAGATATTAGGCCATTTAAACAAGGTGGGGCGTTTGAATTCTTGCATTGTAAATAAAAAAAAATTGGAATAAAAGGATCGTTCTTTAATGAATTTATGCAATACTAACATTAATTTGTCGGTAAATGAATAGGATACCAATGATTATTTAGAAAAGCAGAATGATTAAATTTCAAATATTAACATAGTAAAACAAATATATTTAGTTGGTTAACTAAATATCTCATCTTTATTCTCTCATATTCTCTTATGTCATAAATTCTAAATTCACTAAAAATACTCTCATTCTTTCTCTCCATATAAGATTGGATTAAAATTAGATTTTTTTTTAAAAAATATTAATGTACTAGAGGAGCTAACATCATAACTAGAGCGCTCATTAACTTTGAGGCCAGCTAAGCAGAAAAAGTGACGATATTTTCAGACCAAAAAGAAAAATTGTAAGATATTTAGTCCCAGTGGACCCCACTTGTCACCTATCCTTCCCTCCAGCCATGCTGATCCTGTTCTTCCTATATCAAAAATATCAACTCCATGTACTTTTGTAACGCTTTATATGGAGTACTTTTTTTTTCGCTTTTAGAATCCTTCTCCGGAGGCTAAATTAAACTCATGTGCTTAGGTTATCAGTTAGCTCTACTTCCCACGTTTTCCTTATTTCTCAGTTCCAAGATCTCAACTTTTAAGCTTTGAAGATGAGTAGGAATTCAAAACCAAAACCAAGAAGATCCATGCTGTTCTTATGTCACTTCTGCAATTCAAAGCCTGCGGTTCTGTTTTGCAGCGCCGACTCTGCAAGTCTCTGTTTGTTCTGTGACCAACAAGTCCACTCCGCCAATGCCTTCTCTCTCAAGCACGTTCGTTCCCAGATCTGTGACGGCTGCAAAGCCAAACCTGCTTCTTTTCTTTGCTCCGACGATAATCTTATGCTCTGCCACGACTGTGATCGGAATTCACATAACGGCACATACTGTTGTGGTTCAGCTACGCACCAGCGTTCCCCTGTTGAAGGTTTCTCAGGTCGTCCCTCGGTGATTCAACTGGCTTCTCTCTTCGGCTTTGACTTGAAACCCAAGGATTTGATGGATTTGATTCCTGGGTTTTCTTTGTACGAGCGAGAACTGACGAATATTGAAGATTTCATGGCCCCTGAAGAGAACTCTTGCATTTCCTCTGCTTTGCTTAGCTCCGTTAAGCTAGACCATGAGGTGTACAGGCAACTGGTCGAGAAGGGGAAGCGGGATTTGGTGAGAGTAAGCGGTGATGGAGCTGAACTGAGGAATACCACATGTGGTGAGCAGGAGAATTTAGCCACTTTGGAAGCTGAAAACGGGGATGATGAAGATTTACAACAGCACCAGCAAACCCCCTTTACCTCTTTGCTAATGTTGAGAAAAAATGATTATATTGATCAAGCATTTCTCATGTGGGACTCTAAGTCTTCCATTCTGCCTTCCCAGGTATGTATCATCACTGATTTAACCAAATTACTTTCTTCTTTTACTACTTAAATCTAAGTAAAAAAAAAGTTTGTTTCTGTACCATACATGATATGTACTGAAATTTCTTTTGAAAGTGCTTTTGAGTTGTTCAACATATTTGTGCTAACAAGGTTTCAAATTGCAGAAATAATTACTAAATTGGGTCGAAATAATGGATGAAAATCCTCTGCCATCTAATTATGCACATTCTATGTCCCCACATAAAAAAAGTAAGTTTAGGGTTAGGGTTTAGGGAATTAGGAGTAGGATTTAGGGTTCAAGACTTCAAATTTAGTGTTAAGGTTTAAAAATTAATTTTTTTCGTGTCGCGCATAGAAAAAAATATACTTAGGGCATATGATTTTTGTCCGGAAATAATTACTCTTTAGCTCTAGCGAAAAAACTCATGCATGGTATGTTCACATGTGTCTTTCAGATATGGGATTTTCAGTCAGGGAGGTCAAAAGATAGAGAAGAATCCGGTACAGAAGACGCAGGTTTTGTTAAGTGCGGTTCCTCCTGTAGAAATGTAGGTTGTTTTTAGTACATATTGTCATCTGAACTATATATTACGATATACATGGCCATTGAAATTCGAGATCCATTTAGCATGTTATATGTTATTAGTTTGGCTGATTATGAAACTGCAGAGCGCATGCAATGAACCATTGTCGAGCTACAAACCAAAAACTGAAGAGGATAACAATGAGCCTGCAGCTGGATTGTTATCGGATTCCAAGGCGGTGGAACCCCTAACGTGTGATAACACCAGACATGTCCAAGACGGTAGCGAGTCTGTGAATTATGAGGTGAAGGCCAAGGTTGACATGGCACAAAATCGAGACAATGCCATGCTACGCTACAAGGATAAGAAGAAACACAAGAGGTATGATAATAACTAATAAATAAGATGTTTTACTCTGGTTGGTGTTTCAATTGATGTGGTGAAAACATAACATTGGACAGATTTGACAAGCAAATACGGTACGAGTCGAGGAAGGCCAGGGCTGATACTGGAAAGAGAGTCAAAGGTCGGTTTGTGAAGGCAAGTGAAGTACCAGATGTTACAGTTTAAACGGCTGCTTTATCTTTTCGTATAATATGTCCCCCTATCTGTATTTATATTCGTCTTCCCATGGTTTATCGAGTTCCACAGCTTTTGGAATTTCAATTGCTGTATGCTTGCATGATCCTATATCAAATGGTAGTTCCTAGTTGTGTTTTGATTGAGTTTATGCTAGTTAGTTGTCTTTTAATCACAGCTATGATGAATTGAAGAAGTTGCTCTCTTGTGATGATTACAAATTGTTTGGGGGACTCATTTGCTTCATACTGATACATGTCTTTATTGCTAGACATAACCTCACCTGCAAGCAATCCTCTTAAAAATATTAAAAAGTTAATTTACTGATAAATCAGATTGACCATTTACAATTTTGGAATAAAAAAAAAACTTTAACGTTTGACTGAATAATTATTTTGGCTCTTATTTTTTTGAATCAATTTACTCCAATATTTTATTTTGGGTCAAAATAGCTTATCTGCGAATGAAAACTATTAGTCAACTAACGATAAATAACTTAAAATGACTTGACAAAATAACATGTCAGAAGAAAAAATATTTATATTTTATACAATTTTATAAAAATATTTTTGATTGATATACAGGCCGGTCCAGGCACAAGTGTAGCATGTCACAGGTCCCAAAATTTGGGGTCTCATACTTTGAAAATAAATCTACTAACCCAAAAAACTTATTTTCTTAAAAAAAACTTTTTAATTTTCTCCCTTATTATCTCAAGAATTTAATTATAATCAATTCTGTCTAAAAAACTCATCTAATTTATGGTGTGTAACATAATTTTTTTTAAAAAAAATTGTCCATACTAATTTTAATCTTCTTCAATTACTTTAGATTCAACTACTAATTAGTGATATTCATCTTCTAAAGGTTAAAAAAATTCTTACCACTACTACTTTTAATTAGTGTTTTGAATGTTGATTTTTTAATTAGGATATTTGAAAATTTTAGAATTTTGAAGGCGGTCTCTTCTCTAATTCGGTAGTTTTGTTGAAGGTATAGTGCTTCTTATTTTTTGGAGGATATAAATTACTCTTCATTTTTTAGTATCGTAAATTTATCAGTATTCTTGTATTTTTGTTTGTTTTATGGTGTTAATTGAAGGTTAAAGTTTTAATTGAGAGTTAAAATGGATGGCTACGGCTTTTGACGTCTTGATTGATTGATGGCTAATGTTTCTGACTTTTATTCTTCTAATTTTCAGTTTTTCTATCATTTTAGTTTTTAATTTATCACTTGGTCTCTTTCTTTGAGAATTTGATCATGAGTCCTGAAATTAAGAAACATGATTCCGGATGTGAAAAAACATAAGGAAAAAAGAGACGATATGTAAAGTTGTTTTGTGACATTGTCTTGGTTTCGTATGTAACTCCCTAATCAGTATTCTATAATAAATACCAATTAGAGTATCACACGAATTTTTTTCTTTTCTTTTATTTATTTATTTTCGCGTAGAATCATTTATCGAATTTTTTTCCTATCGGATTAAGTCTGATTTCAGGTAGCAACTTAACATTTCTTATCTATAAAGTATATAGAATATAACTGCCTAAGACAAAATTCTACCCGACTACTTAATTTATCTCTATTTAGTTATTACCCGATTTTAAATATAATATAACTACTTATCATCTACTATAAACATAAACTAGTCTATATATTAATACAAACCATATATATAAACTAGTATGTAACTGGCTAATTTTAATATTTACATGTCATCTAGAAACATCAAAACACATCAAAAGATGATATTACTGATACCGTTTTTATAATCTGGATAGGTAGGATGCCCGCTCCTTACTCCGATTTCTGTCTTTTACCTACGTGTGAAACTCAGCACACGCTAAATATACTTAGTGAGGCAACAATAATATTCAGTACAAATAACATAACAATAATTAATAGTATGCAACTGTTTTCATGCATTAAATTCACTAGATATGACTTACCATCATGTTAATCATACATAAATATGATATAAGCCGGATATACATTTCCTTACCAATATACTTGCCATAATTTTAATAGTGTATAAACTCTTTAACCCGTTTATCCATTATTTACCGATTTCACAACCCAAATATATACCTATAAGGACCCTGGATACACGAGTCAAATATGCACCGAAGTGCTTCCCGCACATTTATAAGGTTGTGCTAACCATACACTAAGTGACCTTTCGGTACACTATAGTGCTATCCCGAATTCCCTATTATGTAGCCTGTTGCTGGACTCTATGGCATGCCAACTATATTATGTCCCTCAATTGACTTATTTGGGCATAATTTCCATATTTATTACATCCATGGCAATGTATATCAATATAATTTAACATTGGACAGTTCATACCCGAAATAACATTCATAGCACACCATTATCAATAACTAGTGATCAATGCATTTGTTTTCAATCTTTGACATATTTAAAATATGTCAATATATGATAAATGACATAAATATCATGCCAATATATAAACCACGCAGACTCGTCGCAAGTCTTACCAGTGATGTATAAAACATTCATGTATCATGTTATGTATGCATTGCACTCACATAATGCCTCACTAGTAATCTTATTGTCGATTTAACCTTATTCCCGAACTTTTTCCTTGTCTTTAAAATTGCTCGTAGTACGATCTTGATCACAGTCACGATCTACAAAATCACCGTTTACCAAATACATACATTTCAAAGCGTATGTTAGTATCAATCAACATAGGCATATATTAGGAATAAAATTCCTTCACTATCCATATCCATCAAAATTTACAAAATAACCATAAAATGAATTCTTTTTAGAATTCACCTCAACTTTCCAAATTATTCAAAGTGATCCCTTGCCATTGAACTTTAAATTCAATCATTAAACAACATATCCAAGTATTCTAAAATACTTTCAAGCTTAATACATAGCTTTCTAACTAATTTCCATTTCAATCCCATTTTCCTTAATTTGCCATTTGATCCTCAACACTTTGAAAAACTTCCAAAATGATCCAATTGAATCTTCTAACATCAATTTTCAGCATAATACCTCAACTTTTCAACATTTTTACCTTAATCCTTAAATTTCCCAAAATATACGAAAAGGTCCCTAGAACTTAACAAAGTTCCAAATTGGTCCAAATAACATTCTAAGCCTTGTAACACCATTTTCCCATCATTTCTAATCTTAGGAAATTTTTCCATAATTTTCCCTAATTTCTCCCAATATGCCGAATTTGAAGAGTCACTCTAGACAAAATTTCCAACTTGATTCAAGCATGAATTCAACTTCTAAACCTCATTTGCAAGCTTCTATAATTATTCCACATCAAAATCAATCCAAATTCAACTTCCTATCAAAACCCTAACTTTAAACAAATTAGGATTTATCTACTTCCAAGTAGTTTTAATTATCATACAAGCTGGGATATAATTCTACAACAACTACTACATAAAAATCTCATCTTAAAACATCATATATAAACATCCTCTTCATCCATCAAATTCACAAAACTAGGGTTTCAAGCAAGGAAAGCATGAACAAATGGTACCAAAAAATAGAGAATTTCATGGAGATCAATTTCATGTTTCATGCTTTCATCAAAATTCCAACTAAATAAGCTTGAAAATCAAGAAGAAAAAATTTTCTTCCTTACCTTGGTGGTTTCGAACAAGAGCTGAAAATGGGAGAAAAAGTCTTGAAATTTCCTTTTCTTTTAATTTAGCCATTTGTCCTTAATATATTTAAAATGAATTTAAAATTCATTTCAATGTCTAATGACCTTTTTACCCTTTGAAATCCAAAGCTCCATATCAAGCCACATGTTTACCTACCAATCCAAGGGTCCAAAACAATCCAAGGAGTTAGTGATTACCAACTTTACCCTTAAAATCTCTCAAAATTACCATTTTGCCATTTTTCATCCAATGGCTCATATTTAACATGGAAACCTACTTTAAATCCAATGGTCCATGTTAAATCCTACCATTTTAAGACATGGAAATGACATTTTTAACCTTACCTTATCATCCTTTAAAATATCTTGAATATCCGATTCAATCCGATTATCCGAATATTTTTCCAAACTTTATCGCTTTATAGCCAAAAATACAAGCTTCGTACAAAAAATCCGGGTAACACAAAAACGTCATTCTTGGGGGTGAACTATTCATTTACGGGACTAAAATACATAACTTTTGGAAATTACAATTTAGTCCCTAAACTTTTCCAAAGTTTATACTTTGACCATCAAACTTTCAAAATGTTCATTTGGTCACTAACAAAAATTTGGGATATTACATTGTATGTTTGATTTTTTTTTATTTTGTAAGAAACAATCGTAATATGATAAATTTTGATATTTTACAATTTCATCTTATTAGAAAATATGTTAATTGATATTTTACAATTTCATCTTTTTAGAAAATATGTTAAGGGTCTCATTTTAAAAAGTATCACAGGGCCCATAATTTTTTGGGACGGGTCTGCTGATATGTCATTATGTAAAGTTAGCATATTTGTCTACACGATATTGATATCGCAGTGTGCACTGCCATGTAGGTTTGTCACGTCATTTCAAGCTGTTTATCATCAGTTGACTAATAATTTTCATTTGCAGAGTGATCATTTGACCCAAAATAAAATGTTGGAGGTTAAATTAGGTAAAAAAGAATATGGGCTAAAATAATTATTCAGTCAAACTTTACGAATATTTTTTTAAAATTATGCCTACAATTTTCCATCAAACTCAATCATCCTTTTGGGGTCCAAGCTCCAAATAAACCAATGAAAAACTTGAACTAATTGAGAAAAAGCATTTGAAGCATGTTGCGGTGGAAATGGAGTCTAAGATATCAGGAGCAGAAATTAGAAAGAAAACTAATGGAGGATAGCTCCGTATGTGCCGCATATTTGTCATAGAGCTAGTAGGTTCGAGGGAATTGAATTTGCTGTTGTCAGGAGCAGCAGCTAATGGAGCGGCGGATTGGGTTGCTGATCAAGCAAGTCTTAAGAAAGTTTTGTCCTAATAATTGGGTGAATATGTCCCCATTTTTTTAAAATATATTGAGTAGGGATGGCTTACCTGTCCTTCCATAGTCTTAGAGGAGGTGTGAGCATTGATGTAATTATAGCATAATTATAGTTTATAATTTTATAATTAATATTATTTTAGAATATAAATTTACGTAGTTATATAATTAGAATTTATACTATCAAACATTACAAAGAATTGCAATGTAATTATACACTGTCATCTAAACATGTCTAGAAAATTTGAATTATATGTATTACATTTTCACTATGATATCCAAATATAAATTTCTTTTTTAAAAATAAATTTATATTTTTCAGGATGGATCCATATGGTATCTAGCAAACCAATCTAAAATTCATATTTAATACTAAACATTTATGTTATTTTAACTTTATAAATAATCACATATTAATAGATCGTGTAAAATTTAGACTACAAAACAATGTTTATTCTAATATCATTTGGCCTATTTAAGGTTTAGGATTTAGGTTTATGATTTTATAGGTTATAGTTTAGTGTTTATGATTGTAGACACTAAATTTTATTCGGTTTAAATTAAATGCTCGAATTAAGATCAATCCACCCAATACCCAAAACCTTATACCCTAACCCAATTGTCCACATCAAATATGACTCATTACCTATAATTTTATATAATAAAAAATACAAAAAAATAAATATTCCAACTCCTTCTTCATTAAGTCTTTACTCTCATTGGATGAACAACTACTTAGTGTTTAAGGTCTTGATTTTTATTCGTTCTTATTTTTTTTAAAAAAATAACCCAAAATACCCTTTATCACCTTATATATTAAAACTTAAATCTCATTTTTTTCACAAAATAACCTTCTTCACCCTAAAAGGGACACGGTGATTTTTTTTATTTCCCCACAGCCGCAATACCTACTGGCCCCATTTTCATTTCTCCAAGCCGCTCCCTACATTTTCGTTCCACCACAGCTGCACCCACTGCCGGTTTTTTTCATTTCTCAACAACCGCAACATTTTTTATTTCTCGTACTCACCTTATTCACCCTCTATTCGAACAAAAAAAATTTATACCCATTCGAGTCACCAACCCTTAAATGAAGCTTTTATCCCATTAACAACGATCCATGGATTGATTGATTGATCGAACATATATTTGAATTTTGATATTTTTCTTCCCTTGTTTATTTATGTGTAGCCCATGTTTACAGTTCAATGAAAATGTGGATGATTTTATTGGTAACTTTTGTTGTTTATTTTAGTTTTTTCCGTATATGTTTTATTTTGTTTAATTTTTTGTTTGTGATATTTATGTTATTTTACTTGTTGGATGTTGTTTAATTTATTATTTGCTTGTATATATAATATTATTATAATTTCATATTATCCCTTTATATATATAGTTGTTATGTTTTCTGTATGAAGACTTAATATATATACGGTACTTTATCTTATTATATATATATATTTAATACGTATTATATATTATAAGTATTATGTTTATATTTTGTTTAAAACGGTTTTTTGTATATTATTATCTATCTTATAGTATATATTATATTTCTACTATATCATATGTCGTATATTGTATTTATATCATATATGTTATATATTATCCATACTATCACTAGTATAATATAATATTTACATATGTATATTATTATTTGTTTATTGTTCGCTTTACCTTTATGCTCGAAGCGGCCTTATGGTGACCTGCAACGGGGGATGACCCGTATCATTATGGCACGTTCCATCTAAAATCTAACATTTAATTTCCGCAACTAATGTTTATTTTCCGCATTTTTTTTCATGTTAGATCCGGTCTTTTTTCCGGATCTCTTTTATTTTACGCTCTTTTGTTTGATCCAGTCCTTTTTCCAGATTTCTTTTTGCTCGATCCGATCATTTTCTGGATTTCTAAATTTCCGCATTTCTTTTTATGTTCGATCCGGTCCTTTTCCGGATCCTTCAATTTCCGCCTTATTTATTTTATTCGCTTTTTAAATTTTCGCATTTATTGTTCTCTATTTATTTGTTTACAATTTCGTGACATATTTTAACTTGTCATTCATTTCACAATTAATTTATTTAATCTCATGTCATTAATTAATTAACTTAATTTTTAAAAATGATGTATTTATTAATTCCAATATTTGTGTCATAACAGTCCTGGCTCATTGGATGTTGACCAGATATTCGAATTAATTCTTATCGAATAAAAGTAAATGTTATTTGAGATAAAATTTTGGCAAGTCATAACATCATTCTTAACTGCTTGCAACATGCATAAAGGTGATAAACGAAGTTCGAACCATAAATTAACACGGCAGTCAGGCTTATTCGATGTCGGTTTAATCTATGGTTTGAAGTATTGTCACCCTTATTAATTAAATGTTCAATTAATTCGAATTCACCAATTTGATAAAAGCCTGTCTAATTAAAGTTTGTATTCAACCACGAACCATTTAATTAAAGTCAATTTAAATTTTGATAATTTTCATCAACTAAAAGTAACATATATTTTGGTACCGATTTCTGGGCGTGATGGGGGTGCTAATCCTTCCCCACACGTAACCAACTCCCGAACCCATTTTCGAATAAATATATGGTTTTATGGTGTTCGACCTACCTTAGTGGCCGGTAGGGGTGAGCGTTCGATCGAGTCGAGTTAAAAAATTTTGAGTTATTCGAGTTGACGCGTCATATTTTACAAATCAAACTTTATTTGAAATTTTTTCGATTCGATTCGAGTTTAAGAAATTCGAGTCGAGTTTTCAAGTTCCTATAAAAATTTAATTGTAATTATTTATCATGTTATAGTACGGTTTGATTCCAATTTAAATCACTTTCTCTAATCATATAAAATATACATACATACATATATATATATATATATATATATATATATATATTTCTTCATATTTTTTCATATGTTGCAATATTTCTTCATATTTGTATATATCGGTATATATATATAATAAAAAATTGAGGGACTCTTCTCGAACTTAAAAATAAATCCATTAATTACTAAAATTTTTGAGTTATTAATGTTTCTATTTTATAACTCAAACTTTATTTAAATTTTTTCGAGTCGAGTTTATGAAATTTCGAGTCGAGTCAAGACGGGTGTCGAGTATTTTTCGCTTCGAGTCAAGTCGAGTTATTCGGTTTTTTCGAGTCGAATTTTGCTCACCCCTAGTGGTCGGTGTCCTCCAAATTTTTTTATTTTCAAAAACACGAAAAAAATCCCGTTTTTACATTTTTCAAAAGAGAAAAAGAAAAGAACCATCTTTTAGCGATTTTCGATTTAAAAAAAAATAGTTACAACGATGTTAGGTTTAGTGTTTAAGATTAAAATGTATAAGATTTTGTAGTCTAAATTTTACTTATTCTTTGTAACAAATAATTTCTCTAATATTATTGTAATTCAAATATGAAAAAAACGCAAAACTATTGTTTAATATTTGAACTTTGAATTTAAATTAAGGGAAAATATTTGTTGTGGAAAATTTATTTTCTACAAGCGAGTCCAATTTAAGATTTATGGGGTTTAGTTTAGGGTTAGAGATTTAGATTGTAGATAGAGATGAGCATTTGACCGAGTCGAATAAAAATTTTGAACTAGTCGAGTTGATGAGTACTATTTTATAACCCAGACTTTATTTAAAAAAAATTCGAGTCAAATCGAGTTGTTCGACTTTATGTTCAAAATTTTATTGTTAATATTTATAATGTTATGACACTAATTAGCTCCAATTTAAACGATTTTCTATAACCATATACAATACATATATATATATATATTCCATATTTTTTCATATGTGATATATATATATATATATATTGAGTAGAATTGAATGACTCTACTCAAACTTGAAAACCGATCCACTAATTACTAAAAAAATTTAGTTATTCGAATTTTATTTATAACTCAAACTTTATGAAATTTTTTCGAGTTGAGTTTATAAAAGTACGAGTCAAGTAAAAAATCAAATTTTTTCGAGTCGAGTTCTGCTCACCCCTAGTTGTAGGGTTTAGAATGTAAGGTTTATAGTTAGAATTTAGTAATTAATTTTTAGGGTTAGTGATTTAAATTTTAGTTTTTAGAGTTAAACTAAGCATACTTTTGAAAAAAAATCTACTGAATATGCATCAAATATTAACCTTAAAGTAATTACTATTTAAATAAAGGTTTTTTAAAATCTTTAATCCTGATGAAAGTGCGGATAAGTCTAGTTATTAACAGGATCGTCACTCGGCAAGGGCAAAAGAGGTGCCCACCTAAGGCCCAATTTTTGTTCTTCTAACATTTAGTTACAGTTCAATTTTTCATTACTTATAATAAGAGTCTACCCTTAAAATTTAATTTTTTTTTCAATATTTGTTATTAGGGGTTTATTTTTTCAATACTTGTTATTATAGGTCTATTTTTTTAAAACTTGTTGTTAGGCTTAATTTTTTCCATTATTTTTTATTAGGGCTCACTCTTAAAATTCAATTTTTTTATATGTGTTATTAGGAGTCCAATTTCCCCCAATATTTGTTATTAGGGGCATGATTTCTTTCAAAAAATTTTATTAGGAACATACTCTTAAAATTTATTTTTTTTACAACTCTTGTTATTAGAGAGTCGATTTTTCTTCTTCTAATACTTGCTATTAGGGGCTTACTTTTAAAATTTAAATTTTTCAATACTTGGTATTAGGGGCCTAATTTTTAAATTTATCTTTGGACCACTAAAATCTCAACAACATACCTAGTTATTAATAATACATTGAATAAGTAAATGTTTCTGTGCCTCCAAGTGATTGCCTTACCTTACGAGAGGAGTATGAACTATGAACAAGTATTATGTGTTTTCAATTTAAAAAATTATAGTGAGAGGGAATCAGGGAGATATATCTTGTAAATAAAAGTTGTAAATGACTGACAACATGTACAACTTTAGTTAAAAATCGAAATAAAATTGGAGAGAAAATGACCGATCCCACAATTCAACAAGATTAGGTTACACTTAATTTACATTATTTGGCATTGGATGTAACATTGTTTGTGCCTTTTGGTTAATTGCTTTGACCTTTGGAGGCACTTCAGCACAT
This sequence comes from Hibiscus mutabilis, assembly GCA_019671005.1. Classification (NCBI taxonomy): domain Eukaryota; kingdom Viridiplantae; phylum Streptophyta; class Magnoliopsida; order Malvales; family Malvaceae; genus Hibiscus; species Hibiscus mutabilis. The sequence continues at coordinate 18,831,767 of CM033722.1, read as the reverse complement.
AACTAAAATTTTTGGGGTAAAAATTCTTCATTAATATTTTGTCCATTATTATCTAATACATTAATCATAGTCATACATATTTTTTAAGGGCAGAAGGTATAAGAGACTACAGGGCCATGACTCCCAAAATTTTGGGAATTTAGAATTTGCCCCCTAAAATTTTAAAAAATTCATTTTAAGCTTTAAAATTTTAAATATTTTTAATTAAATCTCCTTTCACAAAATTATAAAAAAATTTATATTAAATATCTCAAAATTATTAAAAATTTTAGTTAAACCCTCAAAATTTTAAAAATAATTAATTTTAAGCCTCATTTAAAAAAATTAAGTTGCCCCTCAAACTCTCGCCCAAAATTCTGCCACTACATATGCGTATAAGCAATTTATAGATGTATAAATTATACTTATGAATAACGACGAAGGTTGATTAAGTTTTGTTATATCTCTAGAGTATAAGACCTCCGGAGGTGCCATACAACAACATCCGTTTCCTCTTGGGACCCATCCCACCCTTGGATTTAAGGCCTCTGGAACTCACCACAAAGCAACACGTATCACGGCTATTAAGTCTACCTGGTTTATTGTTTAAAAGTCGAGATCTACTCTAACATACATCAAAGGTAATCATGACCCTAGATTTGGCACATTTGTCTTTTCATCGAGCTAGACTATCGATAGACTATCAAAGGAATTAATCTCGAGCCATAACACATGTCAACTATCAACAACGCTCATGGGTGTGTTTAAGAGATGAGACAAAAAAAAAAACAAAGGTATTCTTTTTTGTATATTTAAATCTGAATCCATTAAAAAGTATAAAAAGAAAGTGCTTTTAGGGTTTATCTTGGTTCGTATTCGAATGATCGCTGCTGTTCACAGCCGAGGAAGAACCACCCAAGAATGGTTTGAGCCATGCGCCGCTTTGCTTCTTGTCTTTTTGATCTAAAAATTTTATGATTCGATTGGAAAAAGAGGCTTTTGTCTTGTTTTAGGGTTTGGAAGAAAAAAAAACAAGAATACTGGAAGGAGACACCCGGTTGAAGCAAAAAAGGGGAAATGCAATCACCATTCACGTTTTGAGTTTTAAATCAAACAAATGGTGCAATTACATACATAGTCCCTCCGCCCCAAATCTCTTTAAACTTTGCCTCTGCCGCATGGTATAATAGCATATCTGGTCCCTCGGATTTTAAAGAAACTTTTAATTTGTTTTTTTGTTTCAATTTAGCCCATAATTCAGTTTAAAATTGGGTAAATCACACAAGCAGTCCTTCCGCCTCAAAACAATTCTCAGAATAGGTTTACCTCTTGGTAAAATTACCTCCGTAGCCCTGAAAATTTTAAAAGTTTTGCATTTTTCTCATTTTTTTAATTTTTAAGTTTCATTATTTTCAATTCTGTCCTTCTTTTAATTATTATTATTATTATTATATATATATATTTCCATTACTTATTATGTATTATTTAAATTTATATGTACATATATTATTATTAATGTTATCTTAATACTATGTATATATGTATATGATATAGTATTATATATTCATGTATAGTACATTTATATATTATATAGTATATTATTTATTTAATATTTATACAATATTATATAATATACATTACGTTTGTATATAAAATATTATATTATGTGTATAATATATGATATATATTTTTTTAGAAATCTTTTTTACATTATCATCACTATTATCATTTTTAAATATTTATAATCTAACACCTACATATATATATTTGGTACATTTTTTAATCAAATTTTAAAATTAAACCTTTTATTAGGGATTCTCGTGAAAAGCGTACTCCAAACGTAAGGGGTGCCGCTTTCCGTTAGTCTCTATCATAACATATCATTTTAAATTATAATTTTCAAAATAGGTTCCTTTCGTTTGGAATCTAACGTAAATTATACTCCGGGTGTAGGGGTGTAAATTTCTTTCATATAAAGAAATATTGAAATTATGCCCCAGGTGTAGGGGTGTAAATTTCTTTCATACAAAGAAATATTGAAATTATACCCCGGTGTAGTGGTGTAAACTTATCTCATACAAAAAACTTTTCTTTAAATATTTTAAGGGATCACAAATTTGAAGTTAAATTCGAATTCTTAATTTCCTTGTTAAGACATTAAGTAATCGACCCAGTACCAATTTTGGGCGTTGTGGGGGTGCTCGTCCTTCCCCACACATAACTGACTCTCGAACCCAAACTTTTCGAATCTCTGGTTAATCTTTTAAACGTGTCCGACCTACCGAAGTAGCCGATGGCGACTCCATTCCATTTTTAAACAAATATTTTTCGTTAGGACGCGTCGAGCCCTTTGGGGGCGGGGTCGTTATTACAGCTGGCGACTCCGTTGGGGACCCTTTTTTTAGAGAGTCGAGCCACAAGTCGATTACTTTTTGTCTTAACGAGTGGAAACTATAAATTCGGTTTGATTTATTTTGTGATCCATTCTTTTTAAAATTTTTACAATTTTTTTTAAAAAATCTATTTTTCCTGGTTTTGCATACTATGAGCTCTGCACCCGAGCTCTGTCCCTTTTAAGTGAGAGTGAAAAGCTACGCCTTCATGAGGTAACGCCTCAGTGCAGGATAGTGGATCACTTTCGGGATACATTGGTACCTTCGTCTTCGTGAGATCTTCATCTCCGCACAGACATAGGGAAATGTATCCTCCCGAATCGATGTCCTAGCGACAATTCGGGTACCTTTTACTTTAGATCTGAACCTCATACAGTGAGCCGTAGGAGCCAACCTTTTAAGCCATGTGAAACCCTACTTGTTACACTTTTAGGCTTTGGTGCCTTTATTTGTTTTTTTGTACAGTTTTTTTATCCATTTTAATTTCTATTTTATTAATTTATTCATTTGATTTTTTTTATTCGGACTAGCCTCATTTCTTTATTTTGATCGCATCATATTAAATTCATTCATTTTGTATTAATTGCATGACACCATCATTTTAATTTCTTGCATTTCATTAGCACTAAGCACTAATTCACGTCTGGTTCCCAATTTGAAAAAGATCCATCATCGGGAGAAAATCTAGTACCTTAGATATCAATGCAACATTCCGAGTTGCGAAGAAATCTCGTAAATTCAGAAGTTGAGCCACGAGAACCATTTTTGAATTAGTACCTCCGCATCTAGGACATGTACCTTGCATTTACGTGCATCCATCTTTAAAATTTTAAAATTGGTCCCCGGGGTGCCCCATGCCAACAATGCCAGATGAGGCAAAAATCAGTTGATCGAGGACTTTACTGAACCTATACAAAAGCCTAGTCTAGGGGCATTTTTAAAGAATGACCATCGCGTATGCCATGCCTCTACAAAGCACCACGTCCATGGGGCGTTTCCAAACAAGTTCTAAAAGCAAGCCTCTGATGCTGAGTCAGACTTCTGTACCCTAAATGACTACGTCAATTAACGTTTGTAGCATTTCGCCAGAGCCGAAAGTAAAAAGCTGACATAAACACCACAATAAATTCATAGACCCAACTAGGGGCAACATAATGCGAATGGTGAAAACCCTTCAAGTAGATGCAAAACATACACCAATCTTCAAATTTGCTTTGAGAGCATGCTTAGACCGAGATAACTTAACACAATTTTTGGGCATGTATCTGAAAGTGAGCTGATTCAGAGAAGGGTGACCAAAGCCGAGAAAGGTTGGGAGCATTTTCGCAATACAAGACCAAGAACTCAATCCAACCAACAGAGAGCCAGGGGCATCCCTTTTAGGGGCAAAAAATTATTCATACATTTATTCAGACTATTTAACATCAAATGCATGTATTATACATTCATATGAGTTATCATGCATTTAGATTAAACATGCACATTAGGTATAAAGTCAGGGGCATTCATGATGCATTTATTTTTGGCGTAAACGCACAAACATGTCCAGGGAAAAGACCAAAGAATCTCAATCGTGGGGGGCAACAACAAGATGATCAATCCTTAGCCCGAAGAAGGTCAAATATGCATAAAAGCTCAAACATCTAGATAACAACGGCAAAATTTTGCACAATTACTAATTAATTTTTTTCTTCATTTTTAGGTCATGATTCTCGTCATAAATTGGCAGAGCTGAATTTTTTCAATTTTTGCTTCCGACAGTGTTGGTAGACCAATTTAGTCCAGATTCAGCCTCCATATTATTGTGATGTAGCGGATCTATCATTTTGCATATCGCGCGTTGTTGTCGATGGTGCAGCTAAGACAAAACTTCTACCCCTGATATTATCTCTTTCTTACAGTTATAACTAAAAAAATCAAAAAATAGAGAATCAAAAAATTAAAAAATAAAAAATCATCATAAAGAAAAATCAATAAAAAATAAAAAGCTTCATCCTCCGATCTGACCCATCCGTTGATAGAATAGTTGGGTTCAAGCCATTGTTACTCAATTTGGTTTCTCCGTTGATGGCGTAGCTAGACCCAAGTTGCTCATCCAATCTTGTTCATCCGTTGACAGCGTGACAAGAATACAAGTTGTTGTTACCCAATCATGTCCCTCTGTTGATGGTGTGGCGAGGTTTAAGATTCGTTCTTACTCTGCCGTTGAGGGCGTAGTAAGATCCAAGTTACTGATCATTCATGCTCCTCCGTTGATGGTGTATTAAAGTTTGAGTTGATGATATCCAGATTCTACTTCTCTGTTGATGGTGTGGTAGAATCTAAGTTTTTCGATCCTGTCATTCCGTTCATGGTGTGGCTGGGGTCAAGTTACTGTTCGTTCTTACTCAGTCTTTGAGTGCGTAGTAAGGTCCAAGTTACTGTCCATTCCTGCTCCTCCATTGCTGGTGTTGTAAGGTTTGAGTTACTGTTATCCAAATTTTGCTTCTCCATTGATGGTGTGGTAGAGTCCAAGTTATTCGATCATGCCCCTCTGTTGATAGTGTGGCTGGGTTCATATTGCCGTTCGTTCGTAAGGTTCAAATTATGATTCATCCCTGCTTCTCCGTTGATGTGTAATAAGGTTTGAGTTGCTATTATCCAGATTCCGCTTCTCCGTTAATGGCGTGGTAGAATCTAAGTCACTGATATTTGATATTGTTCTTTCGTTGAAGGTGTGGCTAGGTTTAAGTTGCTGTTCATTTTTACTCCGCCGTTGAGGGCGTAGTAAGGCCTAAATTACTGTTATCCAAATTCTGCTCCTCTGTTGATGGTGTAGTAGAGTCCAAGTTATTCGATCCTATCCCTCCATTGATGGTGTGACTGGGTTCAAGTTGTTGTTCGTTCTTACTCCATCTTTGAGGACGTAGTAAGGTCCAAATTGCGGTTCATCCCTGCTCCTCCGCTGATGGTATAGTAAGGTTTGAGTTGTTGTTATCCAGATTCTGATTTTTTGTTGATGGTGTGGTAGAGTCTAAGTTACCCGATCTTGTCCGTCTGTTGATGGTGTGGCTAGGTTCAAGTTGGTTCGTTCTTACTCCGCCGTTGAGGGTGTAGTAGGGTCCAAGTTGTTGTTCATTTCTGCTCCTACGTTGATGGTTTAGTAAGGTTTGAGTTGCTGTTATTCGATTCTACTTCTTTGTTGATGGTACGGTGGAATCCAAGTTACTAATATCTAATCATATCCCTCCTTTGATGGTGTGGCTGGGTTCAAGTCGCTGTTTATTCTTACTCCGCCGTTAAGGGTGTAGTAAGGTCTGAGTTGTTGTTCATTCTTGCTCCTTCGTTGATGATGTAGTAAGGTTTGAGTTGCTGTTCTACTTCACTGTTGATGGTGTGGTAGAATCCAAGTTATCCGATCTTATCCCTCCGTTGATGATGTAGCTGGGTTCAAATTGTTGTTCGTTCTTACTTTACCGTTGAGGGCGTAGTAAGGTCTAAGCTACTGTTCATTCCTGCTCCTCTGTTGATAGTATAGTAAGGTTTGAATTGCTGTTCTCTAAATTCTGCTTCTCCATTGATGGTGTAGTAGAATCCAAGTTATCCGATCCTGTCCCTCCGTTGATGGTGTGGCTGGGTTCAAGTTGTTGTTCGTTCTTACTCTACCATTGAGGGTGTAGTAAGGTCCAAGTTACTGTTCATTCATGCTTCTCCATTGATGGTGTAGTAAGGTTTGAGTTGCTGTTATCCAGATTCTACTTCTTCGTTGATGGTGTGTAGAATCCAAGTTATCTGATCCTATCCCTCCGTTGATGGTGTGGCTGGGTTCAAGTTATTGATTGTTCTTACTCTATCTTTGAGGGCGTAGTAAGGTTCAAGTTACGGTTCATCCTTGCTTCTCCGTTGATGGTGTAGTAAGGTTTGAGTTGTTGTTATCCTGATTCTGCTTCTCTGTTGATGGTGCGGTTGAATCCAAGCTGCTAATATCAGATCCTGTCCCTCCGTTGATGGTGTAGCTAGGTTCAAGATATTGATCGTTCTTACTCCGTCTTTGAGGGCGTAGTAAGGTCCAAGTTGTAGTTCATCCCTGCTTCTCTATTGATGGTGTAGTAAAGTTTGAGTTACTGTTATTCGATTATGCTTCTCCGTTGATGGTGTGGTAGAATTCAAGTTGATGATATTTGATCATGTCCCTCCTTTAATGGTGTGGCTAGGCTCAAGGTGCTGTTTATTCTTACTCCGCCATTGAGGGCGTAATAAGACCTAAGTTGCTATTATCTGATTCTGTCCTTCTGTTGATGGAATGACTGAACCAAATTTTGATCTTGTCTCTTTGTCATTGATGCAGTTAGATCAAAGTTTTTGACAAGTCCAGCAAAAATGTTGGCACAACGTGCTTAAACACGGTAAAGTTTAAGATAATGGATAATTCAAATGTCCATCGAAAATCTATTTTCGCGAATGGTCGAAGGAAAATAAATCCTTTGAAAAATCTAATGTCATGATTGGTACAAACTGATTGTACCCAAGGGAATGATACAACTAGCCCGGAGCAAACGACTACTGGTAAAGGCAATTCAATACCGTTGATCCATGTACATTTGGGAAAAATACAAAAGAAGTCTATGAGCCAATATATGGATCAAAATTTATTGACTCCTGATCTTACCTTCTCGTCGGTGATGTAGCTGGGCTGAACCTCCACTTTTCGATCCTATGACTTCATCAAGGTAGCAGCTGGATCAAGTTTTACTAACCTGGCCTCTTCGTCAGTGTTGCAGCTAAGTCGGATTTTCTTCAGGCATTGTGTCGTCTTCAAAGTCGTAGCAATCCGAACTCGTTGAAAATTTTGCTTGCAAGAGCGACAAAGAAGATCAAGAGAAGCCCAATAAAGAAGCAGTGGCCAAAGAAAAAACCCTGACTGGCCGGATAAAAATGGTTACTCATTTGTCTTTGCTCTATTCCTGTTACACATCAATGAGCAAAGAGGGGCAGCTGTAGTACCCATTTTTAGTCTGGGTCAGACCCAAACCATTCATTAAAACCAAACCCAATTAAAATACCCAATACCCAATTACAAATGACCCAATTACCCAACCAACCAAAAAACCATTACAAACAAAAACCCTAAAAATGACCCTAGTAATTTAATAAATAAAAAAACCCTAGCCCTTCCCTAGCAAGCTGCCGCCGCCGCACCCCTTTTTGCCCCAATCACCCTCGCGCGTGGCCACCACGCGCGATACTAGTGGCCACGCGCGCCACCACCTTGCCGGTCACCGCCCAAAACCTGCAAAAACCAGACCAAGTTGTTAGCTTTCTTTATACTCATGCATGTATCAAAATGGGTATAAAACCCATACGAATCAATTGTAAAAAGAAGTTCGAATTGAATAAACAAAGAGGGTTTTCAATTTGGGAAAAAATGAGATTTCAAAAAAAAACCAAGAGGTTTGAAATTTAAAAAAAAAGAGTTCGAACAAAAGAAAGAAATAAAAAAACAAAGTTTCCAGATCACATTTTTTCAAATCTAACATACCAAGTGCAAAAAAAAGAAAAAAAAAACAAGGTATTCTTTTTTTGTATATTCAAATCTAAATCAAGTAAAAAGTATAAAAAGAAAGTGCTTTTAGGGTTTACCTTGGTTCGTATTCGAATCACCGCCGTCGTTCACGGCCGAGGGTAAACCACCCATGAATGGTTCGAGCCATGCGCCGCTTTGCTTTTTGTCTTTTTGATCTAAAAATTTTATGATTGGATTGAAAAAAGAGGCTTTTGTCTTGCTTTAGGGTTTGAAAGAAAAAAAAAAACAAGAATACAGGAAGGAGACAGCCGGTTGAAGCAAAAAAGGGAAATGCAATCATCATTCATGTTTTGAGTTTTAAAAAAATGGTAAAATTACATACTTAGTCCCTCCGCCCCAAATCTCTTTAAACTTTGCCTCTGCCGCATGGTAAAATAGCACATCTGGTCCCTTAGATTTTTAAGAAACTTTTAATCTGTTTTGTTTTCAATTTAGCCCATAATTCAGTTTAAAATTGGGTAAATCACACAAACAGTCCCTCCGACCCAAAACAATTTTAGTTTGCCTCTTGGTAAAATTACGTCCGTAGCCCTGAAAATTTTAAAGGTTTTGCATTTTCCTCCTTTTTTAATTGTTAAGTTTCCTTCTTTTCAACTCTGTCCTTCTTTTAATTATTATTATTATTATTATTATTATTATTATTATTATTATTTATATGTACATATATTATTATTAATGTTATCTTAATACTACGTATATGTATATGATATAGTATTATATATTCATGTATAGTACATTTATATATTATATAGTATATTATTTATTTAATATTTATACAATATTATATAATGTACATTACATTTGTATATAAAATATTGTATAATGTGTATAATATATGATATAGCTTTTTTAGAAATCTTTTTTTACATTATCATCACTATTATCATTTTTAAATATTTATAATCTAACACCTATATATTTCCGTATATATATATATATATACATATATATATATATATATATATATATATATTTGGTACATTGTTTTAATCAAATTTTAAAATTAAACATTTTATTAGGGATTCTCGTGAAAAACGTACTTCGGACGTAAGGGGTGCCGCTTTCCGTTAGTCTCTATCATAAAATATCATTTTAAATTATAATTTTCAAAATAGTTTCATTTCGTTCGGAATCTAACGGAAATTATACCCCGGGTGTAGGGGTGTAAATTTCTTTCATATAAAGAAAGATTGAAATTATGCCACGGGTGTAGGGGTGTAAACTTATCTCATACAAAAAACTTTTCTTTAAATATTTTTAAGGGAACACAAATTTTAAGTTAAATTCGAATTCTTAATTTCCCCGTTAAGACGTTAAGTAATCGACCCGGTACTAATTTTGGGCGTTGTGGGGGTGCTCATCCTTCTCCACACATAACTGACTCCCGAACCTAAACTTTTCGAATCTTTGGTTAACCTTTTAACGGTGTTCGTCCTACCGAAGTAGTCGGTAGTGACTCCATTCCATTTTTAAATAAATATTTTTCGTAAAAACGCGTCGAGCTTCCCTCCGGGACTGGGCCGTTGTTACATCCTCCACACTTTAAACTATCGAAGGAAACATATGATGGGACAAGGGACCTCACTAAGCATCTTTCTCGATACAGAAATAACATGGATATCGTGGGATCTTTCGACGAATTAAAGTGCAAGGTTTTCCTGACTATTTTAAGGAAGGGAGCCAAAAACTTGTAGGATTCTTTGCCAGCAGTGTCGGTGGGAGATTTTAAGACCATTTCAAATATGTTCGGTGGCCAATTCCTGACCAACAAGGTCATCCTCCGTTCGAAATCCAATTTTCTTTGTGTAACCCAAAAGCCCGACGAACCCCTGAGGGATTACACAAGGAGATTCTCCAAAGCCACCCATAATGTCCGCAATCTTACAGATGATTCGACAATCTCTGTACATGTCTCTGGACTTATACTTGACCCTTTGCAGTATGCCCTAATGCACAATAAATCGGAGTAGACTAGTCAGTTGTATGAAACAGTCAGCAAATACGGCGAGGTAGAGGAAACGGACAAAGCTAGGGAATCTCCAATCTTTGTTATTAACTATATTAATTATATAATTAAGGGTAAAGTACACAAATGGTCACCGAGCTATTAGGGTGCTTTCATTTTGGTCACCGAACTTTTAAAACTTTCATTGGGGTCACTCAACTTTTAACTCGCTTTATTTTTGTCTCTCTCGTTATCTTCCGTTATAAAATACTAACATGGCACGTTATTTTCTTTTTCAACCTCTTTCTTCCTCTCCTCTGCTTTTTCCTCCACGAACATAAAAACTTACAAAAGATTGACCTTTCATCTACTGATTTTCTTCGTTTATTCTTCTTTCCTTATATGTTATTATGGATAAACTTTAATCTCTCCCAACATTTCCTTTTTCTTTTAAACACAACCCATAAAATATGAGATATGAAATTAGTTTGCATGCAAATATAACCATTAGATTTGTTCTAACTTATATATTTGTTTCACCTGCAGTAGCATTTTCTTTCAATGATATTTCCTTTAACCATTATATTTACGAAAACCCGTGTAGTAATCATGAAAAATAATGGTAGTATCATTATTTGATTTTCTTTTCAACAATTTCACATATTTGTTCTTTTATTTATATATAATAATAAGCTATTAAATCTAATAATTTGAAAAAGTGAGCATATATATATATATAAGTTCAACTTATTTGGTTGTGTAACACACCCGACCCGCATGTCACAAATTGGGCCTCAAGCCTAACCCAAAATCATAAGAGTTCGCAATTAGATTTAACCCAAAACACGGTTATTCATAAAAGTCAATTAAGTTTGAATATTTTAGAATAAATATAACTGATTTAAAATGTTGCATGGGAGCTCCATTTGAAAATACATAATTAAAGCATTCGACTCACAAGTTAAAATACCAAAATAAGAGTTACAATACAACATATGGTCCTACGAATACATAGCCCAAATAATATAAGTATTGTACATGGACTACAAGTCGATTATGAGGTCCTACTCTGATGGTGCTCCTATAATGCACGCCAAACCTACTAACCTACAAACGAAAACAACAATTCTGAATGTTGAGCTAACGAAGCTCAGTGGATACACTCACATTCAATCATGCTTCATGCAAATCATAAATATAGGAATGTAGCTAAGAATGATATAATGGCATAATATAACAAAATTGGCACTACCTCTAGCTGCCTAAACACATAGCAAACAATAGAAGAGATATTAACCCCACGCAACACATAGTCACCATACCAACAAACCTAGAGTGAGGCTCGGTTCCACACAGTTTCAGGAACGTACACTCTTGGGTGAGGCCCAATGCCACACAGCTTCGGGAATGTACACCATGCTCAGAATCTCTCATCGAGCATCTTCATATGAGATCCAGTGCCACACAGCTTCGGGAGCATACATTTGGTAGAACAATAGCCACGGTGTTGCAACACACTCTCACTCTCACTGGGTATCCGAATCCCATCAATCAAAGTAACCCAACCACAAGAGTGCCCTTATTTGGCATGTAACCACACACGACCCACCGAGGATCCCTATGGCTGCTATTATAAACAAGTCACCCAACATTTACCGAGTTATTACTCATTATGTTCGTATAAGAGGTTAAATTCTCAGTTTTTAAATTTTACTATTCATTTTACCACATTAGAGACCCATTGGACCTTAGTCCTCGAATTATAGAGGAGAGGAAGAAAGAGGTTGAAGAAGAAGGTATTGTGCCACGTCAGCATTTTCTAACGGAAGGTAATGGTAGGGACCAAAATGAAAGCGAAATAAAAATTGAGTGACTCCAATGAAAGTTTTAAAAGTTGATGACCAAAATAAAAGTACCCTAAAAATCCAGTGACCATTTGTGTACTTTACCCAATAAATAATGCACACATGAAAAATAAATTAATAAGACATTAGTTCTCATAATTATCCGGCCAATGAAATAGGTCGCATACCGATATAATTTTATTAATGAAAGCACTCCTACTGTAAATTCATCGGATTAGGAAGCATCTAAATTTTGGAAAATGTATTCATTCTCAATCAGTTAGAATATTATTATGTGTAATCACTCATTTTTATCTAACCTCTAAGTATCATATTAACATATTAGTGCATGATTACATATAGGTGTGCGCGTGTATATGTTAGTATATTACATAATGACATAAGTGTGAGGGTATGCATGTATTGGTATGGTGTATTACGTACCTATTAATATATGTATGATATGGTTATATTTATGTTAGGAGTATCGTACAAATGTATGTTAGTATATGAGTAGGTCTATATATGTTTGCATGTGTATATTATTAATGTCTTTGTTATTATTGAATATATACGAATAAGTGTTGCATGTATTATTATTAAGTATATGTACATGTGAACGTATTTCATCACAATTATATGTATGTATACGTAAGTACGTATGTATATGTATTTACTATTATATTAATATATTAATATGTATGGACAAAACTTGAAAAATAATAGAAAGTCCACTTAAATTAAAATGTCCATATTACTACAAAAAATAATAATACAAGGCCCGGTTGGCCCAAGCCCAATACCCCATTTAACCCTAATTATTTTATCTTTGTGTAGATAACTAGGAGCCGTTGGATCAAAATGTGGATCCAACGGCCACGATCAAGGAAGGGTAAATATCTAGCTAGCCGCGTGAACTACACGTCTGAACGGTTCGAATGCCACGCGCGCGTGCGGTCCACGCACGGACTCTTCGATATCCCACGCGTGCGTGAGTCCCAACCGCTATAACCCCTCGACTGCTGAGCCCCACGTGTCACGATCTGGAGCCGTTTCACCGATCGAGGTTTCATCTGGGCCGTTCATCCTTCAAGCCATACCAACCGTTAGATCGGATTTGATCCAACGGCCGAGAACGCCTCAGGCCGAAGACAACTCCCCCACACCGCCACCATGCTTCCGCCATGCCGGTCTCCAACCACCGCGTTCAGACATATCAGAACAATACAAAAAAAGAGAGATTATGTCAGTGTCTGTCCAGATCTAAAAATATATTACATTATTTGCTACCAAACCAAAGAGACATGGATATATGTATGAAACAAGTAATTGTAAAGCAGTCCAGTTGTAATCGAAAAGAAAAAAAATAACAAAAAAAGGCAACAAGTTTTTAGTGGTAACGCTCTTCTCTTTTTCTTACTTCTTTACATGCATAAAGGAAAATATACGTAGTGATAACACAAAAAAAGGGATTTAGAGCTATTACCCTCGTCGTCTGTGGATCTCCCCTCACCAGTGACAAGCCTCTTCGACTTTCCGAAGCCGAACGTGGTGAACTGAAGGGAGCAGGAGGTCCCTTTTGGTTTTATTTTGGTCAAACGTAAAAATTTTTTTTTCTTGTTTTGTATTTACTTAGATATAGGCAAAAAGGTGAGTCTTAGCGTAGATCTAAGTTTATATACAGGTTCGGTTTAGAAAGAGGCTGTTTTTAAGGGTTTCTTTTAGTTCACCGGCGCCGGTTAGCGGCGGCCGAAGGCGAAAGGGACGGTAGAAAGTCGTCGGTTTCTAGGTTCGTCATAGGTTCAGGGGGAACGGTTGAGAGCAAAATGAGAGAGACGCTTATTATAAAACTGAGTTTGAATAAAAAATGGGGAAAATTTGAGTCTGGGCCGAAGAAAAGGGTTTTATAGGTGTTTTTATTTTGTGAAATGGCGAAATCCCGTAATAAGTCCCCCCGCGTTTTCGATATTTTCGTTTCTGTCTCGCCGCAGGGGATATTTACAACTCTGGTCCCCCTCATATTTCGAAATCTTGCAATCCACTCCCTAAATTAAATTGAATCAGTTTTTAAATGGCAAAATTACCTCACTAGTCCCACCGCGTTTTTGAAATTTTCACTTCGGGTCTGCCCCTTGGTCCAATTACAATTTCAGTCCTTTCAAGTTCAGTCCTGCTTGCATTTTCGTCCCTAAATCACATATTACTGTCCTTTAATTTCTGTTCCTTATGTTTATTTCTTTTCATTTCAGTCCTGATTCCATGTAAATATTTATGTTCTTTTATTATAATCGTGTATGTTGATGTAGCCTTTTGCCTTTTCATATATCTCTCGTATATGCTTTGTATTTTCATGTTTACATGTATATGTGTGTTAAGTTTATGGTGATTATGTATCTTTATGCGTTCGTTCGATTATTCGTATCACACGTATTAGATTGATATTTGAGTTGGCTCGAACACAACTTGTTTTATATTTTCAGCATGCATTGCATGTTTTCTTTGCTTTTAGGCTATGTGTTGATATATTTTCTTGGTCATGTATAATGCTATATTTTACGTACGTTACAATGTGTCTTATGGTAATATGTACATTTTTGTAATATGTGTTTTTGTTCCATGCCTTGTAATTGTGACATGTTAGGTTTATTTTTAGTCATGATTAGGGATAATTTGTATGCATGTATGTTTTAGATTAGTATTTTATTTATGTTCTGTTAATAGTTTATTATGTGAATATTTACTGTATTTAAATTATTGGCCATGCTTAATATTTTGTTCACTAAGGTTGCATAATGGAATATAAATTGTCAATGCGGTGTCCTTTTATCCGAGCGTAAACGGGGCCAGTATCAGGTGTAGTGATAGTGGTTGGGCGTTTATTCTCGGATAACGGGGCTTTTAAAATTTATTAGCAATTATAACCGAATTTTAAACTAATCGTCACTTTAACCCGAAAAATCCAATATTAATAAAGCGGTAATTATTAAAGTACCAATTTTGGGTGGCGTGGGGGTGGTAATCCTTCCCCATCCGTAACCGACTCCCGAACCCAACAGTTTTTAAATCTCTAGTTTTATGGTGTCCGGCCTACCTAAGTGGCCGATGGCGACTCCAATTTTTTATAAAATGCGGTTTTTTTCTTAAACCCCACAGAATATACGTTTTATATCCGAAAAATTACAAACACACCGAAAACCTACTTTTTTAGCGAAAAAGGACATCGCTACAGATGACGACTCCGCTGGGGAACATTTTTGTTTTTTAAAAAGAAAACAAATGAGAGTCAAGCTTTTAAAATAATTACCGCTTTATTAATATTAGATATTCCGGGTTAAAGTGACTATTAAATTAACATTCGGTTATAATTGCGCGTTTATTTTAACGCATTTAAAATATGGCATATAAACCCGTTTTTTTTAGTGGGGGAAAATGCTAATGCTTTCGTGGAGATATCGTTCTCCCGTATGGGCCTAGCAAGTACCTTATGCTTTCGTAAGGATATCGTTCCTTCGTACGGGCATAAGCGAATGGGTCCCCATAAATTGAACCCGGTTGAAAGGAGCCTATAATGGGTGATGATCGGGGGCCTTGCTACTCTTAGTAGAGGACAACAAGGACAATTCGGGTACCTCCTAGAACCAAGATTGCATGTAGAGAATACATAGAAACCTACCCATTTAGAGCCATGCGGATAACCTTAGGTTTTAGACGGGATAAATAGGGTTGTTTTGTGTGTTTATTCTGTTTAATTTTGTTCTTTTAGTTACATATTTATTAATTTTATCTGGTACTAACTTGTTTTCTTTTCGCTTTTGTTTTTTTTCATACATCATACATTTGCATCACATAAAAGTACTGGATCAAGTGGTTTGCCCGATCAGAAAGTCTTTCACCATGGAAAAAAGGTGTCTTAGGAAAGAAGAGCTTAATTTGTCAGTCAGACATTGGTCAAATGTCAACCAGAAAACCCAAGGGGACAGTTCGCTGAATGAACGCGTAATAGCAGGGTACACTTATGTGAGTCTCCAACAGAACAACTTATGGGATCTTCAAAGCATTTGGGAAAGATGGGATCGAAGACTACAAGACTTGTTCTGCGATAGTTATGGCGACATTGCACAACTGTTATATGTTCAGGTTAACCAGCCCCTGCTCCGAGCTATTATCCAATTCTGGAATCCGGCCTTTTGCTGCTTCGCCTTCAATGGGCAGGACATGATGCCTACAGTAGAAGAATACACTGCTTTACTTAACCAGAAGAACATTCAGGAAGATTGGATCTACGCGAAGCCACCGAGGAATCAGAATTACACTGCGAAGCTCAAAACCTTTGCAGGAATGAGTGACGATTGGGTTAATGGCCTGCTTCAGCTCCGAGGAGACAATACAGTCTTTGCATGGGAAAGTATTCGGGACATCATACCGACACATCCAGAGGAGGCAAAGAAGATGGACCTATTCGCCTTAGGAATATATGGCTTGGTGATCTTTCCAAGAGTACTTGGGAACATTGACATAGCCATTCTGGACTTGTTTGAGCGTGTGAAACAGAAAGCAAACCCAGTACTAGCAATCTTGGCCGAGACTTTCATTTCCTTAAACGCTAGCCGGAAGCATGAAGAATGACGTTTTCGAGGATGTGCACAATTGTTACAGGTATGGATTCAGAGTCACATGTGGAAGACAGCGACGAGGGTCCTGCCGGGGATATCCTTCCAAGGTTTTTTGCCTTTACGGGAGTACTTAGCACAAGAATGGCGAGAGGACTTGAAAACAAAAATGTGGACTAGTTTCTTCAAGAACATTCAAGACGAAGACATAGCATGGAGGGTCTCATGGCTAGGTAAAGTTAATTACTTTCTATACAGTTGTGGTGATTTCAACTGGCTGATGATGTTGGGATTGCACGGAGGGATCGTCTGTGCTCCGCTTTTAGTGTCTCCACAGTTTGAATCACGACAGTTTATTCCCAATACTGCCGGGTTAAGCCAAACTGAATTTCTTTTCAAAGGGGAGTTTAAAGGAAAAATTCAGACCATCATGCCTGGGACCAATGTTACCGGATCAGGGTGGAAGGAGATACTGAGCACATGACTACCCCAGACTACGATCTTTGGAGACATTTGAGGGTTAATAATGTGATTCCTGAATCTGATCAAGGACCAGCAGTGTCACTCGAGGAGCTTACAAGGGTGGTACCGTCTGAAACTGACATCTTACGGAATGAACTCGAAGAAATTAAAAGGAAAATGGACATCCAACAGACTCAACATGCGAGCGAGCTCTATAAGGCAAGCTTAGAGGTTGACAAGCGGGACGGGATCATTAGACAGTTGAAGAAATTAAATGCAGATTTGAGCGACAAGAACGCTCTTTATCAAAAAGATGCCCTTCTACTACAAGCAAAAATACAGAAGGCCGGCCGAAGTCAATTCATAGTTGTGGAAAAAGAAAGAATGGATGGTATCCGTTTGGTGGAAGAAGAATGAGAAATCAGCAAGAGAGCGATCGAGAAGGAGATAGAAAGCTGCCGGTCGGCTATGAAGGAAGAAAAACGGTCCTCCAAGAAAGCCATTGACCAAGAAAAGGAAAGACTCAGGCAAGAAATCAACAAAGGAAAACAAGCTGTCCATCATGAGAGAGAAAACACCGTCGTATGGAAAAAAAAGTCCATGAGTAGCCGGAATAGACTGTTAGAGATGCAAAAGTTGTACGATAACACTATTCAAAATCTGGAGCAAAGCCAAAGTCAGAATGGCGAATTAAAAGGAAAGGTGGCGGAAGTTGAACACTCCCTTCGAACGTACTGCCAGAGAAACGGTTTCGCTGAGCTACAAGAAAGAGAACGTGAAGTAGGCGTGTTACGAGCACGAATTAAGTCCCTCGAAGTAACTGTTGAGGATTACAAGGAAAGAATTAGTGTGTTCGAGGAGGCTGCAGCCGGAGGGGACACCTATTGGCAAAGAAGACTGCGTGACGCTGCCTTGATGGTACAGGATAGGGACCAATATTACGTAAACTTGATGGTGGACATACAGCGAGTCGCCAGGCATGTGAATGATTAGGCCATCGAGGCTGAAACACTCCGACCTTTCATAGTCCCAGAAATGGAAGAAGCTCCCAGGTTCATCAAGTTGCTCCAAGCAATTGGAAGATTAGGAGATAGAGCTAGAGCTTATCTATAGAACTCTGTGTTGTAATTAGATCTTTTGTATTAGGAATCTTTATTTTGTAGTACGAACTTTGTTGTAATCTATACCCTTTAATTCCCGTGGAAGTAGTTCAAAAGGGTGATTACCAGCGGAATCAGTACCTTATCTGCATACATTCTTACATTGCATCATGACATTCGCATCATTATACATGCATTTATTTTCTTGCAACCATATTAACATTATGAATATTGTTGCAGTGTGTAGTTAAACCGCAATCATTCATCATCCATACCTTACCCGATTACAAAGCAAGCTCATGGAATACAGGATAATCAGTCTAGAAAAGGGGAAAAAAGAGCTCGAGGCAAGGCTTGAAGAGGCTCAAAGAAGCCTCAGTGACCAGATTGCTCAGTCACAAGCATCGATAGTATCCGACATAACCGTACTGTTAGCTAAAAGCCTTGGAAAAAGAGTGGAAGGAGAAACCGTTCAAGAGCCAGAGGGTACCCCAGCTCACTGTAAGGTTCAACCAGCTGCACCAAATCCGGCTAGAAAAATGTATATCGACCCTGCTAGAATGACAGCTAGTCTTCAAATAGGGGCACCTGAAACTCAACCCCTCGGCACTGAAGCACCCTATGAAGAGGATGTGCGAGACCTAAATATGGTCGAAAGGATCATGACAGAGGTAGAGAAAAAGTGGGATGAGAGGTTTCACCTCATGGAGGAAAAATTTAAAATGTTACAATCTATGGAAGAGTCAGGAAATAATGCTAGCGACTTAAGTCTGGTGTCCGATCTTGTCCTAGCGCCAAAATTTAAAACACCAGAGTTCGACAAATACGATGGAACCACGTGTCCTTCCGCGCACATAACAATGTACTGTCGAAAGATGGCGGCCTACCTTAAGGACGAAAAGCTACTGATCCACTGTTTCCAGGACATCCTAACTGGAGCGGCATTACGGTGGTACACCCAGTTGAGCAAGGCAAATGTTAAGACATGGAAAGATCTGTCGAGAGCATTCATTGAGCAATATAAGCATGTAACAGATATGACCCCCAGTAGAATTATGTTAGAAAATATGGGGCAGAAGTCCAACGAAAGTCTACGGCAATACGCTCAAAGGTGGCGGGAAGTGGCCGCCCAAATTCAGCCACCCATCCTGGAACATGAAATTACGCCGTTATTTGTTAATACTTTGAAAGGGGCACTCTTTGATCGCCTCATTAATAACACAACACAGTGTTTTGCTGACTTAATCAGGACTGGGGAGTCCCTTGAATTGGCAATTAAGAGTGGTAGAATTGATAGCGGGGAAGGGTCTCAGAAATATAGCAAGAGGAATGAAGTAAACGCTACTAGCACTTACACCACCTCGAAGAACTTCACAGTCTCACAACCACAAACACCTGTGGGAAAAACACAAAACTCGAATCAAAGAGATGAGAGAATTTCCAGAAAAGAGAAAGAGAGGAAAACTTTCACTCCCCTACCTGTTTCGTACTCGGAACTTTATTCCCAATTGTATGAAGCGGACCTGGTCCGTCCATACATCGTTACTCCTTTCAAGCCACCATTCCCTTCTTGGTATAATTCGAACGCGCATTGCGACTATCACGGCGGTGCCCCTGGATATCCCACTGAGAACTGCCTTGCCTTCAAAAAACTTGTGCAGAATTTAATCGATTCTGGGATATTGAAGTTTGAAGAACCAAGTGTAGCTACTAACCCGCTACCTAATCATGGGAGCAGAGGAGTAAATGTTATTGAAGAATACTTTACCAGGAGGATTAAGGATGATGTGTCAGAAATCAAATCTCCTTTACGGTGGGTATTTCAACAGTTATGCATGGCCCGTGTGATCGACAAAGGCATGATAATAAGGCATAATGGATATGGATTGTATTGCGAATTCCACCAGAATGAAGGGCATGGCATCCAAGAGTGCGATGAGTTCAAGAGATTAGTACAACAATTGATGAATGAAAAGCAAATAGAATTCTTCGAGGAGCCTATGGGAAAGAAAGGGTCGGACGTACATATGACGGATAGCCCCAAATCTAAATACGGGAATGATAGACCTTTTATCATCTCTCCCAGGCCAGGGAATGCAGGTGCCTCCCAAGGAGAAACCAACAAGATAAGTCCCAAGATCATCATTTCAGCACCATCCCCGTTCCCATTCAAGGATATGCGGCAAACCCCCTGGAATTATGCTATAAATGTGACCACGCCAGAAAAACTAGAACATGGTCAGGTAAAAGAGCCTACGCTAAAAGACCAACAAAGCCATAGCGATGTAAATGTTGGTGAGGCGGGCCATTTCACAAGGAGCGGCAGATGTTATTCCTCTGAGGCTTTGAAAGAGCTGAAACAGATAAGGGAAATAATACAACAGTTAGCCCCACACAGATATTTGGAGAAGAACCTCCCCAAAGATGAATGAGCCGGTAATTGAGGCCCAGGCCAAAGAATTTCTGAAGTTCTTGAGACATAGCGAGTACAATGTAGTGGAACAACTACGAAAGCAACCGGCTAGGATCACAGTACTGGAATTACTCTTGAGTTCAGAAAAGCACTAGGAGACGCTATTAAAAGTACTAAATCAAACTTTTGTGCCCCAGGATATTTCTGTGACAAACCTGGACAGGATAGTGGGGCATATCACTGTCTATAATCATATAACATTCAGTGATGATAAGATCCCCGAGGGAGGAATGGGGTCTACCAAAGCCCTTAACATCACAACTCACTGCAAAGGGTATGTAGTACCTGGCGTACTGATTGACAACGGGTCAGCATTGAACGTCCTGCCTATGGTGACCCTGCAGAAACTACCAATAGATGGTTCTCACCTAAAGCCCTGCCACAATTCAGTAAGAGCCTTTGACGGTATGCAAAGAGGAACAATGGGGAAAATTGAGGTACCTCTATTAATCGGACCGACTGAGTATGTGATCGATTTTGTGGTAATAGACATAAAACCATCTTAAAGCTGCTTATTGGGAAGGCCATGAATACACTCCGTAGGAGTTGTCCCCTCATCATTGCATCAGAAATTAAAATTTGAAGTCGAAGGCAAATTGGTCACAGTAGAGGCTGAGCAAGAAATTGTTGCTTCCGTGACATCGGACGCCCCCTTATATTCAAAATAACGAAGATGCTGCAGAATGCTCGTTCCGAGCATTAGAACTAGTGAATGCCACGTTCGTTTCGGAGGGAAGTCGGATCCCCTATCCCAGGTTATCTAATTGTACCAAGATGACCGTCGCAGAAACTTTGGGCCGAGGAGCCAAAGTAGGAAATGGGCTAGGGAAGAAATTACAAGGAAACCTAAGAGCCAAAAATATGATAACCAAGAAGGATCGTTTTGGGCTGGGTTACAAACCAAGTGTCCAACAGAGAAAAGAGGAATACAAGAGAAAGGAAGAGCAAAGAAAAGCCAGATTTAAAGGAGAAGACATTCCGTAGAGACCAATGTCCTTTTCTAGTTTAAAAACCACTTTTGTCTCCGGAGGATTCTACCAGCCAGGTCAAGAAGTTGAAGAGGCAATTAAGGAAAATGACGTACTCAACCAGGAGGAGACATTCAATGAATCACTTGAAGGGATGTACATCAACATGATAGCTGGAAAAGACCGAGGCAGCAAAATGTTGAACAACATCCGCCCTTGCCTTCCCGGGGAAACACTCGATAACTGGAGCTGCATTGATCTACCCGTGATTTTTAGGAATAGACCAGAGTAATGCTCCGAATCAACCTTTTTTTTTTGCACGTAAACAATGTGGATCTCTTGTATAGGGCACCTATGTTAACTTTTTGATTGAAATGAAAATATCCCCACTTTCCTGAATGACCAAAGTTTCATTTATTTCATTCATGCATTCTTCATGTTCATTCCCTTCATATAAAGCCTTATTCTTCCCAATATAATTCATTCTCATTTAATGCATGTCGCTCATGATTGACTATATGAATGATACCGGATCCAATCCTGGAGTAAATTTTGAATGCCCTGAGGTCTCAGAGGGAATTGAGGAAGAAGATGATGAGATAGAAGATGAGGTCCCGGAAGAGTTGAAGAGAATGGTGGCCGACGAAGAAAGGCAGATCATGCCCCACCAAGAAGAAACAGAAGTTGTAAACTTGGGGACTGAAGAAGAGAGAAAAGAAGTAAAAGTAGGAACGACGATTTCTTCAAAAACCAAGCACAAACTGATAACCCTACTTCAGGAATTCAAGGATGTTTTCGCCTAGACTTATCAAGATATGCTAGGGTTGAATACCGATATAGTGGTGCACAAATTGCCAACAAAACTGGAGTGCAAACCAATACAGCAAAAACTGCGGAGAATGAGACCAGATATGTTGTTAAAGATCCGAGAAGAAGTAAAAAAGAGTTTGATGCTGGTTTCTTGGAGGTAGCCAAATACCCCGAATGGGTCGCAAACATTGTACCAGTACCAAAGAATGACGAGAAAGTTCGTATGTGTGTAGATTATAGGGATCTAAACCGAGCCAGCCCTAAAGACAACTTCCCCTTACCACATATTGACACGCTGGTTGACAACACTGTAGGACACTCATGGTTTTCATTCATGGACGGCTTCTCAGGGTACAACCAGATAAAGATGGACTCTAACGACATGGATAAAACTACGTTCATAACCATTTGGGCACTTTTTGTTATCGGGTGATGCCGTTTGTTATCGAGTAATGGTGACTATTTTCCATGACATGATGCACAAAGAAATAGAAGTATACGTGGACGACATGATTGCCAAATCCCGAACAGAGGAGGAGCACCTATAGAACTTGAGAAAACTATTCCAAAGGCTATGGAAGTACCAGCTGAGACTCAATCCTGCCAAATGTACCTTCGCCGTTACCTCTGAAAAACTCCTAGGGTTTGTGGTAAGCAGAAGAGGGATTGAGATCGATCCGGATAAAGTGAAGGCCATTCAGGATCTCTCACCACCCCACACTTAGAAGGAAGTTCGCGGCTTCATAGGGAGGTTGAATTATATTTCTCGTTTCATTTCCCAATTAACCGATCGATATGACCCGATTTTTAGACTTCTTAGAAAGAATAATCATGGTGTGTGGGATGAGGAATGTCAAAGAGCCCTAGAAAAGATCAAAAAGTACCTGACAAATGCTCCGATTTTAGTCGTACCAGTACCAGATCGACCATTAATTCTCTACCTGACAGTTTTTGAGAATTCAATGGGATGCGTATTGGGGCAACACGATGAGTCAAGAAAAAGGGAGCAAGCCATCTATTACCTAAGCAGGAAATTCAATGATTGCGAAACGCGGTACCCGCTAGTGCAGAAGTTGTGTTGTGCTCTAGTTTGGGCTACCAAGCGGCTTAGGCAGTATATGTTGTACCATACTACTTGGTTGATATCCAAGCTAGACCCATTGAAGTTCTTAATGGAAACGCCAGCACTAACATGAAGGATGGCCCGATGGCAGATGCTCTTATCCAAATTCAATATTGTATACGTGAGCCAGAAAGCTGTAAAGGGAAGTGCTGTAGCAGATTTCCTAGCTAGTCGCGCTTCGGACGACTATGAGGCATTGAACTTTAATTTCCCAGATGAGGACTTGATGTGCATTACAACCGAAGAAGAGGTTTCAGATGATAAATCGTGGAAGCTTTACTTCGATGGAGCCTCTAATGCCCTCGGACATGGGATATGAGCCGTGCTAATTTCTCCTGAGGATGTCTATTATCCCTTCACCAGTATATTAGAATTCTTCTATACCAACAATATAGCTGAATACGAAGCTTGCGTTATGGGACTAAACTCAGCTATTGAAAGAAAGGTTAAGGAACTTCGAGTATTCAGAGATTCATCCTTAGTAATTTACCAATTGCGTGGGGAATGGGAAACCAGCGACCCAAAGTTGGTCAAATATTATGAATTGATTCAAGAGCTCACCAAGGAATTCGAAAGGGTCAGCTTCAATTACCTTCCCCGATAAGAAAATCAGATGGCTGACGCCTTGGCAACCCTGGCATCCATGTTCAAAACAAACACTGGGGCAGAAATGAAGCCCATTAAGATGCATACGTTTGAAAGGCCTGCTCATTGTTGCAATGTACAGGAAGAGGTTTATAGAAACCCATGGTACTATGACATCTTACAATATGTCAAGCTTCGAAAGTATCCGGAATGGGCAAATGACACTGACAGAAAAACACTCAGAAAAATGGCAACAAGATATGTCCTAGATGGGGAGATCCTATATAAGAGAAGTCACGATCAGACATTGCTGAGATGTGTGGATGCCCGGGAGGTGAAGGAGATTTTAACCGAGGTACATGATGGGCTCTGTGGAACGCACGCCAACGGGCTGTCTATAGCCCAGAAAATTATGAGATATGGTTATTTCTGGTTGACCATGGAGGGAGATTGTATTGATTACGCCAGGAAATGCCATAAATGCCAAATTTACGGTGACAAGATTCACGCACCCCCATCGCCTTTACACACCATGAATTCTCTGTGGCCTTTTGCGGTGTGGGCCATGGACGTCATCGGGCAGATTCATCCGAAAGCTTCCAATGGACACCATTTCATTTTGGTCGCCATAGACTATTTCACTAAATGGGTAGAGGCAGCGTCTTACGCCAACATCACAAGGACTACAGTATGTAAGTTCTTAAAGAAGGAGATTATTTGTCGATACGGATTGCCAGAAAGGGTCATCACCGACAACGCTTCCAATCTGAATAACAAAATGATGACGGACGTATGCACTCAATTCAAGATAACACACCATAATTCCACAGTCTATCGTCCTAAAATGAATGGAGCAGTGGAAGCAGCAAACAAGAACATAAAGAAGATCATAACAAAGACGACGTATACATATAGGGATTGGCATGAGAAGTTTTCATTTGCCCTTTTCGCTTATAGGACGTCCATTCGCACATCAACGGGGGCAACACCCTACTCCTTGGTGTATGGTACAGAAGTAGTACTCCCTATCGAGGTAGAGATCCCGTCTTTCCGGGTTTTAAATGAAGTAAAATTGGAAGAAGTCGAATGGTGCAGGCCAGACTCGACCAGCTAAATCTCATTGATGAAAAGAGACTAAAGGCCATTTGTCATGGTCAGATGTACCAAAAGCGGATGATGCAGGCATACAACAAAAAGGTGCGCCCAAGAGAATTCAGAGAAGGGGATCTAGTGCTCAAGAAAATCCTCCCGATTCAGAAAGATTCTCGAGGAAAGTGGATGCCCAACTGGGAAGGGTCGTACGTGGTAAAAAATGCCCTCTCAGGAGGAGCCCTAATCCTAGCAGAAATGGATGGAGACGAGCTAAAAAACCCTGTAAATTATGATTTTGTTAAGAAATACTATCTTTAAAAAAAAGAAGAAAAAGAAAAGAAAAAGAGAGAAAAAAAGAAGAAGAAAAGAACAAAAATGGAGAGCTCAGGGCAAAAACTGAAATAGGGCGTCTTGAAGCAAATGGAGGACCCAAGTTGAAAACCCGTAAAGGGCGGCTCGGATAAATTGAAAGGTTGGATATCCGAAGAGAAGGGTTATCCCCATGAACACCGTGAAGAGGGAGCTTCAGGCAAAAGATTCTATGCCGGTTGACAGGATCATGTATCATTCATATTGAAGATAATGAAGGATCTTGTATTTCATACTTAACTTTTCTTCTTTCTCATGTGTGTCATACCTCTTTTAAGATATCTCAAGCCCTTAATCGTAATAAAATCGTGTTTTTGAGCATCCATTCCTTGCCTTCTTGTTAATTTCAGACAAATAAGCTAACATAGGCTTATGGTAAAACAAGAGATTTCTGAGCATTACTGTGATCTAACCTTAAAAATGTAGGCGATTAGAAAACGATGTTAACTTCGCCCTCTAGCTCCCTATATAACGGCTGTTGATAGGGAGGGCGGAAAACTTCAAACAACCGGATAGGATGACCAATGGTGTACGCCCTGCTTATTCAAAGAAAACATGCGAGATAACAAGAGAGATCTCCCGGGTGAAAACCCAGAAGGGCACCCCTCAAAAAAAAACTCTAAAGCGAAAACCCGAAAGGGCACTTTAGAATCCCAAGTAGTAAATTAAGAAAAAGAAAGGTTGAAATGGTTGAACCCGACAGTGAAGAGGGGTATCGCCGCCCGTGAAAAAGGAGAAAGTGAACAACGAGATCGAATAAAGACTAAAGCAAGCCCACCAAGATATTGACACTCATGCATGATGAATAGTTAGACATCACCAGGATTAGGAGCATGTCAATTCATTTGTCATAGCATTTTGTTTTATCTTAGACAAGTATCTATGGATTCAAAGAGACATCGGTAGCCATCGTGGTGTGAATCCCAAATGTGAAGACGAAGGTTCTACATACAAAAGGCTTATGTTTCCAAGCGCCTGCAGAGAGGTTCTATATAGGAAGAATCTGCAGCTCCAAGATTTCAGAAGCTGAAAGTTTTAGATAGGAAAGGCTTCCGGCTCCAGGTGAAGACTAGCAGTTCTATATAGGAAGAACTCCCAGCCGAAGGAATTCACCCATGACACACAAGGTTATATAGGAAAACATGTTATGTCCGAAAACGAAGAGTCTTATATAGGAAGGGCTCCGAGCTTCACTGTCTTAGAGTAAAAGATTCTATATAGGAAGAATCTGTAGCTCCAAGATTTCAGAAGCTGAAAGTTTTATATAGGAAAGGCTTCCGGCTCCAGGGTGAAGACTAGTAGTTCTATATAGAAAGAACTCCCAGCCGAAGGAATTCACCCATGACACACAAGGTTATATAGGAAAACCTGTTGTGTCCGAAAGCGAAGAGTCTTATATAGGAAGGGCTCCGAGCTTCACTGTCTTAGAGTAAAAGATTCTATATAGGAAGAATCCGTAGCTCCAAGATTTCAGAAGTTGAAAGTTTTATATAGGAATGACTTACAGCTCTAGGGTTTGAAGACTAGCAGTTCTATACAGGGGGAACTCTCAGTCGGAAGAATCCATCAGCGACGCAGAAGGTTTGATATAGGAGAAACCAGCGTTGAAGGTGAAGAGTTCTATATAGGAAGGACTCCAAGCTTCACCGTCTCAGAATGAAAGGTTCTATATAGGAGGGACTCATAACTCGAGGCTTCAGAGTAAAGGGTTCTATGAAGAAAGAGCCTATAACTCCAAGATCGGAAGGGGACGAAGCTCTATATAGGAAGAACTTACGAGCCTAAAGATTCAGCTAAGGAAAAGTGGAGAGTTCTAGAAGAGCACGTGTTTCCGAAGCTACAAATAGGGAAGTCGGATAAAAATGAGTGCTTTTGAATCTTTGTTTTGTTCCCATTCCATGAGAACAAGCAAAGAGGGGCAACTGTAATCACTCATTTTTATCTAACCTCTAAGTATCATATTAACATATTAGTGCATGATTACATATAGGTGTGCGCGTGTATATGTTAGTATATTACATAATGATATAAGTGTGAGGGTATGCATGTATTGGTATGGTGTATTACGTACCTATTAATATATGTATGATATGGTTATATTTATGTTAGGAGTATCGTACAAATGTATGTTAGTTTATGAGTAGGTCTATATATGTTTGCATGTGTATATTATTAATGTCTTTGTTATTATTGAATATATACGAATAAGTGTTGCATGTATTATTATTAAGTATATGTACATGTGAACGTATTTCATCACAATTATATGTATGTATACGTAAGTACGTATGTATCTGTATTTACTATTATATTAATATATTAATATGTATGGACAAAACTTGAAAAATAATAGAAAGCCCACTTAAATTAAAATGTCCATATTACTACAAAAAATAATAATACAAGGCCCGGTTGGCCCAAGCCCAAGACCCCATTTAACCCTAATTATTTTATCTTTGTGCAGATAACTAGGAGCCGTTGGATCAAAATGTGGATCCAACAGCCACGATCAAGGAAGGGTAAATATCTAGCTAGCCGCGTGAACTACACGTATGGACGGTTTGAATGCCACCCGCGCGTGCGGTCCACGCGCGGACTCTTCGATATCCCACGTGTGCGTGAGTCCCACGCGCTATAACCCCTCGACTGTTGAGCCCCATGTGTCACGATCTGGAGCCGTTTCACCGATCGAGGTTTCATCTGGGTCGTTCATCCTTCAAGCCATCCCGACCGTTAGACCGGATCTGATCCAACGGCCGAGAACGCCTCAGGCCGAAGACAACTCCCCCACATCGCCACCATGCTTCCATCATGCCGGTCTCCAACCACCACGTTTAGACATATCAGAACAACACAAAAAAAGAGAGACTATGTCAGTGTCTGTCCAGATCTAAAATATATTACATTATTTGCTACCAAACCAAAGAGACAAGGATATATGTATGAAACAAGTAATTGTAAGGCAGTCCAGTTGTAATCGAAAAGAAAAAAAATAACATAAAAAAGGCAACAAGTTTTCAGTGGTAACGCTCTTCTCTTTTTCTTACTTCTTTACATGCATAAAGGAAAATATACGTAGTGATAACACAAAAAAAGGGATTTAGAGCTATTACCCTCGTCGTCTGTGGATCTCCCCTCACCAGTGACAAGCCTCTTCGACTTTCCGAAGCCGAACGTGGTGAACTTAAGGGAGCTGGAGGTCCCTTTTGGTTTCATTTTGGTCAAACATAAACAAAATTTTTTTTCTTGTTTTGTATTTACTTAGATCTAGGCAAAAGGGTGAGTCTTAGCGTAGATCTAAGTTCATATACGGGTTTGGTTTAGAAAGAGGCTGGTTTCGGGGATTTCTTTTAGTTCGTCGGCGTCGGTTAGCGGCGGCCGGCGGCGGAAGGGACGACGGAAAGTCGCCAGTTTCTGGGTTCATCACAGGTTCAGGGGGAACGGTTGAGAGCAAAATGAGAGAGACGCTTATTATAAAACTGAGTTTGAATGAAAAATGGGGAAAAATTTGAGTCTGGGCCAAAGAAAAGGGTTTTATAGGTGTTTTTATTTTGTGAAATGGCAAAATCCCGTAATAAGTCCCCCGCGTTTTCGATATTTTTGTTTTTGTCTCGCCGCAGGGGATATTTACAACTCTGGTCCCCTCATATTTCGAAATCTTGCAATCCAGTCCCTAAATTAAATTGAATCAGTTTTTAAATGGCAAAATTACCTCACTAGTCCCACCGCGTTTTTGAAATTTTCACTTCGGGTCTGCCCCTTGGTCCAATTACAGTTTCAGTCCTGCTTGCATTTTGTCCCTAAATCGCATATTATTGTCCTTTAATTTCTGTTCTTTATGTTTATTTCTTTTCATTTCAGTCCTGATTCCATGTAAATATTTATGTTCGTTTATTATAATCGTGTATGTTGATGTAGCCTTTTGCCTTTTCATATATCTCTCGTATATGCTTTGTATTTTCATGTTTACATGTATATGTGTGTTAAGTTTATGGTGATTATGTATCTTTATGCGTTCGTTCGGTTCTTCGAATCACACGTATTAGATTGATATTTGAGTTGGCTCGAACACAACCTGTTTTATATTTTCAGCATGTATTGCATGTTTTCTTTGCTTTTAGGCTATGTGTTGATATATTTTCTTGGTCATGTATAATGCTATATTTTACGTACGTTACAATGTGTCTTATGGTAATATGTACATTTTTGTAATATGTGTTTTTGTTCCATGCCTTGTAACTGTGACATGTTAGGTTTATTTTTAGTCATGATTAGGGATAATTTGTATGCATGTATGTTTTAGATTAGTATTTTATTTATGTTCTGTTAATAGTTTATTATGTGAATATTTACTGTATTTAAATTATTGGCCATGCTTAATATTTTGTTCACTAAGGTTGCATAATAGAATATAAATTGTCAATGCGGTGTCCTTTTATCCGAGCGTAAACGGGGCCAGTATCAGGCGTAGTGATAGTGGTTGGGCGTTTACTCTCGGATAACGGGGCCTTTAAAATTTATTCGCAATTATAACCTACTTTTTTAGCGAAAAAGGACATCGCTACATTATGCTAAGGTTATTCTTTTTTTTTATTGAACTAAAGATTATTTAAAACAGATTAAAATATATTTTAATATCATACAATTAATTATAGTTTAACATGTATAATAGATTGTTGTCATTTTTAACTAAAGATTTACTTTAGCCCATCGGTTATGCATGCACAATTCCCTTCTTAATCCTAGGTTCGAGTGCTCTCATCCTTTTTCTTCGCATATCACCTAATTGGATGGAAAATCATCAAATTATTTTTAACTAAAAATACGATCAAATTGAATGAATGCTTAAAAAATAAGGTTAAATTTATTAATTTTTTAATTAAGACTAAATTGATTGAATGTCTAAAAAAATACGAAGATTTATTTGCAAAGCTACTATGCAATTAGGTTTGGATGAATTATACATTTATGGCTTTTATAGACAGCCATTATAATTTGTCTGTTCAATTGAGTGTAAGTGAATGTTTCAATCACACTCTTCAATTAGCCAAAGGGTGAGAATTGGTATAATTACTTGAATAATCAATTTTATAAATAATACTATTTTAAAAATAAAAATAAAATTAATTCAATAAATAATATTATTTTAAAATTAAAATTCTGTAATTGTGCAATATATATTTTACATTACAAAACATGATCTAAGGATGTAATTACAATATGTTAGTTAAGCATGATATAAGGAACTAAACTAATAATTATATTTTTATGTAGTTCAAACCCGCATACTTATCAAATACATTTCCAATGTAAACCAAATGTTTCCTTAGGTTAGTTCTAAATATCCAACAGTTCAATGTCACTGATGGTACAAACTAGTAACTACGGATATTTATATCTGAATCTATCACAATTAATACGAGTACTGTGGGAACTGTCAAACTCATCACGTTTCACAGTGGATCAAGACCTTCCCTTTATGATCACCTACCATGATTGATTAAAGAGGGAAAATAGCAGTAGTATCACCACTGCACTCGGCAGAGGTAAAGTTAAGATGATCCTAAATTTACAAACTCATGAAAAAGAGTTGAATCTGTGGAAGTAACTATTGAATTTGAACTACTCTCAACACCTAGCAGATGAATAACACATAAATAAAATAAAATAAAAACAATCTCAGATATATAATTACCAAATTGATCCCGCAAGGAGGGACGGACACACGTAGACGTAGAACTTTATGTAGAAAATACATAGAAAAATTTTAATTTATGTAAAAATTTTAAAATTTTAGAGCGGAGCTGACTCTCCCCTTCAATCCCTGTCGGTCCATTCCTGGGTGCAAGTTTAAGTCGGTATTAAAAGAGGAGTAAAACACATCAACATCACAAACTTCAACTCAACAAAACTTGATTTAAATATCCATATTTAGAAACAAAACGTAACTTATCAACTCAGCAGACCCCTTAGAGCTACAACTCTTACTTAAAACTCTTTCTAACCTGTTGGTGCAAAAGTTGTATATGCCGATTCTTCGTCACCAGAGGCGGAGCCGGAGTCAGTACCCACACTGACTTAAACAAACATAATCCTAAATCAAATAGCAACAACCCTCTTTATTTCTTTCTTGTTTCCATCAACAGCTAACATTGTCACTATAAAGAACAACCAAATGAAGAGATTGCAAAAAAAAAAAAAAAGCGCAAGTAGCTTTTTATAAATGGAGAGTGAGGTCAACATCTACTGCGGAGTCATAAGCATCAGCGGTTGGAGAGAAACTCTCTGGGGAAGACTGAAGCCCTGGTGCGTGACGAAGCCGGCAGGGGAAGAAACACCGCTGAACCCCTGATGAGGGACAAAGCCGGCAGGGGGGAAAGTGGGGTTGAAAGGGATGGAGCCACTGCTCGAGATGTGGACCTTGTTGTTGTGCACCAACGGGGTAGCCCATCGGCGGTGGCTCAGCAGGGAAGGTGGCGAAAGGGTTAACTTGTTGATGGAGGTTATTGCATTGTTGGGTCTGGTCTTGGTCACCACCACCGGGGTATTTCCTCCGAGATGCGGCTCGTTCACGCTTGTGAGCGTTTTGGTGGCCGCCAAGAGCTTGGGAAGTGTAGAACTTCCTGGGACAGTAAAGGCATTGGAAAAGCCTTGGAGGAGCAGATGATGCAGAAGCTCTATGGGACGATTTCTTGGTGGGTTTTGAAGCTGGAGAAGGCTGATTGTTGAAGACGTTGTACATCGAGGGGTCTGCCATTGAAGCTTTTGGAGACAAACGAAACAGAAAGAGAGTGGAAATGTGGTGGAAATGAGTTAGGTTTTATAGGGGGGTAAAGGTATTTTTGTTCGTATTCATCTGTAAACCGTTGCAGGCATATCATATGATGATTGAGAATGAGTTACGATGACAAGATTACCCCTCGTGTTTTCTTTATGTATGTATGCATTCATATTTATCTCTTCTAATGTTGATGCATGGAAAAAAAGAGCAGTACTAAAGAAATTAGTAGCCCTGCCTGCCTGAACCTTGGAATTTAACTATATAGTTCAGTTTCAAGTCCTTGTGGATCATTAAAGGTTTAGAGTGAATAGATGTGATGTGGGAAAATATAACCTTTTACCATCAACTTGTCTTCGTTGATTGATTGATTTGAGTAGCATTGGGATATAAGAAAATGGGTGTTGGAGACTAACCCGTTTTCGTTAATGAAGTCAAGTCGTATTACTATTAGGGTATATATATTGTCACGGCCCGCACATTTGGGTCCGAGAGAGATGCGCAACAAGCAACCCAAGAGATTCTAGGCTTGCCTAGAAGACCACCTGACTTGGTCCAATCGTTAGAGACTAAAAAAAACTCAAATACATTGAGCATGGTAAATTAATAGATGGCATTTTACAAGGGAATATTCCAAGGGATAAGAATATCTCTCAATGTAAACACAAACTTAAGGAAAGAATTTCATAGTGATAGAGTTTCCTTAGTTAGTGTAGATTGGGTAGGTGGCTTTCGATCTGAGTCGTTAGTGTGATTTGATCTCGTTCATTCATTGTATGGGGACTCAACTATAAATAGAGGCATCCCCACCTCAATTGGAATCATCCATCATTTGAGTAATACACTTGGCATTTACTCTAAAAACACTCTGTAGTGTTCTTCGCGTTCTTGAGCGTTCTTTCTTTTGTTCTTGTTGCCTTTCTCTTTTGTTCGTTTCCTCTTGGAACGATCTTGTATTTGTGTGCCTTGGAAGAATTCGATCTTCCGAAGAAGGATTTCAGGCTTACTTAGTCGTTTGTCTGAGAACATCGACTAAGGCCGCACATTGGGCTAGGTCGAAACTCTAGCCCCGTGACAGTTGGTATCAGAGCGAGTGTTCGAGCGCAAACACTAATTGGAGATGGCAAAGAAATGAGGGAATGTTGTAGCACAAAAGGGTGCAGAGACCCAGGCTGATGAAGGAAAGCGAGACAGTTCAAGTAACATTGTGTCTACGCTGGAAGAAAGGGTAGAAAAGCTCGAAAGATCCATAAAGGATGCCCGAGATGAGATTGACGTTGTGAAAGTATGTCTTGACGAGCTGGACTCGGGAGAAGAGCTCGAAAGCGGCGTGCAGATCTTAAAAAACAACGTGCAAGACCTTGACCAGTGTGCCGGTAGTGCAGACAGACAGAGCAATGCACTCGAAGCCGAGCTGAAGGCTTTGAATGTGAAGATAATAGAGGAAATTAAGGGGCTCAAGGGAGAGCTTCAAGTTTACAAGGCTGCCGTGACTGGTATGTTAACCACGACAACAATCGGTCCAAAGTTATACGTGCCAAAGCCGAAGGAGTTTAGTGGAACTAGATCGGCCCAGGACGTGGAGAACTTTGTGTGGAGCATGGAGCAATATTTTCGTGCTGCAGGCATCAAGGATGATGCGGATAAGGTAAACATTGCTTCTGTTTACTTAACTGACGTTGCACTTTTATGGTGGCGATGCAGATGCTCTGAGGAGAAGAGCAAGGATATTCCCATCGGGACATAGGAAGAGTTTCAGCCTGAGTTCAAAGAACAATTCTACCCAAAGAACGCCCAACAGGAGGCTCGGGAGAAGCTGCACGAACTCAAGCATGAAGGTTCCATCCTAGAGTATGCCAGACGGTTCACTGAACTCAAACTCCAAAATACGGACATCACTGAAGCATAAGGCATATTTGCCTTCAAAAACGGGCTTAAGTGATGGGCCAAAATGGAGCTGAAGAGGATGGGAGTCGAGGAACTCTCCAAGGCTATGGTCGCAGCAGAATCTGGAGTCCCTCAAGCCCCGAGGCAAGGGCTATGGTGGGGGAGTCAAGAATGGGGAAGGTCTTGTGTGCTGCATCTGTGGAGGGAAGCACATGATGAAGGATTACCCCCAGAATGACCATCTTAATGATGTCAAAAGCGATGAGTCCGAGGAGTCGGAAGAAGAAGTGTCGAGACTTGTGGCGATTGCGAGTGTCAAAGCAATCAAGCCGAGGGTAGAGAAACAACTAAAGTGCTACCAATGTAATGGGCCACACAAGTTGCGAGCATGCCCATATCGAGTCAAGCCATCCAAGGGGGTGGATGAGCCCGAACATAGCAAGGCTGCGAGACTTAGTTCGATGATACTAAGTTCTGCTAAGGCGAGAGGACGCAAGCAGAAAGGGTTGATGTTTGTCGACATCAACATTGCGGGACGATCGATGAGTGCTATGGACACCGGAGCAACTGATCTATTCATGTCCAAGAAGGCTACCAACAAACTTGGTCTTAGAGTTGTGGGTTCAACTAGAAAGATGAAGACTGTGAATGCTAAAGAAGTTCCAATTGTTGGAACGGCACGGAAGGTTGAGCTGCAGATTGGTGAATGGAAGGGCAATGAAGACTTCAAGGTAATCAATTTAGATGACTTTGATTTTGTTTTGGGACTAAGCTTCCTTGACCGTATAGATGATCTTATCGTTTCTTGTGCCGACGTTGTCTATTTTTGGATCGCAAACAATGTTGTGTTGTGCCCACATACCGAGATAAGGGTAAAGGAACCAAGATGCTGACTGCCATTTAGCTTACCGAGGATGCTCCAAGCCAATGAGACATCACTTTGGGGGGCTACTGTTGGAGGGACTACTTTAGTGGGGCAAGAGCTTTCCAAGTCAGCTAGCGACATGAGGCCCGTGGAAGAAGCACCTTTGGGCAAGGTGGAAGAAGCATTGAACTTCAAGTGTGAAGAATGGTCAATGCGGGAAAAGTTGCCAATGGGCAACGAGGCACCAAACTTCACGAGGAAAGGGTTGATGCCGGTTAGAGTGAATGCCACGGAAGAGGTGTATCTCAAACTTCATCGAGATGTGTGCAATAATGCGGAGCGAGGAGAAGTTACATGGCGGAAGGAACCAAGGCAAGCAGTCTGTATGGGGAGACAACCCAATTTGAGTTGAGCGCTCCTTATGGGGGGAGCCGTTCTTATGGGGGAACATCATTGCCCGATTCTGGGTTAGGAGTAAGCCAAGGTACCATGGAAGATCCAAGATCAACCAAGCGAAGTTCTTTCTGAGACAACGATGAGGGCATCACCAGATTTGGTGGGGGAGAATGTCATGGCCCACACATTTGGGTTCGAGGGAGATGCGCAACAAGCAACCCAAGAGGTTCTAGGCTTGCCTAGAAGACCACCTGACTTGGTCCGATCGTTGGAGACTAAAAGAAATCCCAAATACATTGAGCCTGGTAAATTAATAGATGGCATCTTACCAGGGAATATTCCAAGGGATAAGAATATCTCTCAATATAAACACAAACTTAAGGAAAGAATTTCACGGTGATAGAGTTTCCTTAGTTAGTGTAGATTGGGTAGGTGGCTTTCGATCTGAATCGTTAGTGTGATTTGATCTCGTCCGTTCATTGTATGGGGATTCAACTATAAATAGAGGCCTCCCCACCTCAATTGGAATCATCCATCATTTGAGTAATACACTTGCATTTACTCTAAAAACATTCTGTAGTGTTCTTTGCGTTCTTGAGCATTCTTTCTTTTGTTCATTTCCTCTTGGAACGATCTTGTGTTTGTGTGCCTTGGAAGAATTCGATCTTCCGGAGAAGGATTTCAGGCTTACTTAGTCATTTGTCTAAGAACATCGACTAAGGCTGCACGTTGGGCTAGGTCGAAACTCTAGCCCCGTGACAATATACTAAGACCCATCTAGCACACAAATCACTTTGTTTATTGTCCCACATTCAAGCATTAGCTCAAAACAATCTAGTTTTAGTCACATTGGCATATATTTCTACCTAAAGTTTATGATGATGTATCAGAGTGACATGGGAGTAGACACAGCTAAACAAAGTATAAGAAAGTAATACAAAATGATGTATTATGGAGTTGACGTATTTAGAGCATAGGGGCAGATGAGCTCATCTCCCATAGCTAACATGGTCATTTAGAAATCACAATCTGCCCACTCAGTGAAATTCTAGAGTGAGGCACCTTTAGGGTAAGGCTAAAATGAGACGGATCTGCACAAATTCTTATCTTTTTTGTAAGAATTTGTATAGCTACACAAATGCTTACAATTTACACAAATTCTTACTCAAATGGTAAGAATTTAGGTTATATATAAAAAATTTCTGTAGTTACACAAATTTTTACCTAAGGCAAAATCTACACAAATTCTTACATAAATTTATAAGAATTTACGTAGTTACACAAATTCTTATCCAGTCTTACACAAATCTTATAAAAATAATAAAATTTATATAGAGCTTCATTTTAACCTCATTCTAAGAGTGTCTCATCCTAGAATTTCTCGCTCACTTTGTACCATCAATAACAACAAACAAACAATGCATGTATATAGTACCTGGCCTCCCTCTGCCATTCCCATTTTTTCATTTTATTTTTTTTAAAGAATAAAGGATATAAATGCAACCCTCCATCCTAATCTTGTTATACATGTCAACGAGTGTCTGTTCACTCAGTCTCAGTATTGTTAGTTTGTGTAAATAGCTCAGCCTCAGCTATTACGGACACGTACTGAGGGGATATATCATTCCCTTATAATTATTGCCTTTTTAAAATTTTTGGGTTGTGTTTGGTTTACAAAATATAAGATTATATATAAGAATAAAATACTTGAAACATAATATTATCTGACATAATATTAGGAATATTATATCATTTTATTTAGTAAAAATATAAAATTACAGTATTTGATTAGAGGAATATAAGATTATATAGAAGTAACTTTTGCCAAATTGTCTATGCGTTATATTTTCTTTTTAGCATGTTAAATTTTTAATATTAAATTAAAATATATGCATAAAAAGTCATAGAAATATTTTTGTTACACTATCTAAATTTTGTACAAACTATATATTTATTGTATTATTAATATAATTATTATATTAAATATTTTAAAAATATATATTTTATATTTTTATACTCTCGTTACTTTCTATTAAAATATTTTTGTGAATTTTTAAATTTAATATGTTAAACTTTTATTATTTATAACAGTTTATTAAATAAATTAAAGTAAATAATAAAATAAATCTAAAACTATAAAATAGTGATAAAATTTTTAGATCATAAATTTAACTTACTAAAATATTTTATAAGATGAAAAACATTTAATTAAAGATTCTTAAACAATATGCTATCCAAACATATAACATATAAACATCATAAATATAATATTAATATAAATGCATTAAATATTAAAATAATATTTAAATATGTGTATGTAGCGACCTTCTCATCCACCATTTACCTGGAAACCCGCTCTTGGGGATGGGGCTTCCATGTTTTAAATAATAAAAAAATGAAATGGTAAAAAATGGAGTCGCCACCAGTCATTTGGATATGGTAGAACGGACACCGAAAAGTCAACCAAAGATGGATTCGGGAGTTGGTTACGACTGAGGAAGGATTAGCACCCCCACTACGCCCAAAATTGGTACCGAAAGGTTCGTATTATTTTTATTAAAGAAAACAAAAAAATCAATTTAATTTAATAATTAATCTCCAAAATGCATGCGCAACAGTTTAAATTTGCCTTGGTATCCACAACGTTCAAAGGAGATGACACTCGAAGGCCGGGATGACACTCCCAATAGAAATACCGGAATAATAAAGCCTACAACAATATGCAATAGTTATTATGTATGAACAAATAAACAAACAAAAAATATATATATAAATAATAAAAAATAAAAATATGAATAATATAAATATTAGATAATTAAATATATCTGAAAACTTCAAACATTGCCTCGATATCCACGATATTCAGAGGATATGGCACTCGGAGGCCTGGATGAACCTCCCAATAGAAATATCGGAATAATGGGGTAAAATTCTATATACGATGTTTATGTAGAAAAATATTAAATAATATAGAGTTAATAAAAATAATATAAGTTTGGTAAATGAAAATAGACAAATAAAAATAAAAAATACCATTTAATGCACAATATATTAATAGTTATATATAAACACTTGTTATAAATAAATAATATTGTATTCATATTTTATATACGCATAAATATATAATATTGTCACGGGGCTAGTCTTCTGCTAGACAACCGCGCGGCCTTAGCTGCTTTCTCGGCTGAAAACTGGGCTAAGTCACCTCGAAACTTCCTAAGTAAAAATACTTAGAAACTACTGCGGAACAAAAGAAAAGCGATGGCAAAAGAACAAGAGAAAGTGAGTGAATACTGAGTTGTATTACTCTGGGTAAAAGCTTACAAACTGAAGCAAGTGATGAATGAATGAATGAATGACCTGGGTTGAGCCTCCTTTTATAGTGAGAGCTCAGTACAATCAACGGTCAAGATTACAATGGATCAACGGTCCAGATAAGAGCCTATCCTATCCTCAACATTTGAATTTTAAATAAGAGATAAAGTGAGAATTATCTTTACAAATAATCACATAAATGATAAGTGAGATGCCTTATCGGATTTCACCATGGTAAATACTCTGCTTGCTCATTTTACCATGGTAATTGGCCAGCTTACTTGGGTCATTTGGCAAGCCCAAAATGCTGTAGAGATAGGCTTGGGCTGCCATGGTTGCACTTGTCTCAGTCGCGGGCTTGCGGTCCGTGACATTCTCCCCCACTAGTTCTAGCGATGCCCTCGTCGCGCGGCTAGAATGGTATTGGTCGATCTGCTCCTGGAATTGCCATAAGGCATCGGCTGGTTCCCAACTCATCTCACACTCGGGAAGACCCTTCCATTGAACAAGGTACTCATGCCTTGGTCGATTTCCCACTTGACGAACGGCTCTCTCTGAATGTATTGCTTCTACCTCTTTCTCGTATGAGACCTTTACTCCGACTGGCGCTCGGTGTGATTTGCCTCGATCTGGATCATCCTCATCATGGTGATATGCCTTCAACAAACTCACATGAAACACCAGATGAGCTCGGATAGTTGGCGGCAACTCTAGTTGATAGGCCATGGTGCCTACCCGCTTCACAACTTTGAACGGCTCCTCATATCATCGCACAAGCCCCTTGTGATCTGGGTTGCGCAAGATCGAAGTCAGTTTGGCAAGGACTAGATCACCAACCTCAAAGTACACATCCCGACGCTTTCGATCTGCCAACTTCTTGGTCCGCTTTCCCGCCTTGCGCAAGCATGCACGGGCTAAGTCATAAAGCTCATGCCACCCCTTGGCAAAATGATAGGCTGCTGGACTCGGCCCCCGGTACCCGGTCACAACCGCATTTGGTGTAAGCGGCTGCTGCCCGGTTACAATCTCGAACGGACTCTGGTTTGTCGCCTCGCTCCGCTGTAAGTTGTAAGAGAACTGGGCCACATCTAACAGCTTTGTCCAGTCACGCTGATTAGCACTCACATAGTGCCTCAAGTAGATCTCAACGAGTGCATTCACTCTCTCGGTTTGCCCATCGGTCTGCGGGTGGACACTCGTCGAGAAATTCAAGTTTGAGCCCAACAACTTGAACAATTCTGTCCAGAACCTCCCGTGAACCTGGTGTCGATCACGATAATGGATTGTGGAACACCCGAAGACTTCACCACGTGCTTGAGAAAAAGCCTAGCTGCCTCCTCACCGGACACACCTTGGGTCTTTGGGATAAATGTCGCATACTTGGAAAACCTATCTCGACCACCATAATACTAGACTTTCCGTCAACAACTGGCAAACCGACTATAAAATCCATGGAAACACTTACCCATGGTTTCTCCGAATTGGCAAAGGCTGCAACAACCCCGCTGGACTCTTCTGCTCGATCTTGTCTTGCTGGCACACAAGGCAAGTCTTCACATAGGCTTCAACATCACTGCCCATGTGCGGCCAATAATAGTGCTCCGCCATCAAGGCCAATGTCCGTGTATCCCGGATGTCCCGCCCACTTGGAATCATGGCATTCCTTCATGAGCTCCTTTCGAATTCCATCAAACTGAGGCACAAAGAGGCGACGTCCACGAACAAACAACAAGCCTCCCTCTAGCCAAAACCTCCGGGTTTTGCCCTCCTTGGCAAGTTCGATCAATGACTTGGCCGTCGGATCATGTGTCAATCCCTCCTTGATGCGCTCCAGCATCGGTCCCTCTGGCAAACTCGCAAACTCCATGGTATACCTTCGGCTTAGGGCATCGGCCACGGAATTCACCTTCCCTGGTTTGTGCTCCAAAGTAACGTCGAACTCGGCAAGAAACTCCTGCCAACGAGCTTGCTTCGGGGACAACTTCTTCTGAGTCAAGAAGTAACTGTTGGCGACATTGTCGGTGTACACCACGAACTTGGACCCAAGCACATAGTGTCTCCATGTGCGTAGACAATGCACCACCGCTGTCATCTCTTTCTCATGGATTGTGTATCTCCGCTCGGTCTCATTGAGCTTCCGGCTTTCATATACAACCGGATGTCCCTCTTGCATTAGGACCCCACCAATGGCAATGTCGGATGCATCAGTGTGAACTTCGAAAGGTTTGGTGTAATCTGGCAACACCAAGACAGGCTCACTCACCATGGCGAGCTTGATCTCATCAAAGGCTTTACGCACTCAATCCCCAATCCCACGCCTTGTCCTTCTTCAGCAAGTCGGTCAACGGTGCGGCAATTTTGGAGTAGCTTTTGACAAACCTCCGATAGTAATTCGCCAACCCCAGGAAAGATCTCAACCCGGTTACCTTAGTTGGCGCCTCCCATTCTTCAATGGCTCGAACCTTCTCCTTGTCCATCCGGATCATACCTCCTCCAACAATGTGGCCAAGGAAAGGAACCTCTTGTCGGGCAAATGAGCACTTCTCCTTTTTGACATACAGCTCATTTTCCCGCAAGACTTTGAACACCTCCCGCAAGTGTTCGACATGCGCCTCCAATGTCTTGCTGTAGATGACGATGTCGTCGAGGTAGACTACAACAAACTTGCCCAGGAACGGTTGTAGCACCTTATTCATCAGGGTACAGAAAGTAGCTGGATCATTCGTGAGGCCGAAAGGCATCACTAGATACTCGAAAGAACCATACCTTGTCACGCAAGCTGTCTTCGGCTCATCACCCTCGGCTATTCTGACTTGGTAGTAGCCCGATCACAAGTCCAACTTGGTGAACCACCTTGCACCACCAAGCTGGTCGAACAAGTCCGCAATGAGAGGAATCGGATACTTGTTCTTCACTGTGAGCTTATTCAAAGCCTTGTAGTCGATGCACATCCGTAGGGACCCATCGTGCTTCTTCTGAAACAACACTGGCGCACCGTAGGGTGCCTTGGATGGGCGGATGTACCCGGCATCTAATAGATCGTTCAACTGTTTGCCCATCTCCTCTAACTCAGGCGGGGCTAGTCGGTAAGGGGCTCGAGCGGGGGGCTCCGCACCTGGCACAAGCTCAATCTTGTGATCAACATCCCTCTTCGGAGGTAACTTCTTTGGCAACTCGGCAGGCATCATATCTGTAAATTCCACCAAGACTTGCCCCACCTCATCGGGGACTCCCTCAGTTGCGATAGGCTCATCGCACACCAAGGTTGCTAGGAATGTCGGCTCCTCCTTGCGCGCCGCCTTTGAAAACTGAATTGCGGATAGAACTTTTGCACCTACTCCTGACCCTCGGCTCACTGGAACAATGCATTGATGCTTCGGATCTAGAATGCATAGATAATTCGCAAAAGGAACAGGGAAAGCGTTGATCCGGTCTAGAAAACTTAACCCAAGCACAAAATCAAAGTCATCGAGTGGGATTACCTTGATGGCTTCCTTACCGGTCCAACCTCCAATGTCAAGTTGAACTCCCTTTGCGACTCCCGCAATCGGTACTTCCTTGGCATTCACTGTTTTGATAGATCCACTGGACTTCTCGATAGTAACGCCAAGTTTCTCGGCAGTTTGCTCGGACATGAACAGTTCAGAGGCACCGGTGTCAACTAGTGCACTCAACTTCTGGCCCGCAATAGTGATGTCGACGAACATCAACCCCTTCTTCTTTCGACCCTTCTTGACCTCCATTGTACTAATGATGGAGCCAAGCTTCAGAGCCTCGCCAGTCTCACCATCAGCTGTCTCCTTGACGGCAGCAATTCTGTTCTTTTGGGGACAATCCCTGGAAATATGCCCTTCTTTATGGCAATGGTAACACTTGCCATGCTGCTTGTCCCTTGAATCAGAATGTTTCCCATTTGAAGGCTTATTCCCGCCACTCGAATCTTTGTCGGATCGACTTGACTTCTCCTTGTCTCCACCATGGCCTCTGTGCTTCGGTTTTGGTTTGGAGGAGTCAGGTTTCCTACGCCCAACCTCAATGATGGACTCGGCATTAGTCAGGGCAGTAGAGAGCTTGGTCACTCCCCGTCGCTGCAACTCCATCTTCGCCCATGGTTGCAACCCATCCA
This sequence comes from Hibiscus mutabilis, assembly GCA_019671005.1. Taxonomy (NCBI): domain Eukaryota; kingdom Viridiplantae; phylum Streptophyta; class Magnoliopsida; order Malvales; family Malvaceae; genus Hibiscus; species Hibiscus mutabilis. The sequence continues at coordinate 18,789,084 of CM033722.1, read as the reverse complement.
TGAAGGTGAAAAACCCATCCTCTTCAGTCAAGCTCGGGACCTGCAAGCTCAACTCCATGAACTTTCGGACATGGTCCCTCAAATTATTGGCATCATCTTGTCTAAGTCACCTCAGCTTTGACCGTGCCTCGTCTTCAGCATACAGAGGATAGAACTGTTCCTTGAACTCATCTTGGAACTCCTTCCAAGTCTCAATGGCAGTGTTTCCACGCTTCACATCTTCGCACCTACGTCGCCACCACGTTTGTGCAAGATCAATTAAGTAAATACTTGCAAAGCTTACCTTCTTAGCATCTTCCTCGATGCCCATGGCTTTGAAGTATTGCTCCATTCCCCAAAGGAAATTATCCACTTCCTGGGTGGACCTCGTCCCCTTGAACTTTTCCGGTTTGGGGATATCTCCCGAGGTTCTAGAAACTGCAACAGTCGCGCTGTTCGCAATCGCCGCTTTCAGCACAAACAACTCTGTCTTAAGCAGTTCCACTTCCTTCTTCAGTTCATCTTTCTCGGAGTTGGAACCCTTTGCCTTGAGTTCCTCAACCTCCTCCCTTAGAGCAACCACCATGGCCTCTAAGGCATCACCACGCGTAGACATCTTCACATCCATCCCATTAAGAGCTCCCTGAACATCATCCTGAAATCCCTCCAAGGACTCGAGCATCTCGAAATCCAACGAACTCAGCTTCTCAACATCTATTGACTCCAAAGGTTCCAACGTTGCCTTGGCCTCCGCCATAGACTCCTCGAGCTTGGTAACCCTTCCCTGGATCGATGTGATCACGTCCTTCGACGAACCCCTCTTGGATTTGTCAACTGTGGCCTCTGCACCCTTCTTCACTGCAGTGTTCTCTCCATCACGTGCCATCTCGAATCAGCAACTTCTCAGCAAAACTTCGCTCTGATACCACTTGTCACGGGGCTAGTCTTCTGCTAGACAACCGCGCGGCCTTAGCTGCTTTCTCGGCTGAAAACTGGGCTAAGTCACCTCGAAACTTCCTAAGTAAAAATACTTAGAAACTAATGCGGAACAAAAGAAAAGCGATGGCAAAAGAACAAGAGAAAGTGAGTGAATACTGAGTTGTATTACTCTGGGTAAAAGCTTACAAACTGAAGCAAGTGATGAATGAATGAATGAATGACCTGGATTGAGCCTCCTTTTATAGTGAGAGCTCAGTACAATCAACGGTCAAGATTACAATGGATCAACAGTCCAGATGAGAGCCTATCCTATCCTCAACATTTGAATTTTAAATAAGAGATAAAGTGAGAATTATCTTTACAAATAATCACATAAATGATAAGTGAGATGCCTTATCAGATTTCACCATGGTAAATACTCTGCTTGCTCATTTTACCATGGTAATTGGCCAGCTTACTTGGGTCATTTGGCAAGCCCAAAATGCTGTAGAGATAGGCTTGGGCTGCCATGGTTGCACTTGTCTCGGTCGCGGGCTTGCGGTCCGTGACAATAAATACATATTATACGAATACTATGTAATATAAGCTATATATATTAAGCATATCATATATTACACAAATATATTATATACATATTGTATACATATACATATAAACGTATTATATTATACAAATATATTATATACATATTATATATATTGACATATTAAATATATATATATATATGTACATACAAAATATATCGAATATAATGAGAAATACATAAATAAGGACTGAAATTAAAGAGATAAAAAAGCAGTGTAAAAATTTAAATAATGTACATGCCTAAAATTAATTAATTTACAAAGATCGGGGGACTAAGAGTGAAAATATACCATGCGGAAGAGACAATGTATAAAAGGATTTAGGGCGGAATGACCTATTAAGTAATTTTACATTTTTATTTAGCTAATCAGACCAAATTGAAATAAACCAGGACCAGATCAAAAATCTAGAAAAACCAACAAGGACCAATAGCATGATTAGACCATGCGGCAGGGCAGAAGAAAAAAAGCTAGGGACGGAGGGACTTAGTGTGTAATTGCACCATTTTGTTTGATTCAAAACCAAAATTATAACCTAAAAACAGATTCTATTCCCCCATTTTTTTTCTTAACCGGCCCCCTCCCCTATCTCTTTTTCTCTGATTTTTTTCATTCAAACCCTAAACATCAAAACACCCCATTTTCTTCATTTAAGAGTCAAAATTTTAAATCTAGTTCGAACAACGATGGTCCCTCCTTGGTTACAAGCGGCGACAACGGCGGTGGATTCGAACCCAGGGTAAGTCGAATCCCCCCCTCCTATTTACTGTTAGTGTTTATTTCATATTCAAGTAAAAATAAAAAATAATAAAAAATGGTATACCTTCTTTTCACACTCTGAAACTTTGGATCTGAAATTTTTTGTTTGCAATTTTTGTTTCTTTTTTCCGAAAATTCCCCCATTACAATAAGATTTTGGGGTTTAAATACCCTAAAAAAATGCAACTTGTCTTTTTACAGAATTAACAAATGCTCGATTCTCCCTTTTTTGCAGGTCTGGATTTCAGCGTGGGCGGTGGAATAGGCTGGTGTTGCGGCGACTAGGCTGGTGATGGCGGCTGAGCAAGTGGCTGGTGGCGGCGGCGGCTGGTGATAAGGGTGCTAGGGTTAGGTTGTATTTTTAGGGTTTTATTATTTTTAGGGTTAATCTAGGTTTGGACTGTTGGGTATTGGGTTTTGGGTTCGTTTTTAATAATGGGTTTGGTAAATGGTAAAACGTTAGGCCCAGGCAAAAATGGGCTGCAACAGCTGCCCCCTTTGCTCATTACTGTGTAAAAATGATAAAGCAAAGACAAAAGAGTGACCATTTTGGTCCGGAAAGGCTGAGAGTTCTTCGTTGACTACCGCTCACTCTCTTGATCTTCAATTGATCTGCATCGACCGCTCTTTAAAGGTAATATCTTCAAAATCTTGGAGTTGAGGAGTTCGAGGTCACAAGCTCTTCCTATATAGAACTTTCCATTCTTTCTCCGTCTGAAGTCTTGGAGACATCATCAGGTTGCAAATATTTTCCATATATAACTTTTTCACCTTCGACTCTTGAAGTTGCAAGTTCTTCCTATAAAATCTTCTGCGGATGGAATCTTCGAGTTGGGAGCCTTTCTAGTGGCACGATCTCCTCTTATTCGCAGAAGGCTAAAGATCGGAAAATTTAAAGATCATACACATATTTTTTATTGTCATAGGTATGAGATGATATCTTCCTGCCGAAAGATTTTTATTGTTTCACAAAAGGCTGAAGACTAGAAAATTTCAAGATCATGCATGGATTTCTGATTGTCATAGGCATAAAAGGGTATCTCGCTACAAGATTACCGGAAGATTTTCGCTGCTTCCATGAAAGCTGAAGACTGAAAAACCTTGAAGGATACCCCGATTTCTGACCGTCATTGGCGTGAAATGGTATCTTGTTACAAGATGACTAGAAGATTTCTGGTGCTTCCCTAAAAGCTGAAGTCTGAAAAATCTCTAGATAGTGCCCCGGTTTCTGACCATCATAGCATGAAAGAGTAACTCACTTTGAGATTGCCACATGATTTTCAATGTTTCCCTGAAAGCTAAAGACTGGAAAAACTTTTAGATCACACCTCGATTTATGATCGTCATAGGCATGAAAATGACATCTCGCTGTGAGACTATTAGAAAATTTTCGCTGCTTCCGTGAAAGTTGAAGACTGGAAAATTGAAAGGATGCCCCGGGTTCTGACCGTCTTGACATCAAAGTGTAACTTGCTTTGAGACGACCACATGATTTTCACTACTTCCGTAAAAGCTGAAGACATAATTTTTTTTTGTCATACCCCAATTTCTAATCGTCATAGGCATGAAAGGGTATCTCGTCACAAGATTGCTGGAAAGTTTTCGATGCTTCCATGAAAACTGAAGACTGGAAAACCTTGAAGGATGCCCCAGTTTTTGACCGTCATAGGCATGAAATCACAAATGTTTAAGTATGAAAAATTCTTGAATCTTTGTTGAGAGTTGCTTCTTCCGCTGCGAAGCATAAAAAATCTGATCTTCCTATAATTCTTGAACATTTGTCAAGAAAACAGACAAGAAACTTGAATAATGTGAGTTATCATGCTCATAATCTTAGGGATGTCTATCTATATGATGAATGATATGGAACATTTCTAGGGTTGCTTTAAAAACTCTAGGTCCTTGAAAGGTCATCTTCAGATTCCTTCTTCGCTTCACTCCTTTGCTGCATGCTCTTCAATCTTCTTCTTATTAGTTGGGTATTTATCTCAAATATTTCCCACAACACGTTTTTTATCTAGAGACATTTCTCATTTCTGCGAACATTCTCCTTTAGTCCCTATACTATTGTAGGGACCCGTACCATTCTTTTGCTCCTCATTGCCCCATTCGATCCTGGGCTCAACTATGCAGTCTTATTACTTTTATGGTACTTCTCCCTATTCAGTCTTGGGCACAATTGATTTTTCGGCACTGACCCATGATATAGAGTCTTTTTCTATCTTCAACCTTCTGGCGAGCGAATGCCTTAGATTCGTAAACTTTCCTTGTGCTCGAAAATATTATTCCTGCCAATGGTTCATTCTTCATTTCTCTGAATGAGAGAAATTTGTTTTAAATCCCCAAAATGTCTGGCATATGTACTCTTGTCATCACTCTCGCTGTAATTATTGACAGATTATTCTTCTGTGTTAGGTCGATCATTTGTATCCACAACCTTGCATCCTGAAGCTTACTCCTAAAGTAATACAAGGAAATCTTTCTGCTTAAAATGTTAATTTTGCTGATTGTCATTCTAATGAAGGGTGTTCTTTTGGATTAGCATACAGGACCTTGAAACCAAAATTAAAATATAAAAATATAGAATACGAGCTCTAAATATCAAGTGTAAAAGCATCCTAGATTTAACCTTTCGGTGATCATTCCAAGTATAGCTTGTGTCTATGAAGACTTTGAATATTATGGAGATTCGATGTCGTAAAATTCCCTTAAATGACTCGGTTCATCCTCATGATTACCGTATTGCTATAGAAGACTACTCATTCTCAATTCTCACTTTTGCTTCATCCGAGAAAATGGACTTGTTTAACCATTAGAGTGCAAAAATATCATTCTAAGAATAGAATTCTAGGTGCATATGTGTGCTTCCTGTATTTTCTTTATGAACACGCCTATTACCAGGCTTAAACATACCTATTACCAGGCTTAAACATGCCTATTACCAGGCTTTAATTATGCCTATTACCAAGAGAATAGGAGTGGTTTTTTCTTTTAATATTTTATTATTATTTCCTTATATTTTGATCCATTAGTGCGGAGAAGACTACGCTTAGAATTTTAATTTCAAGCAACTATGCATGGTTAACTTTGGAGCTTTTTCATCATCGAACTTCATCAAAAGAGTAGTAATCTTGCTTTGCCGACCAGAGTCTATTAGGGGAGAAATTAGACCTTATCGTTATCACAATATACAATTGACCTCAATGTCGTATTTTGCAATTGATATCTACGGACCTACAAAGGCAAGAAGAGATATACATATACATGCTTTCAAGGCCATTGTATGTTAAGCAAAATACATTCTTCATTGGAATGAAAATTACCAAACATGACATATGCCCTTTACAAAAATATCTTTGCTACACTCGGGCCAAGAATAGCAAAGTTGATTTGATGCATTATTTCAAAAGGAAATCATAGCTGTAGAGATGTCTTAGCAAGCCGTAGTCAAAACATAGATAAGACCAAAAGCAGAACTTTAGTCTGTCTTAAGCAGAAATTTATTTACTTTTATCCCTTCAATACTTCAACTGTTGTAATACTTGTTCCCTTCACTCCTGCATCCAATGCTTCACCATATCGCGTGTCAATTTCTTTCATAAGCCAACTTCACTATTTTCTTCTTCAAAATCCAGCATCTTTTGGTATGGTGCCCTAGTGCCCCCATATGGAAATCACAAGTGCTACTTGGATTGTAAAAAAAAGATGGATCTAACGTATCCTCTATCAGTATAGGAACGAGGTATTTCTTTTGTATCAAATAAGGGAGTAAAACCGAAATGGGTATATTGAAACCCTAAGAGGTTTCTTCCTTTGTATCATTGGATATTGTCCTTTGGCCAACGTGATTTGGAACCTTCCTCTTTCGATCATACCTTCTTTCTCTTTTCTTTTAACATCTTGATGGCCACCGATTCTGATCGGATCATTGGCATGTGAACTGGATGGATGTAAAAGATTTAGATCTGGGGATATACTCTGAGAGACCTGGTTTTGATTTTCATTTACTACCAAAGATTTTGACTCTCTGGCATATGCTGATCCTTTGAACTTAGGTCTTCCATCTTCGAAAGTGAGTATGCCTTCTTTAAGAAGTTCATAGATATTGCTTTTGATAAACACACAATCTTCCGTTGCATGACTAAAGTCACCGTGATGATATTCACATGAAACCCTGACACCATACATATCAGGATTAAAATAAGAGTATCGTCTTGTGAGAGGTAGCCTTAAGAATTTATTTTGAACTAACAGGGGTAATAGATTAGAATATGACATCGGGATTAACGTCTTTATCCTCTTGCTGCTCTTTTTGACATCATTATCATGCATTTTGGCATTCCTTACTCTTATTTCCCAAAATTTACCCCTCTGGAAAACATCCTTATTTTCATGTGCCATTACTTGTTTGAGCTCTTCTATAACTGCTCTAGATTTCTCAAGTGGGTCCGAAACAACATTCTTTACAGAAGAATTGTAATCTTGAAAATTGCTTACATTTTCAATTTCCTCCGGCACATGCAGGCCTGCTTCATTTATCTTGTTCTTTTGCATGACATGATCTTTCCCTAATTTTACAGTGCTGGTCGTGTTCAGAAAGTTGATTTTTAAACCTTGATTTACAGGCTCAAACTCTAATACCCCTAAATCTAAAAGACGTTGCACCTTTCATTTGAAACTATTACAATTTTCAATGGAATGGCCTTGATTACCGGCATGAAAGTCGCAATGATCATTCTCCTTAAACCATCTCGAATATTGGGGCAACTGGGGCCTATCAAAACCAGGATTGACTAGTTGGGATTCTAGCAACTTTGAAAACAACTCATGGTAGGTAAGAGGGATAAGGCTGTATTGAGGGTCCTTCAGTTTTTGTCCTTTATTTTGAGAACTAGAAGCATAGTTAGCCGACAACTGAAGAGTTTCTAAAATAGTAGACACCAAATTTTGATTTTGGGTTAAAGGAGGTGATAATTCAGTCATTGGGGTAGCTAACATCTTTGCCTCATTGTTGTTTTATGGATCTTCTCCGTTATGCAATTTTATCTCATCTGAATCTTTCTTCATTTGCTTGGATAGGATTTTCATGACAGAATCGTGGATTTTATCCAACATAAGATCAGTGGGGCATTCTGAGACTGTGCGAGCTACCTCAAACTGGTTGATAACAGCTTGTTCTTTTTCAAGTACAATTCATTCTTTCGTAAATAAAAACCCCAATTCTCATTGGCATTTTCAATTTCCATCTCTGTTGAATGATTTTCTGCCAAACTTTTTCCTTTGATTGCAGTAGTCGTCATACTCTTCAGCTCATTCATTTTCTCTCTGAATTCTTCTTGAGATTCTTTTATATATGTCATCATTTCTCTTTAGATCCCGGTCAGATGTCCCTGAAGTTCCTCAAGCTTCTCTACTCTAGCCACTAAGTTGTTCATGATTTTGATGTTGTACTGGTAAGATTATTTTCTTATCTTTTCTGCTACCTCACTATGAGAGGAATATCTTCTCTCAATTAGCAATGTGTTCAATGCAATGAATGTATTAATTTACAAAATGGAAGGTGTAAACAATGCTAAAATGAAAGCTTTATTAGAAAACAAAAATCATTCATGCAAGAATGAATGCATATGTAGGTGTTGATTCACAAGTAGTCCTTAGAAAGACTTTCATTAGATGAAGAAGTCTGATTGCAAAAAACAAATATAACGCATTTGCAGATAGCGTCTAGCTTCTTTCCTTAAGGCTTCGAATTTTTGAAGTTGGGCATTCACTCGGGATACCAGCTTTGCCATATCTCTCAACTCATGAAGATTGTTCTACTTGAAAACTATCAGTACGGGCCCAGTAATTTCTGATACATATCCTGCTATCATGATGTCTTATTTTTCCGTCTGTATACGCTAGGACCATCCTTAGACCGTAGTATTATCGCTTTTGAAATTACAGAACCCCTTCTATACCTGAACGCCTTCTAAAATAGACTCCTCTTGAATCAACACCTATGTATGATATGATATGTAATGCGGATGTAGAAAAAATAAAAATAAAAACAATAGAGAAAATGAGTCAGTGCAATAGAATAATCAAAAAAATAAAAGGAATTAAATGATGAAAAATGAAGAAAATAAGCAGTTAAAATATACAAGGAATATAAACAAACAAAGCAAAACCTAAAAAAAAGGGTCATTCCTAAATGGGCAGAGTACCGGCGTGATCAAAGGTAAACACTACAGTTCATTATATGCAATTCGGTTCTAGAATAAGGGTACCCGAACTGTCGCGGAGACATCGATTCAGGGGAATATAACCTTTATACCATACGGGGGTGAAAACCCCACGAAATATAAGGACTAGTACTCCGGAAGCGAGATACAACACTATACGAAGGTGAAAACCCCACGGAGTGAAGTACTCCCTCCCACTTAAGGGTTCTAACACTAACATGTGATGACAATTTAAACAAAAATTAGAAACTAGAAATTAAATTAAATCAAACTTAAATTTTCCTTAATAATTATAATGCGAACCCTGAATAAGGCCGAACTCCTTTTAAAAAAACAAAAAAATTGTCCCCAACGGAGTCGCCATGCTGTAGCGACCTTCTCATCCGCCATTTACCTGGAAACCCACTCTTGGGGATAGGGCTTTCATGTTTTAAATAATAAAAAGTGAAATGGTAAAAAAATAGAGTCGTCATCAGTCATTTGGATAAGGTAGACCAGACACCGAAAAGTTAACCAGAGATGGGTTCGGGAGTTGGTTACGAGTGGGGAAGGATTAGCACCCCTACTATGCCCAAAATTGGCACCTAAAGGTTCGCATTATTTTTATTAAGGAAAAAAATTCAATTTAATTTTAATCTCCAAAATGCACGCGCAACAATTTAAATTTACCTCGGTATCCACAACGTTCAAAGGAGACGACACCCGAAGGCCGGGATGACACTCCCAATAGAAACACCGGAATAATAAAGCCTACAATTATATGAAATAGTTATTATGTATGAACAAATAAACAAACAAAATATATATATATATATAATAAAAAAATGGAAATATGAGTAATATAAATATTAGATAATTAAATATATCCGAAAACTTTAAAACTTGCCTTGATATCCACGATACTCAAAGGAGATGACACCCGGAGGCTGAGATGACACTTCCAATAAAAATATCAGAATATGGGGCAAAATTCTATATACTATGTTTATGTAGAAAATATTAAATAATATAGAGTTAATATAAATAATATAAGTTTGGTAAATGAAAATAGACAAATAAAAAAATACCGTTTAATACACAATATATTAATATTTATATGTAAACACTTGTTATAAATAAATAATATTGTATTCATATTTTATATACGCATAAATATATAATATATACATATTATACGAATACTATGTAATATAAGCTATATATGTTAAGTATATCATATATTACACAAATATATTATATACATATTGTATACATATACTTATAAACGTATTATATTATACAAATATACTATATATATTGACATATTAAAATATATATATATATATATGTATATACGAAACATATCGAATATAATGAGAAATACATAAATAAGGACTGAAAATAAAGAGATAAAAAAGCAGTGTAAAAATTTAAATAATGTACATGACTAAAATTAATTAATTTACAAAGATCGGGGGACTAAGAGTGCAAATATACAATGCGGAAGAGACAAAGTATAAAAGGATTTAGGGCGGAACGACCTATCAAGTAATTGTACCATTTTTATTTAGCTAATCAGACCAAATTGAAATAAACTAGGACCAGATCGAAAATCTAAAAAACCCAACAGGGACTAATAGCATAATTAGACCATGAGGCAGGGCAGAAGCAAAATCAGCTAGGGATGGAGGGACTTAGTATGTAATTACACCATTTAGTTTTATTCAAAACCAAAATTATAACCTAAAAACAGATTCTATTCCCCCATTTTTTCTTAACAGGCCTTCTCCCCTTCCCCTTTTTCTCTGATTTTTTCATTCAAACCCTAATCATCAAAACACCCCTTTTCTTCATTTAAGAGTCAAAATTTTAAATCTAGTTCGAACAGCGATGGTTCCTCCTTGGTTACAAGCGGCGACAACGACTGTGGATTCGAACCCGGGGTAAGTGGAATCGCCCCCTCCTCTTTACTGTTAGTGTTTATTTCATATTCGAATGAAAATAAAAAAAAAATGGTATACCTTCTTTTCGCACTCTGAAACTTTGGATTTGAAATTTTGTGTTTGCAATTTTTTTTTCTTTTTTTTCAAAAATTCCCCCATTACAATAAGATTTCAGGGTTTAAATACCCAAAAAAACATGCAACTTGTCCTTTTTTACAGAATTAATAAATGTTCGATTCTTCCTTTTTTGCAGGTCTGAATTTCGGCGTGGGCGGTGGAATAGGCCGGCGTTGCGGCGACTAGGCCGGTGATGGCGGTTGAGCAAGTGGCGGCGGCGGCTGGTGATAAGGGTCCTAGGGTTAGGTTGTATTTTTAGGGTTTTATTATTGTTTTGGGGTTAATCTAGGTTTGGGTTGTTGGGTATTGGGTTTGTTTTTTAATAATGGGTTTGATAAATGGTAAAACATTTGGCCCGGGTAAAAATAGGCTGCAACAGTATAATATGATCCAAATGAGTGAGAATTGGAAAAAAAAGAGAGTAGAAATGGCATTTTCACCATTTATAGGGAAAAGTAACACTATTAAAAAAATATTATTACCTCGTATTGGGAATGCTCTCAAAATAAACAAAAAAGGATCATTCTGGAAAAGATTACTCCCAGAAGTACCAATCTTTTCCGCGACCAAAAGACGCATTTAAGTCTCACGAAAAATTATTATTATTAAGAATAATATTTAAAAAATTATATTTTTGATTTAGTTTGTCGTGATCTTTATAATAATATTTTTTAAAATTTATATTCTTATATTTAATTTTACATGATTGCTTTCAGGTGGTAACGTTTCGATACACATGTTTTGAAAAAAATTATAAAGCATGTATATTTATTTTTTTAAATTAAAATTTAAATCTTAAATCGTACTCTCTATATTTTAAATTATAATAATAAGTCTTAAAATTTAAATCCTACAAGTTAAACTCATAAATCTTAAATTAAATCTCTAACTCTTAAAATATAAATGTTTTGTAGTATAAATAGTAAATACTACAAGGCATATGTATATAATTATTATTATTTTGATTAAATAGAAAAGTTTTTACATTTTTTAGAGAAACGTCAAGGTTTGAGTACTCATAATTGACCACTCGATCAATTTAATAAATCTGTGTATTAAAATATTTTCCATAATACATTCCAATATTATTTTTTCTCAAAGGGTAGAAATTTCATTTCCACAATTTTTTTCGTTAGATATTACTATTTTTTATTATTTTAAATTAAAATATCTTTCAAATAATATTTTTTTATTCATATAAACCATTATTTTCAAGTTCCAGTGTGAAACAGTAATAGGGGAGTCTAATGTACAACATGTTTAGGGTAAGGTTAAAAAACAACAAATTTTGAAATTTGTCTAAAAATTTAAAATGTTAAATTTTTTTATAACATTTTACTTTGATTTTTTTCGTAATTTTTGATATTTTTTATAATATTTTAAGTTTTTGGACAAAATATCAAAACTTGTTTTATAAGTATAAAACGTGTCAAAAATCACAAAAAACCTAAAATATTATATAGAAGACTAATATTTTAAATTCTATGATAAATTTTAAAACTTATCGTCTTTTGACCATCCGTAGCACCCTAAACTCACCATGCGTTTGCTATATTAAAACTCAATATCGACAGTTACTGACACGGAACGAATTGTATATGGATTTCCTTGGAGCAAATAACTATTAAAATTATTTTATTGGATAAGTATTTTGGTTTTTTCGGTTCTATATTTTTACTAAGAATTTGAAAGTTCGTTTGGTTCTAAAATATATTTTATGTTTTTTATTTTTATTTTTATTTTAGAAAATAATCTTTATTTTTTATTTTTTAAACAAAAATCATATTTGATTAATAGAAATGAAAACTTAGTTTAGAAGTGAAAATGTGTTTGATATATAGTTTTTCAAAATAGAAATAAACATATAATTACTAAATAGTTAAATTAAAATATAATTACTATAAATTGTTATTATAACAATAAAAAATATTACCAAACAAAACAAATTTTAAAATTAATAAAAAGAAAATAATTTATATTCTTAACAAAAATATGACATTCAAACCATCTATTTTGATTTGCTATTTGAGGTTATACTAACCGACAAAACAATTCAATTCATGCATCCTTTAATTTTGTGTATTTATCATGAAATGTGAACAATTGATTGTGTGAAGAAACAATTTTATTTTGGTTTAGTTGTTTTATTAGGACATTTTTAGGGTTTTATAAGTTTTTTTTTGTGTTTCAGGGAGTTATTTTTTATAGTTGTGTTGCTAAGGTAAGATCATTGACGCTTGGATTGATGAAGAAGGTGATGATATGAGGACAAAGGTGAAGAAATGAGGGAATTAGGATTAAATTAATAGAATATTAAATTTTTGAGGGTTGATTTTTTAGAGTTGGGAACAAATTAAAATAAAATGTAAAATTTGAGGACTAAATTTATTAGTATGCCAATTTTATTATCTGTCACATCATTTTTCTTTAAAATTTTAACGACAAAGGTCTAATTTGTTTGTTGTTTTAAGTCATGTGATCCTTTTGTAATTTTTCATAATTGAAGGACTTAACAAAAAATCATATTGTTAGAGGACTATTTATGGATTTTACACAAAAAGCAATGGTTTGAAACTATATTCTTAAACAAAATAGTTAAATGTGATTAAAATAAAAAAGTTTTTAAAAAGATTTGATCTCGTGTTACTTAAACTTTGTTTTGAAAATTTGAAAACAATTTTAATGAAAATATCGAAAATACCTTTTTTATGTATTCATATTTTCATTTATTTTCATTTTCTTTTTTTGAAATTTATTTTTTGATATTACAATCAAACACGTTTGATAATACTTTTAAGGTGCTGAAAACTATTTTTTTACTCATAAGTAATATCAAACATATAAAAATTACGTTCAAAAATCATGGTTGGAAAATTGTTTTTACATCCAATCTCATAAGTCAAAAATTTTTTATTTTTGTTGCGGAAAAACACTTTTGAAGTGAAATTACTTTTTTACCCTCAATTTTTAACTCAAATTGATTGTTAAACTAAAGTTTATACATGCATACTTATATTATTTTAATATTACAATTATTTTAATATAATAATACCAATTTAATATTAAAATAATATTAATATGTTAAAAATAATATTAATATAATAAAAATATTATTAATAGTAAATATGAAATATATTAAATTAATAAACTAAATATATTAAATATTAATTTAATATATTAAATTAATATTATAATGTTTTTTATTTTTATTTAATATATTAAATACTAATAACAAATTAAGATTGGACTAAATAATATATTAAATATTAAATAAAAATAAATAAAAAACTATTTTATCTTAAAAATAATATTAAATATATTAATTATTAATATATTAAATTAATAGTTAGATATATTATACTAGTATAAAAGTCATATTTTTGAGGACTAATTTTTTATTTAAACCAAAAATTTATATTAATTATTTAAAAATATTTAAAACTTATTCAAAATATTACTAGTGAGTTGTTATAATTTTTTTACTATAATATAAGTAGATTTATTTCATATCCTATAATATTAACGGATTTGAACATCATTTAAGTTAATTTATTTTTAATTTCTAAAATTAATATTTTATCTTCTCAAAGTTATTTTGTGATAACAATGTCAAAGAAAAAAATTAAACTTAAAATTTTAAAAATATTTTTTAAAATCACTTTTTAACAACTTTTTAAAAGTATTTTTTGAAAACAATGTCAAATTAACTCTTAATGTTGTTAATTTTTTTTGTTATGAGTTGCTTAAAATAAGTAATGTTTGATATTAGTCCAGGCTTCAATCTTCACTTAGAGTGACGATTATTAATCCCATATATAAGAGTTTAACTCCGTTAGTTAACTTTTGTATTGTCATGCCTAGAGATGGCCATGAGTTGGGTTAGGTCGAGTTTTTGGCCGAACCTCATTCGACTAAAAAATTTAACACTTTCATTTAAATTTGACTTGACCCAACATTTTATGATGTTTCACCCGAACCCGAACTCAACTTGACCAGACCCGACATAAATAAAAAATAATCAATTATTATTATTCGATAAAATAGGGAGCTAGTTGAAAAAATATAAATAGAAATGGAGCGTTATAATAATTATTCTATTTTTATTAGACAAAATAGGGAGATAATTGAAATATATATAAAGAGAAGGGTATTGTAGCAATTATACCTAAATATTTAGAATAAAATCAAACTATTATTTCGAGTCAGGTCGAATACTTTTTTACCTTAAACCCAAATTCGACCTGACCCGACCTCATACTCACAAAATCAGACCCAAACCTGAAATTTTCTTTAAAAAAATATCTTATAAAATCGAATCAAGTTGAAACTCATCGGGTATGAGTCAAATGGCAATCCGTAAATTGTCCATCCCTAGTCATGCCTCCCGTTTGGAATCTTCCAAAAGCTTAGAGTAGTACAATTTCAGAACAATTAACAAACTTGTAACAATGACACCATGCATAGGTGTTCCCCCTGGTTGGTTTCTGCACCAATTTGGGCCTTTTAAAGTTATATCCAATGAATCTGATACATATCAACCCAGCCAAGAGAGTGAAATGGACTTCCTTAAAATCTGTTGAATTTGTGTTTCCCTAGATGGCATAACCACATACATGGACATGGTGAGCAAAATGGAGTTTCTTTTAGGAGAAATTATTTCACATGCTCAGCTCGTCACATTATTTATGGTCACAACCAATAAAAATCGTCCATTTCAATAATTTTTCCATATCATTTTTTATTAAGTGAATCTTTACTCATATTTACTATAAATTAAATTAAAAAATAATTTTTACCGAGTGAAGATCCACTTGATAAAAAGATGACATGGAAAAAATTTATTGAAATGGATATTTTTTATTGGTTGGGACCATAAATGACGTGGCGAGCCGAGCCTATATTATAATTTTTCTTATGTAAAGTAGATGAATTAGTTGCTGATGTTGAAGTATCTTGGATCCACGTGTAGCGATGTCCTTTTCGCTAAAAAAATGTTTTCGAAGTGTTTGTGAATTTTTCGGATATAAAATATTTATTGTGGGGTTTTAAAAACCACATTTTATTTATTTAAAAATTGGAGTCGCCACCGGCCACTTAGGTAGGCCAGACACCATAAAACCAGAGATTCCAAAAGTTTTGAGTTCGGGAGTCGGTTACGGATGGGGAAGGATTAGCATCCCCACACCGCCCAAAATTGGTACTTTAATAATTACCGCTTTATTAATATTGGATTTTTCGGGTTAAAGTGACGATTAGTTTAAAATTCAGTTATAATTGCGAGTAAATTTTAAGGGCCCCGTTATTCGAGAGTAAACGCCCAACCACTATCACTACGCCTGATACTGGCCCCGTTTACGCTCGGATAAAAGGGCACCGCATTGACATTATACATTCCATTATGCAACCTTAGTGAACAAAATATAAAACATGGCAAATAATTTAAATACAATAAATATTCACATAATAAACTATTAATTGAACATAAATAAAATACTAATCTAAAACATACATGCATACAAATTACTCCTACTCGTGACTAAAAACAAACATAACATATCACAATTACAAGGCATGGAAGAAAAACACATATTACAATAAGACACATTGTAACATATGTAGAACATGACATTATACATGACCAAGAAAATATACTAACACGTAACCTAAAAGCAAAGAAAACATGCAATACATGCTAAAACATGTTGTGTTCGAGCCAACTAAAATATCAATCTAATATATGTGATACGAATAACCGAACAAATGCATAAAAATAAATAATCTCCATAAACTTAACACACATATATACATGTAAACATAAAAATACAAAGCATGTACGAGAGACATATGAAAAGGCAAAAGGCTACATCAACATACACGATCATAATAAACGAACATGAATATTTAAATATGGAACAAGACTGAAATGAAAAGAAATAAACATAAGAAACAGAAATTAAAAGACAATAGTATGCGATTTAGGGACGAAAATGCAAGCTGAACCGAATTTGAAAGGACTAAAACTGTAATTGGACTAAGGGGCAGACTTGAAGTGAAAATTTCAAAAACACGATGTGACTGGTGAGGTAATTTCGCCATTTAAAACTGATTCAATTTAATTCAGGGGTTGGATTGCAAGATTTTAGAATATAAGGGGGACTGGAATTGTAAATATCCCATGCGACGAGACAGAAATGAAAATATCAAAAACGCGAGGGGATTTATTTCCGAATTTAACCATTTAACAAAATAAAATAACTATAAAACCCCATTTTTCAGCCCGATCTCAAATTTTTCTCACTTTTTTCTTTAATCTGTTTTATAATAACCTTTCCCTCATTCATTTTCTCTCAACTCATTCTCCCAATCCTGCGATAAACCCAGAAACTGGCGACTTTCCGCCGTCTCTTCCGCTGCGGCGGCCAGCGAACCAAAAGAAACACCCAAAATCAACCTCTTTCCAAATCGAACCCGAATATAAACTTAGATTTACGCTAAGACTCACTCTTTTGCCTAGATCTAAGTAAATACGAAACGGAAAAGGGTTTTTTTTATGTTTAACCGAAATGAAACCAAAAGGGACCTCCCACTCCTTTTAGTTCACCATGTTCAGCTTGGGAAAGCTGAAGAGGATTGTCACTGGTGAGGGGAGATCCATCAACGACGAAGGTAACAAATCTACATCCCTCTTTTTTTGTTATTACTTCCTATTTTTTGTATGCATGCAAAGAAGTAAGAAAAAGAAAAGAGAGTTGCCACTGAAAACTTTGTGCTTTTCCTTTTTTATTTTTCTCTCCGATTACAACTGGACTCCCTTACAATTACTTGTTTCATACATATATCACTCTCTTTTTTGGTTTGGTAGCAAGTACTGTAAAATATTTTAGATCTGGACTAATACTGACATCGCCTCTTTTTTTGTGTTGTTCTTTGATATATCTGAACGAGGTGGTTGGAGGCCGGCATTGTGGCGGTGTGGGGGAGATGTCTTCGGCCAGAGGCGTTCTCGGCCGTTGGATCAGATTCGATCTAACGGTCGGGATGGCTTGAAGGATGCACAGTCCTGATGAAACCTCGATCGGTGAAACGACTCCAGATCGTGACACGTGGGGCTCAGCAGTCTAGGGGTTATAGCGCGTGGGTCTCACGCACGCGTGGGATATCGAGGGGTCCGCGCGTGGATCGAACGCGCGCGTGGCATTCGAACAGTCCGAGCATGTAGTTCACGCGGCCAGCTAGATATTTTTCCTTCCTTGATCGTGGCCGTTGGATCCACATTTTGATCCAACGGCTCCTGGTTGGCTGCGCAAAGATAGAGTAATTAGGGTTAGATATCTGATGTATTAGGGTTCTGCTGGGGTTTTGGGCTTGGGCCAACCGGGCCTTGTAATTCATAAGTTTTGTAATAATATGGACACTTAATTTAAGTGGGTTTTTATTTTTTCAGATTTGTCCATATATGTTAATAATAATATATTAATATAATAGTAAATGCATACACATACATACTTACGTACACATACATACAATTGTAATGAAATGCATTCATACGTAAATACACTTAATAATAATACATGCAACACTCATTCGTATACATTCAATAATAACAAGGACATTAATACTTATACATGCAAACATATATAAACCTACTCATAAATGCACATATACTAACATACATTATACGATACTCCTAACATAAATATAACCATATCACACACATATTAATAGGTACGTAATACACCACATAAATATATGCACCATGCATACATTCACACATATATCATTATGTAATATTAATAACATATACACGCACACACATATATGTAATCATGCACTAATATATTAATATGATACTTAGAGATTAGATAAAAATGAGTGATTACAATTGCCCCTCTTTGCTTGTTCTCGTGGAACGAGGACAAAGCAAAGATTCATAAGCACTCATTTTTATCTGATTTCCCTATTTATGGCTTCAAAGACCATTCTGGTCACCCATAGATATCCAAGTTGAATGAGAATGTCTTCAGATTTTATTCCGCCTATAAGGGTTAACTTTGCTTCAAGGAACGTCAAACTTCTAAGTGCTTGATCGACACCCAAATGAGGGAAGGATAGGGCATGGTGAGATAGTGAGATTAAGAGAGCCACCTTAAACGGGGTAGAAACTAGGTAGGGTTGTTCCTCTCAAAAGCATATTAGACCAGAAGAAACTATACATTGGCATATATCTCCACAATGGTCAAGATCTTCTAAATATGCGCTTCATTAGAGTTGATCTCTGGAAACTTGAAGCAGATGAGCTATGGTGTTTGATATTTCGGGGGCAAACATGTTTTAAAAGGTTTGACATTTTCTCCCAAAGTTTTGATGTTTACCATTTCCCCCAAACATTAGTTTTTAAAATGTTTGGAAATATACTTCGAATTTTGTTTAACACTCTTCAAACATTAATTTAAAAAAAAATGTTTGGTCCTTAAAAAAAAGGAAGGAAAAATGATGTTTACCATTTGTTCCAAACATTGTTTTCAAAATGTTTGGTATCCCCTCCAAGTTGTGATTTTCAAAATGATCAAGTATCTTTTTCAAACAATCATTATTTTTTGAAATATACGCAAGTAAATTGCCTTTTGCATTACTTTAAAAATGAATGATGATGAGATTTAAAGCATATGGACCGAGAGTTAGTTCCCATCGAAGTGCTACGAGAAGATCAAGGATGAGCTCAGAGGATGGAAGCATTTTGGCTCACCCTGGTGACTAGAAATAAATCAAGGCTCTGTATGATGGGTCAGAAAATTCAAAGCAGTGGAGCCCGTGGTTGAATGGGGCAACGCCAAACGAAGAAGATGACAAGGGTTCTTATAAAAATAATATAAGAACCAGAGGATCATTTATGAAGACGGGTGATAACCCTGAAGACAAGAAAGCCTTCCTCACAAAAGGTTTAAAAGCAGGTTCAAATGAGGATTTAAGAGCATACACTGAAGCAGTAAAGAGATGAAGAAATCTGAGGAACGACCTTTCAGGGTGTAAGACTTTAGAACAAAAAAGGCTGAAAGAAAAAAGAAGAAAAAGAGATAAAGAAAGAAAAAGTGAAAAAGAAAAAAAGAAGAAAAGAAAAAGAAAATAAGAAGAGAGAAAAAAAGGAAAAAGAAAAGAAAGAAAGCATTACATTGCATGCATCATATAGATAGGGGCATGTCAATTTTTGCTTGTTTTAGACAGGTACTTGAAGAATTATCAAAGAGTATTAAGAAGTGGATTTCATTATCGGCGTGAGTCCCCAAAATTTGAAGAAAGTTTGGCAGCCACCTTCGGCGTGAGTCCCCAAAATTTGAAGAAAGTTTGGCAGCCACCTTCGGTGTGAGTCCCCAAAATTTGAAGAAAGTTTGGCAGCCACATTCGGCGTGAGCCCCCAAAATTTGAAGAAAGATTTCGGCAGCTATAGTAGCGTGAGTCCTAGAAGATCGGTAGCCATTTTCGGCATGAATCCCCAAATTGAAGAAAAATTTCGGCGGCCTTAGCACCGTGAGTCCAGAAAAATTTGGCAGCCATTTTCGGCGTGAGTCCCCAAATTTGAAGAAAGATCGATAGCCATTTTCGACGTAAATCCCCAAATTGAAGAAAGATTTCGGCAGCCTCAATAGCGTGAGTCTAGAAAAATTGGTGGTCATTTTCGGCGTGAGTCCCTAAATTTGAAGAAGTTTTGGTAGCCATTTTCGGCGTGAGTCCCCAAATTTGAAGAAAAATCGGTAGCCATTTTCAGCGTGAATCCCCAAATTGAAGAAAGATTTGGACAGCTATAGCAGCGTGAGTCCTAGAAGATCGGCAACCATTTTCGGTGTGAGTCCCCAAATTTAAAGAAAGTTTTGGCAGCCAGTTTCGGCGTGAGTCCCCAAATTTAAAGAAAGTTTCGGTAGCCATTTTTGGCGTGAATCCCAAAATTTGAAGAAAGATTTCGGCAGCCTTATCAGCGTAAGTCCAGAAAAATCGGCAACCATAGCAGCGTGAGACCCATATGTTAAATCCTTTGGGTCATCGGTAAGTCCTTCAGATACGGTGTTAAGTCCTTCAGGCCACCAGTAAGTCTTTCGAGCCTGGTGATAAGTCATTCGGGCATAAAGCGGTAGCCTTAGAAGCGTAAGTCCAAAGATATCAACAGCCTTGTAAAAAAAAGAATGAAAATGAGATAAAAAAGAAGAGAGAAGAGAAAAGAAAAAGAGAGAAAAAGAGCCGAAAAAGAGGGAAAAAGAAAAAAGGAAAAAGGAAAAAGAGAAAAAAGAAAAAAATTCGAAGATAAAGGTTCTATATAGAAAGGGCCTATATTTTCAAGCTCCCGTAGCTAGAGGTTCTATGTAGGAAGAATCTGTCGCTCCGAGCTTCAGGAGCTGAAAGTTTTATATAGGAAGGGCTTGCAGCTCCAGGGTGAAGACTAGCAGTTTTATATAGGAAGAACTCCCAGCCGAAGGAATTCACCCATGACACATAAGGGAAAACCCGTTGTGTTGAAGCCGAAGAGTCATATATAGGAAGGGCTCCGAGCTTTACTGTCTCAGGGTGAAAGGTTCTATATAGGAAGAACCTATAGCTCCGAGATTTTAGAAGCTAAAAGTTTTATATATGAAGGATTGGCGGCTCTAGGGTGAAAACCAGCAGTTCTATATAGGAAGAACTCCCAGCCGAAGGAATTCACCAATGACACATAAGGTTTTATATAGGGAAAACCCGTTGTGTTGAAGGCGAAGAGTCCTATATAGGAAGGGCTCCGAGCTTTACTGTCTTAGAGTGAGAGGTTTTATATAGGAAGAACCTGTAACTCTGACATTTCAAAAGCTAAGAGTTCTATACAGGAAGGACTTGCGGCTCCAGGGTTTGAAGACTAAAAGTTCTATATAGGAAGAACTCTCAGTCGAAAGAATCCGTCAGTGACGCAGAAGGTTTTATATAGGAGAAACCAGCGTTGAAGGAGAAGAGTTCTATATATGAAGGACTCCAAGCTTTACCGTCTCAGAGTGAAAAGCTCTATATAGGAGGGACTCATAACTCGAGGCTTCAGAATGAAAGGTTCTATATAGGGAGGACCTATAGTTCCAAGATCAGAAGGTGAAGAAGTTCTATATAGGAAGAACTTACAAGCTTGAAGATTCAGCTAAGGAAGAGCGGAGAGTTCCAAAAGAACACGTGATTCCGAAGCCAAAGACAAGAAAGTAGGTAAAAATGAGTGCTTTTGATCTTTGCTTTGTCATCGTTTCACAAGAACAAGCAAAGAGGGGCAACTGTAATCACTCATTTTTGACCGGGTTTTAGTGTTATTAATATTATTTTAATGGTAGTATTATTAATATAAAATTAATGAAAAATAATAATAAAAATAAAAAGGTAAATATATATACATTATTAAAAAAAAGAAGAAATTGTGTGGAGCAGGGTGCTCCACATCACCCACTTCACCCACCCCTTGCCTATAAATACAAGGCAGGGGCAGCCACAATTACACACGCAAAACGCCCAAAATTGCCACAAATTGGCCATGAAATTGGCTCCCCAATTGGGAGCTAGGTCGACCGCAAGGCTGGCCGGGGTTGGGGGCAGTGCCCTTGACCCTAATTGGGGGTCCTATTTTAGGTCCGATCTAGTTAATATTTTTGGAGAGGTCGTGGTAGATCTCGGTGGGGTTCGTCATTCGAGCTCCTAGTTATGTATATTTTCTTTTCTTTTTATTTGTGTTGTAATTTTTATGATTTAATGAAGTGGTAGTTAATTTAAAATTGTGTTTTTAGTTTGTAAGTTTATTTATGTTTTAGATTAGTATTTATTATGTTTTATATTAATATTTTATTTATGTTAGATTTGTTTTTATTAATGTGTTAGATTAATATTTATGAATGTTAGTATTTTATTTATGTTAGATTTGTTTTTATTTATGTGTTAAATTAATAGTTATGTATTTATGTTTTATATTAATATTTTATTTATGTTAAATTTATTTTTATTAATGTGTTAGATTAATATTTATGAGTGTTAGTATTTTATTTATGTTAGATTCGTTTTTATGTATGCATGTTTTGGATAGTATTTTATTTATGTTAGATTAGTATTTTATTATATTAATATTTATTTATATTTTTATCGCTTTGTATTTATTTTGCTTTCTAAGGTTGCATAAAGGAATATAAATTGTCAATGCGTGTCCTTTTATCCGAGCGTAAACGGGGCCAGTATCAGGCGTAGTGATAGTGGTTGGGCGTTTACTCTCGGATAACGGGGCCTTTAAAATTTACTCGCAATTATAACCGAATTTTAAATTAATCGTCACTTTAATCCGGAAAGTTTAATATTAATAAAGCGGTAATTGTTAAAGTACCAATTTTGGGCGGTGTGGGAGTGCTAATCCTTCTCCATCCGTAATCGACTCCCGAACTCAAAGTTTTTGAATCTCTGGTTTTATGGTGTCCGGCCTACCTAAGTGGCCGGTGGCGACTCCAATTTCTAATATATCGCGTTTTTTCAAAACCCTCACGGAATAAATATTTTATTTCCGAAAGACAACCAACACTTCGAAAACGTTTTTAGCGAAAGGGACATCGCTACACCACGTTAAACTGCCATTTACACCCCCACCTTATTAGAACAAACATGAAGTTGTATAATCTAAAGACACCGTGTAAAGAGTAAAATGCAAAAGTAAAAACATGGCTAAAGGCTTAAATGAGAGCAAAACCTTGTAAGGGTTGCTCACATAGAGAAAAGGTTTCACATCTGAGTCAGAAATTACTTGAAAAGATGACAATATAATTTGAAACCTGATGTATGACATCTGAGCATATTAGAAAGACCATTTTGAAAGGTTAGACCCTTACATGACAAGGTGACGTCACTATTTTCCAAAACTGGTTTAAAAAACAATACACCCTTAAACAGGATTCATAGAGAATCTACATCTAATTAATTTTAAAAATCCTATTCCTAAAATAGGAAAACAAAGAACAGACCACTAGGTTAGCCAACTACCTTATAGGAAATGAAAGAGTACAAGAAAGGTGACGTCACTATTTTCCAAAAAAGGCGATGTAGCTCCTCTTTTATCGTATGATACATCTCCAACGTCCCAAGCTGCTTGACAAGGACTGGGATGATGCCTTTTTATTGTCATGTTAAACAGGAACCCTACGTTTGTCAGAAGTTTACTTGAGTGCTACTATAGCTAATATCCAGAGGGTCACTATTAATTTGGTCCGAGAAAAAGCATGCTATTTAATGGCGACAACAATGGTAGGTTGGTACAAATATCATATTTCGAGTTAAGTTTTGATATTTAATCACTAATTTAAAATATTATTAAAAAATATATTATTTTAAGTTGTAAATAATATTTTAGGTTACATATTTATAATATTTACGATTGGTATTGTACGACTCGTCCCAACAATAGTTCCCGACTAGACCCACTAGATTCTGTTTCATTATCTCTCACATCCATAACAGAAGAAGAATCAACCTGATGACTAGAAACTCCCTCCACCAGCTTACTTGGTCCATGTGATTCAGAACCCACAATCATTCATATAAACAACATTTTGTATTTTCTGTGCAATTCTAGGAATCACATACGACCCAACACATCGGAAGAGCCTATCTTCAGCCCATGAACATCGGATGATTCATTCATTTCCCCTCCATATTTAAAAGTATCACGTGAAAACTTTGAAAGCTTCAAAGAATAAGTTTGACATTCGACGTCCGATTGGCATGTCAATCGTTGATTTTTGGTGATAAAATAGTGGGTAATCGATGGTGTAGGTCGGACGTCAAAAAGGGTGGACAATAGTGGTTGATTTGGTTACGATAGTGGATGAATTTGGAGGTTTAGGTGTTTGGGTTAGGAATTGAGGGGTTTATGAAAAAAATAAAAACTTTGGGTATTTTTGAGAAATTTCAAGTTTTTGATGATTTTCTTTTTTGAAATTAAATAATAATAAAAAATAAGCCACATGTCATTCATGTATTGGATGACAATTTTTTATAGTAATTAACTGCAGACCTTAAAATCTAACGAAATAAAATATTAGACTCCTATTTTGATTAAAAAAAATACTTTAAACACCTATTAAAAAATGTATAATTTTAACACTTATTTTATAATCAAGCCAAAAAATTATAATCAACCTCAGCTATTATCTCAACATGGCATTGCATGGAATTCAAAAAATTGACATTTAAATGAACCTCAACAACCATGTGAGTGAAGGTACACCTGATTGTCGTGAACCAAAGTGTTGTAGACTAAAACAGAAAACTGTAGAAGACATATAGAAAGCAGATTGAAGATGGAAAGAGGAAGAGAAAACAAGAGATAGCATAAGGACCCTGGAAAGCAAGAACAGAGAGGCTACATACAACATAAAACATTCTGATTTTCATTCAACATTCGACACGTAAAATCCCTAGAACCGAAATGATTTTAACCCTAAATACAAAATGACTCTTTTTAAAAAAAAAAAAATCTAAAACCAACGCATAAACAACATTCAACATTCCTATATCTACTTATTAATATAAACTCTCACCAGCATCACACAAGATCTTGTTCCCCCGTACACTGGTATGGCTTTAAGTGAACATATATAAAAGGCTAAATCAGACGACTGATGATCAGTCAAAAACTTAATTCAACAAGTCGATCCAAGCTCAAGTGAACTAAGCTTGAACTTGACAATGGTCATTCATTTATCAACTGTGTCGGCTCCCTTATATTCTAATTTCTAAACCCTATATACACAATCCAAAAACAAGTAGTTTCAGGGGCACCCGATCTTTCAGATGTAAAATCCTTTTCATGTGTTGGTCGTGGCAAAGTATCACAATACAAATGCCAAATCCTTCTGAATTTTGATGCTTCCTTAGCAGTGTACATCAATGAAGTAAAAATTTACAAAAACAAAAAATCCTGATGTGAAGAATATACGTGATGTTACACAAATCTTTGGGCCGTTTCAGTTCCCAATCATCTGCTGACAAAGATTGAGATGAGAAACTAAAAACATTGCTAACTTCATAATTTACAGGCCGCGCTCCTACTCCAACTTTCTGGATGTCCAGACTCGGAAAAATTCAACATAAGCGGATATGAATCGGAGTCAGGTTTGTCAGCTCCCACCTGCATATAGTTAGTGATGATTTCACTTAAATTTTGCAACTGCACCTAGTAAGTCCATAGGTGAACTTAAATATACCATCACATCCCCACTTGGGTATGAACAGAAGATGGTGTTTTTCTAAATCCACCCACCGAGAATGAATCAAATATGTTTTTGTAGATATAAATTATACTAACACAATATTGACTACTAGAGAAAGAAGTAATGGAAGGAAGCTCCAATCACCTCTCGTTTGGCTACAATGAGATGACACTTCAGAAACATCTTGTATTGGCTTGCTGTTTACAATGGAAATGGGCGTCAATGGAGGGGAAGCAGCATCTCCATCCTTGTATGGAGCTTGTGGGGCCTCCAAAAGCCTGGAAACATGAATTGCCATTGCTCTTTGATTGCTAGAGGGTATAGAGAAACTTCGAGGGACAACCAAAGGTGGAGTTGGAAGAGGAGAAGCTCCACTTGATGCAAGTGAAGGAATATTACTAGTAGAATGCTCTTGATTTCTTGAGACTAGTGGTGCAGAGTGACCAATCAAGGCAGAAGGTTTTGCTGGCTTAGAAATTGAACTAACCGGAGGAGGCCTGGGAAGCTCATGGAGCTCATTTATTCTGGGTGAAGAAGCAGGGGGAGGTGATGCACTTGGGGATACTTTATGAGGTGATAATGGTCGAGGAACTGGCAAATGAGAAAAGACTGCTGAAGCTAAAGGGGGAAGTTCAGCAGGAATGGACTTTGTTGATACTTGTTTACTAGTTAATGGACCGGAAACGGCTTTCTTTTTAATTTTTTTGGGTTCAGAGGAACTATCGAGATGGGCAGGTACTGGTCCTTTAGACAAAGGAGGGGGTAGTTGTGTAAAGGTATTACTACTGTTACTCTCCTTCAGGACTGATTCAGATTTTAAAATGGCGAATTCCGATATTCGACCATCACCAGAATCCTTATCATGTTTCATTTGCTCTAGTGGGGAAGAATGCCACAAATTGTGTGGATGTCCAGTTACATTTGTCGGTCTTGTGCAGGTAAATGAGCTAACTGTTCTTGAAGAGACTGCAGACTTGGAATCATTGGGTGTTGGAAGCACATAAGAATTTGGCTTCCTTGGTGATGATTTCAGTATCTGTTTTACTCTATCCGCAGGATCGAACTTCCTTTCAGGAAGTATGGGAGCTGAACGGCTAACCACTCTATGCTCCCTACTTGAGACATGAATATCCCCGTGGCTTTTCTCAGAATTTACCTACAGGCACCCAGTAACAAAGAGTATATTTTAAGAGCTACATACTACAAGCACTCAAAAATTAAGAAAAATCATAATTCCAAGACCATATGTTGTTCCACAAAATAGGGACAATTTTTTTTTCATTTTTTAAGTATGAATGGCGATTTACCTCTGAATTTTCCATCTTTGAAGTTTGGGGGAAAGAAAGACCGACTTCATCTTCCTGTAGAACAAGCCACCAAATTTTAGGAATAAAAAGGAGCACACACAAATGAATCACAATGAAAGTTAAATGTATAATAGTCACATATAATGCAGAAGTGACATATGAAAGTATTGGGTCCATAAGTCTTGGAGTTCACATTACCATGCCATTAATGTTTGAGGGTGCAACACTCGCTTGCAGATTGATTATAACATCTTCTAAAATGAATTAAGAAATATAAAAAGGGACAAAACCTGACCTCCATTGAATTCCTTGATGCAGAAGTAACATCAACGCCCTTCTGATTTGCTCTATAGTCAAAACTTAATTCCCCCTCTTTGTTTGGGTCATAAGCAATCTCACCATCTTCCTCATCATCATTCTCAAGACCAGAGAACTCATAATCAATGTGTAGCGTTTCTGTAACCTGCCTAAGGTGAGGCTCAACTGCCTCAAGTGATTTAAGTCCTTTCTTAAAGAAATTCAACTGCAATCACAAGAAATGGAGAAGGAGAAAGGAAAAAAAGACGAGCAGGTTATCAGCATTGAACTTAAGATATGGCAGAAGCCACTAACATTGACACATTAGGGAAATTAATTAAGAAAACCTGTGCTGCATGGTGACGAGCAGCTTGAGTTAGAAGACTTCTGGATTGCCCTTGCTTCAAAGATTTCAGTCGGAAAACACAAAGGGTTGCTACTTCATCATATTCATCACGAGCTATTTGCAATTCCTGCAAACTGAAAGATTCACTTTTTCCACCTTTTAACCTTCCTTTTTCTTTTTGTTGTGTCACCATGTATTCGTAGACATTTCTGAAGATCATGAACCAAATTCAGAAAAGGTTTAGGTGAAACCAAAGCAAAATAAGTATACGGAGAAAACTGATGGACCTTTTTTCATCACACTGCCGCTTCATATCCTGCACATCAAACAAAAGAGATACCAATATGCATGACAGTTTTACAAATATGAAGGTAAAAGAAATAAATAGGCCATGTAGAAATGCTGTAAAAAACTTCTATTTCTAGATTACAAATAAAGGAGAAAACCAGATAAACAAACCTCGACATTTCTAAGCTCACTGAGAAGTGACTCTGATGGGTTTGTAATCGTCACAACTATATGTGAGCGCTGAAGCACAAAGAGGACCAAAAGGTTCAAATCAGTGAAATACTCCAAACTACAACATAAAAAATTGGCGGAAAAATCTACTGTGTTCATTTTAAAATAAGATTGACACTCACATAGTTATCCACAAGTTTCTGGAGTTCAAACTGTAAGTCTCCCAACATCAACAAAATTCTACCTGCAAACAAAAGTCATGTCATTACATACAACCTGCCACGTCATAATAACATGGACCAGGGACACCATCTTTAGACACCCTTGCATTCCACCAGAAAGACGAAAGGTAATAGTTGTTGCTGATAGTGACATATGTGAGCTCATATTTACTTGTTGACATCTTACACTAATACATGGGAGGTATTTATCCAAGAAAAATAAAAAAAATGAAATAGATTTACAATTTAACTAAAGGCACCACGGTAAAGACATGGAATAAGGAACATCATTGTATGCAACCCCCAGTATAATAAAACTGCTACATTCAAGGAGAAATTCTCTCGTGAATGATGAATGCCTATGTGAACATGTAAGTTGAGTATCAATCCATAAATACAAATACATAATCTTTTAAGGTGAGACTAGCACAAGACAACAATACCGCTCAAGTCGTGTAAGAAGTTGCTTGAATCAATTGGCAGTTATACTGATAAATGAATTCTGCAGCCTTATACAAAATAAAGACATTGAAAATAAAATGATAAATTCAGTAATGTACTTTAGTTTTCCAGACTTTAAATGTCTAGTATTGAAAGCAACAAAGTCTCTACTTACGGCTTTCTTCATCATCAGGTATCACTATTTTTTCCCGTAGACAGGAGCCCATTTCTTGCAATGACTCTGAGAATTCTGAAAGTAGAAATTTCGTCAAAGGTAGATTTATGTAAAGTTTAATTTTCTTGATATTACTGAAATCTAAGTCTAACACCTGAGCAAAGGGCCCAAAGATTGTGCTACAGCATATGAATAAGAAATTCTTAGTGAGATATCATGTACCCATAGATTCATACTGATCCCACATCAGCAAACCTCAATATAATAGGATTCATATGCACAGCCAATGATGCAACATTTTTGATAAAAACCTAATCATGTTATTTCGGGGGACCAGCTTCTTTTGGCTGGAAAAGCACCATACGACTTGTGTTTGGCATAGCCAATGATTTATAAACATCAAGGCGACAAAACACATTGATTCGTAAAAATGGTTATGACAGTATAGCACAGAGAAGTTTTTTACCATATGCACTGTTTGCCGTTGCTGCAGCCGCAGAAAGTAAGCTATCGTAGCAACTTCTCATGTCTTGCATATCCTGTAAACGGATCCAAATGAAAGAAAAAAAAGGAATCAATTATAATCTTTTAAACAGGCCAAGAAAGCCTCCAAGAAGCAGTAGTCTTTGAGAAGAGGATGTTGTAAGCAGTTCGATACCAATATAAATGCACAAAACTTTCATACCCTGTTCCGAAAAGCTTATGAGTTTCTTTCAACTGGAATCTAGTATTCCATTTTTTCATATACTTAATTATTGTAATTATTACATAAAACCATCTACGAAGTGCTCATACACTATTTTTAATCACAGAAGACTACAAGTTTTCCATAGAATATTCAATTGATCATGCCCATCCTCAAGCACTTAAAATTTATAAACATTGAACTGTGGCTTTAGGCTCAATCGATGTTTCCTA
Organism: Hibiscus mutabilis; assembly: GCA_019671005.1. Taxonomy (NCBI): domain Eukaryota; kingdom Viridiplantae; phylum Streptophyta; class Magnoliopsida; order Malvales; family Malvaceae; genus Hibiscus; species Hibiscus mutabilis. The sequence continues at coordinate 18,759,160 of CM033722.1, read as the reverse complement.
ATGTCAATGTAGAATCAAACAATGAGAATTCAGAATCTTTCAAACCTAAATGAACCAAAATTATTCCCATTCTCCCAAAGAAAAAGTACCCCAAATATTTTTTCTACACGAAACTACAAAATTAGAAACTCGCTCCACTCAACCCAGCTAGGTCCAACCCATTCAGATACAGCTCCAGTAATATAAGATCAATTTTGCGCTTAAAAAAATTCGAAGCAAGAGAAGCGGACTCGATTTCCAATTAAAAAAAATAACATTAATCTACATTTAATTAAAACTAGAGCTTAAACATAATATTTTCAACAAAATAAAAGTACCTGAGCTGCTTGAGCAATTTCATCTAAATGAGCGGAAGCTAAAATATTAAATTTATCCTTGTTGTCGTTCTTGTGAAGCGCAAATCTTCGAAGTTTACCAAACGAAGACTTCATTTCCCAAAGATAAAAAAAATTAACCTAACACAAAGAGGAAAAAAAAGAAAAAATGAGAGAGCGAAAATCCGAGAGCTGCTTCTTTTCCTTTTTCTGGAGAATCCGTGCGAGGATATTAAAAACGAAAAGTCTGAAAAATCTGAGCTACAGGGAGTGTGAAGCTGTTTAATTCTATTCTATGATTTCAACGGCATTGAAAATGAAGCGTTTTTCCCTTTCTCATTTTTGTTGGTCAAAATATCTGACTGTAAATAGACGAAAGAGAATATAAAGACGGAACCGGAAACGAAACTATAATTATTATTTTTTTATAAAAACAAAACCTCATAAAATTTTTACACTCAACTTAGTTCTTATAATTTAAATTATAATCAATTAGGCTCTTATAATTTAAATTGCCATTAACTTAATCTTTTGGTAATATTAACTCACAAATAATCATTAAGATTAGGAGTATTCAAAAATATTTGACATGGTTGACCTGGCTCATCAACCTGTCGACCTGAACCTTACAAAATCGGATAAATTTTTTTAAAAAAAGTATTGGACCCGAAATTTTTTCTGGGTAGTTGGGCCGGGTTTGGGCCAAAATTTTTGTACCCTACCCGGTACTTCTATTATATTTATTTTTTAGTTTTAAATTATATTTTTGGTAGGTTCCTTAATATTTATACCAAACTTAAGTTTATATCTCTTAATTCTTTCTATATTTGTATTGTGTACTTTTAATTTTTAAATTTTTTAAAAATATTTGTATTAATTTGTTAATACAAGATTCGAAAAAAATGAGATTAATATTTTTAATTTCTTTTTAGTGATAAACTTTAATATATATATATATATATCCAAATATTTATATCTTAAAACTAACTTCAAATCACTAATTTTTGTGTTTGGATTATATATTATGAGCTTTTAAATTTTATGTGTTTACTAAGTGATTTTTTAAAATTTTTAAAATTAAAAATAAATAAATAAAATATATAGGTAATATTTTTATAAAAACTATTTTGATACACAAGATTGTGTAACAAAGTCTTTCAAGTTTAGGGTTTAGAGATTTAGGTTGTAGTTTAGAGTTTAAGGGTTTAGGTTGTAGGGTGTAGAATTTAAGGTTTAGAATTTAGAGTTTAGAATTTAAGGTTTAGGTTTTAGAGTGTTAGGGCTAGGGATTTAGATTTAAGATTTTATAGCTTAAATATGAATGATTGTATAAATTTTTGTTACACAACTCGTGTATCAAAATATAACCTTATTTTTATATAGTCTAATTTAAATACAATAAAATCATATATGTCAACTGATTCAATCGCTCCATCTAGAATGTGTGTGTACTTTGTCGAATGGTTAAAAATATGCATGAACTAATAAAATTCGCTAATTGGTTGAGTGGTCAAAGGTGCTCATGTTATTTCATTTTGTTTGGGTTTATATCCCGAAATTAACGCTGAAAATGTAATACCTCTATTTAATAAAAAAATATAATTTTAAAATAGGTTTATCGATTTAAATTTTAAAATAGCTTTTTTTACTATGTAGTTAATAACAACAGTCCATTTAATTTATAACCTCTAACTATAAGTATCGAATAAATTAGAACTGTTTTTAACTAACATATATCTAATGCGGAATAGAAATTTTACGTCCATGTTTGATGTCTTTATTTATGTCCTATACACAAAAAATTAAGTTTTAGGTTTAGAGTTAAGGTTTAAAATTAGGGTTAATATTAGAGTTTAAAAAATTTAAGATAATATAAATTATTTTAAACTTTAAGAATTAATATTAAAAATTAAAAATTATTTTTTTTAATATTAGAGGATAGAAAAGTAAAAAAAAAAAAAGCCAGATAATTTTTGTTCTCCTATGCGTGGTTGAACGGTTAGCCGGCCTGTGGGCGAAGGAGTTTAATGGATCAGAATGGTTGAGTGTCGGTTAAGAATGTAGGCGGAGGAGATCGAACAGCGCCCAGCGGCGAGTCAAGTTTGACGTGGCTTAAGGAGAGTGGTTGATTTGACGGCCGCTATGAGTAGAGAGGGGAAGCGGTCAAAGTCAGATATCGGTGACAAGGAAACAAGCTGTTCATGGTTTGACCAGAGGTGGGTGGATCAAATCTTCATCCTTGCAAACCACTCATTTTCTTTGAATTCACACCGCTTTCTCTTCAAGATTCCAACAAGATAAATTTTTTTAGTTCAAAAAAAGAAGAAGATATTTTTGTTTTAATCAATCATATGATGATTGTATTATACAAAATAGTACGCTACACCTTTTTTTTCAATAAATAGCAGGGAAAACCTAATCTTACATTATATTTTAAACGGATTATTTTTGCCAATGTAATAATTATAATTTATCGATTTTGCTCTTAAGATACTTTTGTATTAATTTGGCCATTAAAGTAGTCGAATTGCATTATTGTTTACTCTTTGACTGACACTCTGACAATTTTTAGACCTCAAACCCTAAATCTTAAACCCTAATAATTTTTTTATCAATCTAAAGTGATTATAAAATATAAAAATATTCCTAAACCCTAAACGGTGATGCAATTTGACTACTCCAGGGGTCAAATTGATGCTAAAATACCATAAGACGAAATCGATAAATTGAGACTACTACATAGGTAAAAGTAGTCTTAAGCTTATTTTAAAATATTAGTAGGATCACTTTCAAAAGAAATATATTAGGGCGATTAAAAAACAAAATTAATATACATATTGGGATTATTTTTAAAGGGGTAAACTATACAAGTAGTCACCAAATATTACTTTTTTCTATTTTGATTATCGAATTAATCTTTTTGGTAAAATCGTCACTAATAATACATATTTTTCTATTTTGGTTACTGACCGTTAAATTTTAACGGAAACGATAATATTGCATGATAAAATAATAATTTTAGTCCCAAAACATATGCATTTCATCAACTTAGTTCTCATTTTCTAGAGTTTATTTTATCTTTTGTAATTTTAAAATTTGGTCCTCTCACTCACCTCCCTTAAAAAAAACAACCATCTCCATCATTGTTGTTGTTAGTGTTGTTGATGGTACTATTGGTCATGACTATGCAATAAAAGTTGTTGCACGTGCAGTTGTTGTTACTTAGTGGTGGTGGTATTTGAGGTTGTTGTTGTTGCTCCCATGCTTTAATCAACTGAGTCTGTAATATATTATGTGTCAGAAACATTAGGCAAATTTTTGGGTACCTAAAATTTTTGGGTAATAAAACCTCGGCCCATTACCTGGCCCATACAAATCGGGTACCCGTAAAACCCGAGTACCCGCTAATCCGGGTAATAGGGTACCAGAAAATATGCCTAATGCCTACTGTCTTGACTCTTGAGTCTTCCAACTTCTAAGCAATTTATGAAATATTATGCCTACTTTTAATATTTATATCATACCATTTAACATTGTAAATTTGTTATCAGTCCATGAAACCACCAAATTAAATTGCATCATCCAAATATCCGAATTACATCATTCAAAGTTCAAACATCATAAAGCTTAAAAGTTCAAATTGCATAATCCAAATATAAAACTTAAAAGTTTAAACAAAATGCAACTAAAGAAATATTTTTCATTGCTTCGGAACTTCGTTTGTCTCGTCGATGATAATTGTTGGTTGCTCCAAAGTCAAGTCTTGCATTTCTATATAAAACATTTCAAATATATGTCAATAAGTCGATATCAAAGTAACAATAGAATAAGTAAATATTACAAATGAAAATAATAAATTTAAAATAAAAAATTAACCTTCTTCCATATTCTCTAACGCTAGCAAGCTCTCCTCTAACATAATGGGGTCATGAGAAGCACGGATCTAATCTTATGTACAAACAAGAGCTTCCACCAACCTAGGAGTCAAAGAAGTACAGAAGGAATCAAGAACACGTCCTCCCGTGCTAAAAGCGGACTCCGAGGCAACGGTAGAAGCCAGAATCGCAAGTATATCATGTGCCATGCTCATAAGAATAGGATAGTTATTTGTTTGCACAGACCACCAAGCCAAGATATCAAAACTATCATTATCACGAACACATTTATCCCTCCAATATCTGTCAAGCTTAGATGATGTTTCAGAAGTATCATTTAATTCTATCTCGGTCTGATAATCATTTCTCAAATTTGTTCCTTTCAACTTCCTTATTTCTCCCTCACCACTACGACCACTAGTAGAATAAGGATCGAAAGAGCATGATCTCACTTGAGTTGACGAAGGATGCGAAGAAGCATAAAAATCAAACAACGATGCCAAAGTACTTTTAATCCGTTGACACAAGTCATAAGAGTCGCTAGGATCATAAGAACGACGAACGATCCACTCAACATATCTTAACTTATGCCTAGGATCAAGAACTAAAGCAATGAACATCAATACATTCACATTATTAACATTCGTCCAATACTTGTCAAATTTCAATTTCATCTGACGTGCCATACTCCTAACCCCATCATTCAAGTCATCAGCATAACGATTAATTGTATACCCAATATCATAAATTTCTTCCACAAAAGTATTACCAGTCACATACCTTGATCCGGAGAAACTCAATGTAGCCTCATAAAAGATATGAAGAAAAGGCAAAAAAGAGGCAATCTTATCCCAATCTTCATCATCCAGAGCACCACCAACCTTTCGAAGCTCATTTGTGTAAGGAAGATACTTAGTTTTCAGATTCTTGAAAGCCTTCCTAAACACCAAAGCACTTTTAAGCATGGAAAAGGTGGAATTCCACCTTGTTTCAATGTCCAAGCAAACAAGAGATTTAGAATTTATTTTCTCCTCTTCAACACAAGATTTAAACTTTTGAAGCCTTGCAGGGGAAGATCTCACATATTTCACAGCAGCACAGACTCTTATAATAGAGACATCAACATCTTTCAGCCCATCTTTAACAGCCAAATTCAAAATATGTGCAGCACATCTCATATGCAAAAATTCAGCATTCAACACACTACCACCCCACAAGTTAAGGATTTGCTTCAAATACTTGATCGCTAGATCATTAGAACTAGCATTATCAACAGTTATAGTCATTATCCTTTTAAGACCCCATTCTAGTAAACACTTTTCAACAGCCCTACCAATAAGTTCCCCAGAATGACCAGTAATTGGACAAAAGTTTATGATCATTTTATGCAATTTCCAATCAGCATCAATGAAATGGGCAGTAAGACACATATATGACAAATTTTGACTAGATGTCCATGTATCTGTAGTAAGACATACCCTAGAAGATAAATTACTGAAATAATTCTTCAACTTCTTTCTTTTTTCAATGAACAGAGCATAACAATCTCTAGTAATAGTAGCACGTGAGGGAATAACAAAACTAGGAACTGCAATCTTGCAGAAATGACGAAATCCTTCACGTTCAACAAAATTAAATGGCAACTCATCAACAATCACCATCCTAGCAAGTGCTTTTCTAATCTCATCTTGATCAAAATGCCATAATCTAGGAACACTAACAGTTTCAATAGTCCCATCAGCATTGCACTTTGTCTTAGACACAAAATCTAAGATTGTTTTGTATCTACATTAAAAGCTTAGTCTTACACCGACTAGTGTGTCGCTTCATGGCATTAGTTCCATTACTAGATGTACAAGATATCTTTTGAGAACAATAAATGCATTCAGCATGATATTTATCACCCTCAACTTCTTTAAAATGATCCCAAACAGCAGATTTTTTTTCCGTTTACCTCTTTCACGTGTAGCTTCAATAGCTCTTTTCCTTTTGTTTTTTGCATTTGTTGAAGTCTTTGTCACCTCTTCAGGTTCCTTAGGTGACTCATCGGAGGAAGATAACCTCATTAAATCATCACTATTTTTCGCAGTCATCGACATAATCTAAAAAACAAATTAAAAAATCTGCACATAAAAAACTCTGTTTTACATACAAAATTCTGCTGAAAAATAAAAATTCTGTTGTGAGCAGATTATGCTCTCGGAGTTTTCAGAGATACAAGGACAACTTAAAGTTCTTTGTGATGAAAGATCTACTTTGCTTGACACATTAAGGCAGTTGGAGCCTGGAGTTAATGTGATTTTACAAATAATAACAATTATTTCTGTTGCAGCTTTAATCTTCCTCCAAGTAGATAGGATAGTAGGAACTTCCCTTAAATCTTAACTATAAATGGAAGACCAAGTTGGTAAAAAAATCCTAATAAATATAATGAGGGGAAATTTCTAAAGAGTGTTTTTAGTTATCTCATCTTTTAAATTGGTGTCAATTTTCTATTTGTTGAAAATCATATAATTTCAACTTTCTTTACTTTCACAAGTCGTATTCAAACTCAAAAATAATCCAAGGAATAATGGCACTTTAACCACTGATAGATAATTTTACTAAAAATCGAAACAACTTTAGGTTTTGAGGAATCCAATCCCACTAATACCAATTGGCTAACCTATATATTTTCAACCAAATCGGTTCATTTACAACAACAGTCAACAAATACAACAAAAATCAAAATTTTGACAGAGATAGAAACAAATAGGACTGAAGTTGAACTAGATAGAGAGATAGAAATGGACTAACCTTTGGGCAGAGAGTGTTGACGGAGAGAGGGGCAGCGCCGCTACAGAGTATCGTCGACGATGGGTGTTGCCGAACTGGTCGTCGGTGGAGACTGGAATGACAGAGTGAGAGGCAATTTGAATTTTGAAGGAATTAGGGATTTGGGTCGATTTTGGTTTGGGGATCGTGAGGGTCTGAGGGAGAGAGTGAAATCCTGTTATCTTAAAAAATCAAAACGCTGTGTTTTACTAAAACAATAAAAAATATAAAAAAAACTTAATCGGGTATCGGGTAGTCGGTTACCCGACTAAATAGTATTTTGTGACCCGGACCTGACCTAGATACCCTAAAAAATTAGCGGGCCGGGTACCTGACCCGAAAATTCGGGTATTTTTTTTAAAAAAATTACCCGATAATTTTTAATCGGGTAAGTGGGTATACGGGTCGTGTAGTTCGACCCGGGTATTTTTGAGCACCCCTAATAAACATCACATAAATTTCGTTTGGTGGGTCTTGCTTTGTGTTTTTTCTATTTTTTGTGAGAAATACTGCTATTTTTGTTCTACTTTTGTAGGATAAATGTCGAACCACTTGCCAGGAGTTGCCATGGTAAGTCAGAGATATCCTGAGTCAGTCTTATCCTAACCAATTCGGTTACATCCAGATTTGAATTAGAGAGCTATTGTAGATAAGGATAAGGGGATAAACCATTCTAAATTCAAATTGAGTTCTTCCCTCTTTTAAAGAGTGATCGCAACTTCAAGGAATAGGGGGATCATCAACACAAACACGATCAATACGATGAGATCGACCACGATGCAAGGAGGAAATTCGATCCCTCAAATTTATCTTTTCTTCTCTTTAATTAATTCAATGTTTGGGTCTGATATCATGTTGATTTTTTTTAAACCCAGCCATGAACTAATTAAGCCGGCTTGGGTTATTGATGCTTGTGAACGAATGATTATCTTTGATTTTTAATCTATTTTGATGTTTATCCAATTTTAATGTTTTTAATTGCGATTCAAGTAGTCTAGGGATAAATGCTTGACGTGAATTTATTTACTTAGGCTCGGGAGAGTTAGGTTCATGAAATTAAATTGGATACAAGTTTCCATTCAATGAGTGTTAGTGGAAAGCTAATTCGCCTTAGGGATAAGGAGAAAATTTCAGCGACTAAAAGGAGTTCACCAAATCAATGAAGATCACCCAAGGTTAATGCAAGGATATATTACCAAGGCCTGTTGTTCATCAATTTTTCTATTAGGGATAACTATAAGGCATCGAAGAAAACTCCGTTGAACATTGAAAATGTAACCCCCTTGACCCGGCCTAGTCGCAAGGCTGAACCGAGCGAGTTACATTAGGTTTACTGAAGTAAATTGAGAAGATAAAACCCGAAACGCGACCATTTTTTTCTTTATCTTGTCTAGATACATTATTATTATCCTACATGTACATACCGATCTCTGGTGAAAACGTAACTCAATCGGGCGTCGAATTGATATCCAATTGATCACATTTGTGATTTAGGGACCAATTTGAAAATTTAGAAAACTGTAGGTTCTTAGCTCATTTTTATGTTCCCAATCTTTAATTATGCAGGTTTCATGCTTACATGTAAAAAATCGAGAAAAAAAGGTCATCCAAACTCATTCAATTTCATCCACAACATTTAGGGACCAAAATGTAAGAAAACAGAACTTCAGAAGATTCCTAATAACAAACTTAATTGCCACCGTACCGGTACGGCAAGGGGTGTTTCGATATGCCTTCGTTATTTTGAAACCCCAGAATTCCAGTAGCCAAAACTCGTTCCGATACGCCCCCGCATATCGAAACGCCCCTCATGAAAACACTGTGTTGTATCAAAACGCCTCTCCGAGTACCGAAACACTGGTCAAAATAGCCTAAACCCGTGCAGAAATAGTTGTTCGCGTACCGGTACACTAAGCCTGGAATGGCTTACCCGTACCGGTACGCCTGGACCTGTAATGTCCCAAATTGCTGTCTAAACACATTTTGATGATATCCAAAACACTCCAACATGCTTCAAACACTTATATAACACTACTAAGATACATTGCTAACCAAAGCATCACAGTTTCAACAACCATTCATGGCATTGATATTACTCAATACATTCTATAGGCATGCATCCTAATATCATTTCACCAAGCAACCAAAACTCACATTTGGTACAATTAAGGCATTCTCAACATGCTTGCACACTTATAGCATCATACCAAACTTGCTTGAATCATCAAACCAAGGCAACCAAATAAATCCAACTAGATGCATACTCTAGCACTTATCTAGCAACAACATAGGCATGATTCACCCAAACTCAAACAACATCAAACAACCATAAAATCCAGCACATCACATGCTTAAAACTCATAGAAAAATAGAAATACAAATCCCCAAAATATGGCGAACACATTGCCTTATTAACCAGAATCATAAACCTAGTTCATACTCAAACTAGTTCTTATCCATGGATCACTTTGGCCTTGCCCTTGCAGCCTTAAACTTTAGTGCTTTGCATCATTAAGGAAAAGAGAGCGTAAGCACATTTGCTTAGTGAGGATGCTCATAAAATAATGATGCATTATAACCCTTGAAAACTAAACACTTGTTTTCAAACCATGCTTACTACCTAAGCAAGTTCCAAGGAATCCAATTCAAACATGCATACCGACCATATGCAACACATTATAAATCACATGCTTAAATCCCCAAAGCATTATATACAAAACCATGCTTAAATTCCAAAGCATTATAAAACAAGTTCAATACTTGAATTTTTATATATTGGCATTTATAGTGATCCCAGATAGACGACCTCTATCCTTAATTAGCTGGCCGCTAATCTCTAGGTAACCGACCGTTAACCTTACAATTCGGATACACAGATCTCCCATGATAGTCGACCACTACCATAACCCATACCATGCCGACCGCATGATATAACACCCTTGTCGATCACAAGATCAACATTAAAAAGGGGAACCGACCGCTCAGCCCAAGTGACAACAATATAATCCGAGTAGCCGACTGCTTACCTCAAGGACTCTTATCCACGATCGATTTTTAACATATTATAGTGCACTTCATCCTATGGCATGCCAACTATATCCGAATGTTATCTCATCATGTCACATAGCCAATATATCATTTATAAAACCATTTACCCACTGTTTTACAGTGCATTATACAAAATCACCACATATGAAAATCATATTGCCAAATCAACAACACCATTCCCGACCGAAACAAAAACCAATGCTCACTAGCATTTCTTTTACTTTTAAACCCCTGCATACAAAACCATGCATTTCTAGCAAGTAAATCAAACCATGTTTACGACCTAAACATGAATTACGCATGCTCATATCCGAACTGATATTGAAGAGCAAAAGAGGGAAAACTTACTTTCGAGCTTAGGTAAGTGTTTCAAACTTAACCTAAACTCCCAACAACCTTTATTAACCCTTTAAAAGGTGTTTAAACCAGTATCCACTCACCAATACGCTTCGCTTTGCTCGCCAATGCGAATCAAGCTTCCGGTAAGCCACAACCAACGTCAAGCTTCGTCACTTTGATTATCCCCTATTTTAACCACATAAAACCAGAGGCAAACGCATCATTATGCATTCAAACCATTGTATACAAGCAATTACCCGTAACTCTCATGTTGTCCACTCAAAACTTATCCGAAACATATCAAAATCATCATCAAACACTTCTGAAAATTAACCTAACCTTATTATAACGATTCAATCCAACAAACCTCATCAATTAACACCTAAAACCCTTTCCCAACATCCTTTTACTTCCAGCAAAGATTAAACACAACTATCACCCCAAAAAACCCTTAATTAACCACCTTAAACATTAGAGATTCAACTTGTTTCGAGATTGCAATATTAAAACCAAGTTATTAACTCAATTAAACATCAAAATCATGATCTAATCTGATCAAAATCCTAGCAAAATAGAACAAGTATGAAGATCCATAAATCTCATTAATCAAAACACAATTAAACTAATTTTCTTTAACTAAACTATCAAAACACATTAGAAAACAATTGTAAAAGATCAAGAACTTGAGAATTTCAGTAAAGAACCTTTCATTAGAGGAGAAGAACGAATCCTTACCTCCAATGTTGATTTCTCCCCTTAATTGCTTAATAAAACATGAAAATCAAGAGAATCACAATAAGTATTTGATGCAAAACCATTAGGAAATCAAAACCTTTGATTTTTACCTGATGAAATTGAAATTAGAAAGGTCTTTGGCTGGAGAGAAATTGAGAGAAAGAAGTTGCAAAGTTTGTTACGTGAATTTTTGTTAAAAGTTTAAAATATGATTTATTAATTCTATCCACTTTTAAAGCCTTTTAAAACCCATTTAAAATCAATTAATTAAAGGGAGAAATCTGTTAAAAATATCTAGGATATTTAGCTCATTAAAGATTCAAAGTTTTGATCCTTTTCAAAACAGTCACTCAATACAGTTTTCAAAGTTTGTATTTTGGTCACTAGTCCAAAAATGTCCAATTTTCAAATCTCATTTTACAAAATTGATTTTACCACAATCTTCATTATATTAAATAATGATTTTACCATATTTCCATGTTTTTATCACCTTTAAAAATATTGAATCCGATTAAATCCCGAAACTAACTAGAGCCTCTAATATCGGTCCACCAGACCTTCGAACCAACCCTCAAAACATCCAAGCCCAAAACCGGGGTGTTACAACTCTCCCCCTCTTAAGAAATTTCATCCTCGAAATTTACCTAGAGGAAACAATGCAGAAATTGCTCCATCATGTTCGTCTTGCTTTCCCAAGTGGCTTCCTCGACATCATGGTGTCGCCACAACACCTTAACAAGCTTGATCGTCTTACCACGAAGAACTTTGATGCTGGAATCAAGGATTTCCACCAGTTCCTCATCATAGGACAAATCCGGCTTCAACTCAATATGCTCTACTGACATAACATGCGAGGGATCCGCCCTATACCTCCGCAGCATAGACACATGGAACACATAATGTATTTTCTCCAACTCGGAAGGCAACCTCAACCGATAAACCACAGGACCAACATGCTCAATAACCTCATATGGTCCAATAAACCTCAGATTAAGTTTACCCTTATGTCCGATCGCGTCATCTTTTTCCATGGTGACACCTTCAAGAACACGCGATCGCCCACCGCATATTCAATTTCCCCATGCTTCAAATCCATGTAAGATTTTTGCCGATCTGCAGCCACTTTTAAGCGATCACATACAGGCTTCACCTTTTCATTCGTGTCTTTTAACACATGCGGCAAGGAAACATGCTTTTCACCTACCTCAACCCAACACAATAGTGTACAACACCTTCGGCCATACAATGCCTCAGGCGCCATCTGTATACTCGCTTGGTAACTGTTATTATACGCAAACTCAACCAAAGGTAAATGCTTCTCCCAGGTTCCTTGGAACTCAATAATACAACATCTCAACATATATTCCAAAACTTGGATAACCCGCTTGGACTGACCATCTAACTGAGGATGATACGCGGTGCTGAAATTAAACCTTGTACCCAAAGCCCGATGCAAACTCACCCAAAACATTACCGTAAACCTCAGATCCCTATCCAAAACAATAGACTTTGGTACCCCATGCAAATACACGATCTCAGCAATATAAAAATCTGCCAACTTGTCCAATACGTCGTATGTACTGATAGAAAATATGCACACTTCGTAAGCTGATCCACAATTACCCAAATGAAATCCTTCTTAGCCTATGCCAAAGGTAATCCTAACACAAAATCCATGGTGATTCTCTCCCATTTCTACTCCAGAATTCACAACGGTTGCAACAACCCGGATGGAAACTGATGTTTAGCCTTGATCCCCTGACATACTATGCACTTAGAAACGAACTCAGCCACATCATTTTTAAAACCAACCCAGTAGTATTCTTCTTTCAACCCTCGATACATTTTTACACTACTAGGATGCATAGCAAAAGGGCTAGAATGTGTCTCTGTCAAAATAGTGTGCCTCAACTCTGGATCATCCAGCACCACTATTTGGCCCTTGAAACACAAAACTCCATCATCATCAAAATGAAAATCCGTCGGATTACCCTCCGATATGTCCTTAACATGCTCAACTAAGGAATCATCAAACGGTTGCTTAGCTTTAATCAACTGTGACATCGTATGCTTAACTTGCTATTCTGCCAACAAACCTCTTTCCCGCATCACACTTAACCTTGCAAACATAAATCTAAGCTCAACCACAACCTTACGTCTCAACGCGTCCGCAACCACGTTGGCTTTACCAGGATGATACTCAATCGTTAAATCGTAATCCTTAAGCAACTCCAACCATCTGCGTTGCCTAAGATTCAAATCCTTATGAGACATCAAATACTTCAAACTCTTATGGTCCGTGAAGACAACACACTTCTCACCATAGATATAATGTTTCCAAATTTTTAAGGCAAACACTACAACCGCAAGCTCCAAATCATGAGTTGGATAGTTGCGCTCATGGACCTTCAATTGCCTTGATGCATAGGCTACAACCTTACCATCTTGCATCAGCATACAACCCAACCCAATATAAGATGCATCACTATAAACACAAACGCTTTCCTTGATTCAGGTTGAATCAACACATGAGCATGTGTCAAGACTTCCTTCAACTTCTCAAAACCATGTTGCTGCTTCTCCATCCACACATATGGAACTTTCTTTTGCAACAACTTCGTCAACAGTGCCGCGATACTAGAAAACCCATCAACAAAGCGGCGGTAATAACCAGCCAACCTAAGAAAACTGTGAACCTCCGAAATAGATTTAGGTTATTTCCAATTGAGAATAACCTCAATTTTCTGTGGATCAACACAAATACCCTCCGCGGATAACACATGACCAATGAACATCACTTTTTTAAGCCAAAACTCACACTTGATCAACTTGGCCTACAACTGATTATCTTTCAACGCTTGCAACATAATACCGATCATGTTCTTCCTTGGTACGAGAGTACACGAGAATATAATCTATAAACACCAAAACAAACTGATCAAGATATTCATGGAACACCCTATTCATCATATCTATGAACGTAGCTGGGGTATTTGTCAAGCCAAAAGGCATGACCAAGAACTCATAATACCCGTACCTTGTACGAAACACGATCTTATGTACATCATCATCCTTAACCTTCAATTGATAATACCCCGATCTCAAATCGTTCTTAGAGAACACTGCTACCCCGCAAAACTGGTCAAATAGATATCAATCTTCAGTAAAGGGCACTTGTTCTTTACCGTTAGCTTATTCAACTACCGGTAATCAATGCACATACGCATCGTACCATCTTTTTTTCATGAAGAGAATAGGAGCACCCCAAGGAGAAACACTCGGTCGAATAAACCCATGGTCTAACAACTCCTAAAGCTGTGACTTTAACTCTTTCAATTCCTTCGGTGCCATCCTATAAGGAGCAATAGACATCGATGTCGTACTCGCATACGTCTTAATTCTAAATTCTACCTCTCTATCTGGCGGTAAACCCAGTAACTCTTCAGGAAAAACCTCTAAAAAATCATAAATAGCCCGAATATCCTGTACCCAGACACCTTTAACATCAAGATTCATTACGATAGCCAAATAAGCTTGGCAACCTCCTTGTATTATCCTTTTCACCTGGGTAGCCAAAACAATATTGGACAAGAACTTCACATTCTCGCCAGCCACCACAACTTCATAATCATCGGCTAACGTCAAGGAAATCCTTTTAGATTCACAACCCATAACTGCCTTATGCTCACTCAACCAATCCATACCCAAAATGACATCAAAACCATAGAATGGTAACTCTATTAGATCAGCGGCAAACTCATGACCTTGCACAACCAAAGGACACTGCCTATACAACTTTCTAGTGGTAACCTTCTCACCAACGGAACTAGTTACCAACATACCAACATCAAGGACCTCAACAGGGACATCCAACAAAGATGCATGTTCACTCAAGATATATAAATGAGTAGACCCCGAATCAATCAAAGATAACAATGACAAGGATTACAAAGTGAAGGTACATGCGATCATATCCGTGTTATTGTGGCCCTCGCGATGAGCATAGATCCAAGCTGGTCCACTATTCTCCGGTCACACTGTAGCAATATGAGCTACAACTCTCTGAACGTTCTTGTATCTCTGAAAGTTACCCCTGCCACGACTTCAGCCCCTAGCAAGTACAATAACATGTATCGGTGCATTCCTCGTAGCCCGAGGATAATCACACTTCATATGATCAGGAGATCCACATATCTAACAACTCAAGGTATTTTCCCAGTATGCACCCGTGTGACGTCTATCACAGCGCTCACACTTTTCTGCAATACGAACTCCCAAGTTACCTTGACCGACGCCACCACCACACATGTGATCCAGCCTATGCCTCTTGTCCCTAAACCTCCTATTCTGCTTCCCAGAATAGCTAGAATTGGTCACTCTCTTTTCCAAGCTCGTACCCACGGCCTGGACTGATGAACCCAAGGACTGCTCAATATCCTTGGCCCGATTGACCAACACATCAAAATCTGTGTAATCCGTAGCTAGTTGATAAGTCTTAATGTCCTTCACGAGACCATATCGAAATCTATCACATCTCTACTGACCATCAAGAACTAACTTTGGGGCATACTGACTCAAGCGAACAAACTTTACCTCATACTCAGCAAAGACATGCCTCATTGAGATAACGACATAAACCTTACTTTTTCATATCCAAATACTAAGTACTAAGATACTTTCTCTTGAAAACTCTCCGAAAGAACTCCCAAGTGACATATGCCTCGGGAACACAGTAATTGTGGCCACCCACCAATGATATTTATTACCCTACAACAGTGACACAATGCACCCCAACTTGCGCTCCTTATTACAACCCATCTGGTTCAGAATGTGAATTATTTTCTCTAGCCAACCCTCGACAGCCTCAGGATTCAAAACCTAAAATTCCTCGCCTCCTAAACTCCTAAGATGCTCCAAGGGTAAACCTTGATTAGCCATTACAGCAGGTGCTGGTGCTTGCACTCTAGCCATCGCTCCCTGAAACGCTCCCGTCCTCAATTGGATAAACGGAGTCAAATCACCCAAAATTGACACTGGAAGAGCCTGAGGGACACTAGAGGAGCCTGGTTACACCACCCACCCAACATCAATAGGAGGAACCAACGGAGGAGGATGAGGTAAAACATTAGGGGGATTCCCCTCCTCAACGTTATTCTGCTCAACTCTCATGTTATTAGATATCAAACGCGTCTCATGTCGAACCATGCTAACAAAAGCATCAAAACACATTAAATTCAGGCTAGCATTAGGCAAAGGATCCAAGACAATCTTATAAAACATTTTAAAACCTTGGTAATAGGCAATATGTTCCCAATTCATACCCCCACATGGTACTAATAAATCATCAAACATATACACAATCACCATGCAATTCAAACGACATCCGTTAATCAAACAAAAACATCCCAACCTTTTGAAACCTGGCTCTAATACCAACAAATGTAACCCTCTTGACCCGACCTAGTCGCAAGACCGAACCGAGCGAGTTACATTAAGTTTACCGAAGTAATCTGAGAAGATAAAATTCAAAACGTGACCATTTTCTTATCTTGTCTAGATTCATTATTTTTATCCTACATGTACATACTGATCTCTGGTAAAAATCCAACTCAATCGGGCGTCGAATTGGCATCCAATCGATCATATTTGTGATTTAGGGACTAATTTGCAAATTCAAAAAACTTCAGGGTCTTAGCTTATTTTTATGTTACCAATCTTTAATTAAGCAAGTTTTATGCTTAAATGTCAAAAATCGAGTCAAAAAGGTCATCCAAACTCATTCAATTGCATCCACATCATTCATGGACCAAAACGTAAGAAAAAAGAACTTCAGAAGATTCCTAATAACCAACTTAACTGCCACCGTACCAGTATGGCAAGGGGTGTTTTGATACGCCTTCATTATTTTGAAACCCTAAAATTCCAGTAACCAAAACTTGTTCCGATATGCCCCCGCATATTGAAACGCCCGTAATGAAAACACTGTACCATATCGAAACGCCTCCTCGAGTACCAAAACACTGGCTAAAATAGCCTAAGCATGTACTGAAATTGTTGCCCACGTACCGGTACGCTAAGCCTGGAATGGCTTACCTGTACCGAAATAGGGACACCCGTACCGGTATGCCTAGACTTATAATGTCCCAAATTGTTGTCTAAACACATTTTGATGATATCCAAAACACTCCAACATGCTTCAAACACTTATACAACACTACTAAGATACACTACTAACCAAAGCATCACAGTTTCAACAACCATTCATGGCATTGATATTACTCAAGACATTCTATAGGCATGCATCCTAATATCATTCCATCAAGCAACCAAAACTCACATTTGGTACAATTAAAGCATTCTCATCATGCTTGCACACTTATAGCATCATACCAAACTTTCTTGAATCATCAAACCAAGGCAACCAAATAAATCCAACAAGATGCATACTCTAGCACTTATCTAGTAACAACATAGGCATGATTCACCTAAACTCAAACAACCATAAAATCCAGCACATCACATGCTTAAAACTCATGGAAAAAATAGAAATACAAATCCCTAAAATATGGTGAACACATTGCCTTATTAACCGGAATAATAAATTGAGTTCATACATAAACTAGTTCTTGTCTTTGGATCACTTTGGCCTTGCCCTTGCAGCCCCAAACTTTAGTGCTCTGCATCCTTAAGGAAAAGAGAGCGTAAGCATATTTGCTTAGTAAGGGTGCTCATAAAACAATGATGCATTATAACCCTTGAAAACTAAACACTTGTTTTCAAACCATGCTTACTACCTAAGCAAGTTCCAAGGATTCCAATTCAAACATGCATACCGACCATATGCAACACTTTATAAATCACATGCTTAAATCCCAAAAGCTTTATATACAAAACCAAGCTTAAATTCCAAAGCATTATAAAACAAGTTCAATACTTGAATTTTCATATATTGGCATTTATAGTGACCCTAGATAGACGACCTCTATTCTTATTTAACCGACCACTAATCTCTAGGTAACCGACTGTTAACCTTACAATTCAGATACACGGATCTCCCATGATAGTCGACCACTACAATAACCCATACCATGCCGACCTCATGATATAACACCATTGTTGTAACGCCCTGGTTTTGGGCCTAACGATTTTGAGGCTTATTAGACAGTCCGGTGGACCAGGTTAGAGATTCGAGTTGGATTCGGGACCGTATATTTTTGGTAAGATAAAAATATGGGAAAATGGTTAAAAATAATCTTTTAATGAAAATTGATGTAACTTTTCTCTCCATTTCTTTTCTGCCAAACACTCAAGTTTTCATCAAAAACCAGAGGTGATAGATTCTTTTTATTTAGATTCTTTATCTACAATTGATTATTTAACTTTGATTTACAAAACCTCATTGAAATCTTATGTTTTCCTAGCTTTAAACAAGCCAATTGAGGGAGAAATCACACAATAGGGGTAAGGTCCGTGATCTTCTCTATTGAATGGTTCTTTATTGATATTCCCAAGTGTTTGATCATTGATTTATGGTTTATAATATGATTTTGTGTTTTTTTATGGAATTAATTGAATTAATTGGGTTTAATTGATGAAATAGTGAGAGATCCGAATTGGAAATATTTTCCAGTGTTGAGGATTGATGTTGAACATATTTTGGATGTATTATAATGTTGTTAATTAACAATAGAATCCCAAAATTCTTGAATCTTTAATTGTTTAGGTTGTTAGAATTGTGTTTTTGTGGAGTTGTGGTGGCTGTATAGTTGCTGGAAGTGTTTGGATGTTTTGATCCTGTTTTAGGTGTTGATTGATGATATTGAAGGTGTTTAATTGTTAGATTAAGGCTGGGTTGTGTTTGGAAAGGATTAGATGATGTTTTCGGTTGTTGAGGTTGGGTAATTGTGAAAGGAATGTGAGAATCCGTAAAGGATTGATGTTGCAGTGTTTTGAATGAATTGAGATGCATTAATCCTCTATTGTATTGTGGTTAAAATAGGGGAGGTTGATCCGAAAGTGATTGGTGAAGCTTTGGAGGCTTGATTTCGCATCGGTGAATCAAGGTTTCGCGTATCGGTGAGTGAGAACGTGGATTCCAGCTTTGGAATGTTTTAAAGGTCATTCATGGGAGTTTAAAATTAGCTTGATACACTGGTTTAAACTCAAAAGTAAGTATAAAGTGGTTTTCTCTCTCGGTCGTGCTAGTATGATATGGTTTAATGCACTTGTTTTGATTTATATAATACCTACTGTTAAAACATGTTTTAAAGTATGTGAAATACTATTTTTAAGTATGAAATGCTTGGAGGATGCACATGGTAAGTGATCCTTCTAAGTATATGGTTTATACTTGTGTTTTAAAGCATGCTTGTTGCTTTGGAGAATTGGTTTGGTTAATGCTTGTTGAAAACAGTGAGGTAAATGGTTAATTATATTGGCAAGTGACGTGGTTTTAAAATTGTTATCGGATATAGTTGGCCAGCCATATGATTGATAGTGCACTATAATAAGTCACCTTGGATGTTGAGGGGTTTTATACGGTGTACCGAATACTCTATCCAAGTACCCTAACGGTCGAGGGGTTATATAGTACCGTAAACTCCTGTTAGTGGGTTATACATCTACCGATGAGTGGTGTTGAGGGGTTTATGTGGTGTACCGAATACTCTACCATGTGTGTTACAATGATGGAGGGGTTTATGTGTACTGAAAACTCCCGTGTGTGAACCTTGTGTTACCGGTGAGAATGTATGAAGTGTTGGGAGAACACTTGTTGAATCCGTGTATCCGATGAACTCTTTTGGAAATGGAACTTGGTTAATTATCACTTGTGAGCCAATATAATTGTTAATGTATCGATAAAAGGTTTATGTTGTATAATGTGATTTATACATGGTTACTCTTTAAGCTTTGCATATGGTTGTAATGCATAGGAATGCTTAAATTAAGGTTAGCAATGGGAATTTCTGTTGGTTAATGATACATGTCGCATATGTTTTAATATGCTGGTTTTAAAGATGTTAAGTGCACAGTTTTAAAGGCATGATAATGTTTAAGTGATGTTTAAAGAATGATTGAAATGAGATTTCAATGTGTTGTTGAAAATGGTTTTAAATGCATTGATGGTGTTTTGTTTTTGAACATTCCTCACTAAGCCTAGTGTGCTTATGCTCACTTTGTCCATCAATGCAGAGGATTAAAGTCTTGGAAGGTAGCGAGAAGCAAGGGATCTTGAAAGCCTTGGTAACCAAAGTATGTTTTTTGGACTGGACTATAAGTAATAAGGGCAATGGGATTTCTGTTGTTGGTTTGAGAGGTGTTTTGTTGAACTCCCTATTTGAGCAAGTTTGTTTAATTGCTATTGAGCTGTAAATGGCCATTATAGAGTGTTTTTGGTGATGGTTTGAAGTTTCATGCTTTGCTTGATTGGTTTTCTAGGAAGCATGCCTATAGATTTACATTTGATGCAAGATGCCGTGAATTGATGTTAAATATGTGATGCTTTGATGTGGTTCGATCCTTGAATATGTTGGATGTATGTTTGATGCATGTTTAAGTGTTTTGGAAACTATAAATGGATGAAAAACCAGTCAAAATTCTCATTCTAGGTCTACGGATTTCGAAACCTGGCCTCTGGTTTCGAAACCAGTAGGCTAATTTTGGCTATGGGGTGCGGTACGCGGGGACTCGTACCGGTACGAGTTTCAGGCTCTAAAGGCCTGGTGTAGGGGTGGTTTCGAAAACTCCTATATAATTTGACCCCGTATCGATCTAAAAACCCGTGTACCGACCCCAAGGGTCGTTATTTTAGTTACATGTTCGATTTAAGCTTTTAAATCTTGCAGTTTGGTCCCTAGTTGTTGTGTATGCAATTGAATGAGTTTGGATGGTTGTTTTAAGCTGAAATTTGACATGTATGCTTGAAACATGACTAATTGAGGATTGGTAAATCAAATTTTAAATAAGTCCTTATATTTTTTAGATTTACAATTTGGTCCTTAAATGTTTGAATGATAAATTGAGGGTACCGTGGTGATCTAATTGCGATGAAATTTCGTGAGCTTGCATAAAATGAAATTAATTGTGTATTAGTAAAATTAATTTGTTAATTGGACCCTTAAACTTGTGGAAATTACTTTTTGGTCCCTAATTTGTAATAGTGTTCAATTGGATGTCAATTCGATGCCTGATTGAGTTGAGTTTACACCTATGATCAGTATATACATGTAGGTTAATAATTATGCCTTTAAATAAGATAAAAATGGCTATGTTTTGAGTTTTATCTTCACAGTTTACTTCAGTAAACCTAATATAGCTCGCTCAATTCGGTATTGCGACTAGGCTAGGTCGAGGGGTTACATTTGGTTCAATCAGAGCCAGGTTAGCGATAATTGGGAGTTGGTATGGTTATTACGATGTTGTTGTGAGTTATACTCTGTTGCTTGCTATGCACGGTGATTGTAATATGCACATTGGTTGCTTTATGCCATGTTGGGAGGAAACTCGAAAAACCATTGCCTTATTATTATAGTCTGAAATGTTATGTTTTGAAATGAAAGTCTTGGATCCTTGCTTGAAGTTGGCCTGAATATTTTTGTTTTGAAATGATTATCATGCCTTAGAAAATGTGTTATGTTACGACCGAGAGGAGAAATGAGAACTAGCGTGATGCTGTTACCTTTGGGCAGTGAGTTGAGGAGAGTGTTGTGTCTCCTGGGGGTTTGTCACCCTGAAGTATGTACCACCTGTGCCGATTGGGCTAGTGTTGGGTGATATGATGCCTTGATATAGGTGATGTTTTGAGCTTTTAAGCTGTTGTTGCTGGAATGCGTGTGTTTACACCGGCTGTTGGGCAAACGGGGTTACCGTTGGAATATCCCTATAGTTAGGAGGAGTTGAGTACCGTGGGTTGTCACCAAGGTATCCAAGATATGTATGACCAGTGTTGTTCATGTTATGGATCGAATAGGGTGTATTGGCACCATAGGTTGGGATGTGTTGAATCCCTATTATGTGATGATGTTTTTAGTTGGTGGACAATTATATCTACGGGCGTGGAACCCCATGATGTGGATTGGGAGTCTTTCCATGCTAATTTTAAGAAGAAGTATCTAGGGTTTAGATACTTGGATGAAAAGAAACGAGAGTTCATGGCTTGGGTTCATGACCGTATGTATGTGGCCGAGTTTAGGGTACAATTTGTTCTGTTAAGCTAATATGCTCCTGAGCTGGTATCGATAGAGAGGTATCGTTGTGATCAATTTTGTTATGAATTGGTACATGATTTTTGGTTCTGAGAATGTTATTAGTAAGTGTGAGCAGATAAACATGCACATTGCAAAAACACTTATATGTATATGTAAATATGTCAGTACATGCATACATTTGGGCATGGCATTAGAGGTTTTGCATACATACACATAGACATCTATGAGGGCATATAAGTAATCATGCATATATATGTTCACACTTACGGATGACTGATCAGAAATCAATAGAGTGATGGTGTAAGTAAGGTAGCGTATGTAGGTAGTTTTGGTAATATGGTTCTTAGAGTTCTTAAGGTTTTAAGAAGATGTTAAAGATTGATTCTTAGGATATTGGCTTGTTCTAGTTTTTGAGCGACCAAAGTTAGAGTTGATAGTTTGTGGGTCTGCTAGATTTGGTTTTTAGCATCGAGGTTTGTTGAGATTGTAGTATTGCAAGTGGAGTTGTGGCTTATGCATCTAGATAGTTAAGGGTGCACGAGCGCTTTTGTCCTACGCACGATGTGAAGCTTGCTGCGATGGTGGTTGTTTAAATGTTTTAGAGACACCAATTCTATGATAAAGAGTGTGTTGTGTACACAGATCATGTGTGTTTAGAAAAAAAATGAATGATGATTTGAGTCTTTGACAACTTGGATGGTTAAAGTTGTTTAAGAGTTATAGTTTGATGATTGAATATCGTCCGAGCTAAGGTTGTAGCCGATGCCTTGTATATGAGAGTTGCGGTGGAGTTGGGGATGTTGTTTATTATGTTGAGTATGATGCGAGATGGAGGCTTGATGGCCGAATTGCAAGTGAGGTCATTCGGGTCACAGATGATTAGAAAAGGGCAACTTTGTGATGATGTGTTATTGTCGCATGTCCAGGTTATCGGGGAAGGAAATCTGATGGATTTTCGCGTTAATGATGATAGGGTGTTGTGTTTTAAAGATCAGAAAGTGGTGTCTCTTAATGTTGAGTTGAGGCGTGTTGTTTTATCTGAAGCGCATGTCAGTTCTTGTTGGGTTGGTCTAAAGGAATATGTGGCTGATTTTATTGATCGATATATGGTATGACAGCGAGTGAATGCTGAGCATCACTTTATTTTTGGGTTGTTACAACTGTTGAGGATACCGAAATAGTAGTGGGAAAGAATCACCATGGATTTTGTTTCTGGGTTGCTTTTGACACTGACCAAAAATGATTCCATTTGGGTGGTTGTTGATTGAGTTGCGAAGTGTGCGCACCTTTGTGGCTATGCTTGCGATATTTGCTTTGGATAAGCTGACAGATTTGTATATTGCCGCGTTGGTGTGTTTATACAATGTGCTTGAGTCCATAGTGTGGACGAAAATCCGTGGTTTATAGCGAGGTTCTGGGGGTGTTGTTTTGAGCTTGAGTGAATGGTTGAGTTACAGTCCTTCGTGTCATTCCTAGACAGATGGTCAGTCGAGGCGTGAAATTTAGGTTTTGAAGGATATGTTGAGTTGTTATACCACTGAGTTCCAGGGACCGTGGGAAAAGTAGTTGCCTTTGGTAGATTTTGCTTTCAGACAAGTATGCAGGTGGCATCGTACGAGGTGTTATGTGGTAGAAAGTGCCGTACGCCCGTGGGTTGGGCTGAAATGGGGGAAGGTACGTTCCCATATCTAATATGTTGAAAGGCACCAGTGAGAAGGTGAAGTTGATATGTGAGCGCTTGAGAGAGCTTTGGATAGTCAGAAATTCTACGCAGATTTGAAGCGTAGTGTTATAGAGTGTGTTGTTGATGATCATGTGATCATGTTGGTGTCGGCCTGAAAGAAGATGACGTGTTTTAGGCAGAAAAGAAAGCTTGGCTGAGTTTTTTTGGACTATACGAGATTGTTGAGCGTATGGGTCCTGTTGCTTATTGTTTGAGGTTACCTCCTGTGTTGGAGGGGTTCCATGATGTATTTCATATGACGATGTTGCGAAGGTATCGGTTGGATTCCTCGCATGTTGTGCCGGTGGAAGACATTGTGTTGGGATCAGATTTATCTTGTAACAAGGATCCGGTGGAGATCCTTAATGCCAGTAGTAGGGTTCTGCGTGGTAAGATGGTTGAGCTTGTTAAGGTGTTGTGGAAACACCGTAGTGTTGAGGAAGCCATGTGAGAATGTAAGTCGGAGATGTTGGAGCAGCTTCTGCTTTTTTTTTCCTTTGGGTAAATTTTGGGGACGAAATTTCATAAGTGGGGGAGATTTGTAATGCCCCAGTTTTGGGCCTAGAGGTTTTGAGGCTTATTAGACGGTCTGGTGGATCGGGTTAGAGATTCGAGTCGGATTCAGGACCATATATTTTTTAGTAAGATAAAAATATGTAAAAATGGTTGAAAATCATCTTTTAATATATGATTAATATTGGTGAAATCAATTTTTGAAAATGAGATTTGGAAGTGTGACATTTTGGTTAGTGACCAAAATGCAATTTTTGAAAACTATTTTTAAAGGTGACTAAAATGAAAATGATCAAATTCTTAGAATAGTTAAGGAGCTATTTTACCAAGTTTTTGTTGGTGATTTCTCCCTTCAATTAAATCATTTTAACATGTGTTTTAAAGGATAATAAAAAGAGATTTTAGATATTAAAGTTAGTTATTTGGTTTTAATGAAAATCAATGTAACTTTTTTCTCCACTTCTTTTCTGCCAAACACTCAAGTTTTCATCAAAAATCAGAGCTGAGAGATCCTTTTTATTTAGATTCTTGATCTACAATTGATTATTTAACTTTGATTTACAAAACCTCATTGAAATCTTGTGTTTTCCTAGCTTTAAAAAAGCCAATTGAGGGAGAAATCACACAATAGGGGTAAGGTCCTTGATCTCCTCTATTAAATGGTTCTTTATTGATATTCCCAAGTATTTGATCTTTGATTTATAGTTTATAATATGATTTTGTGTTTTTATATGGAATTAATTGATTTAATTGGGTTTAATTGATGAAATAATGAGAGATCCGAATTGGAACTGTTTTCCAATCTTGAGGATTTATTTTGAACATATTTTGGATGTATTATAATGTTGTTAAGTTGATTTTAATAATGGAATCCCAAAATTCTTGAATCTCTAATTGTTTAGGTTGTTAGAATTGTGTTTTTGTGGAGTTGTGGTGGCTGTATAGTTGCTGGAAGTGTTTGGATGTTTTGATCCTGTTTTTAGGTGTTTATTGAAGTTATTGAAGGAGTTTAATTGTTAGATTATGGCTGGGTTGTGTTTGGAAAGGATTAGATGATGTTTTCGGTTGTTGTGGTTGGGTAATTATGAAAGGAATGTGAGAATCCGTGAAGGATTGAAGTTGCAGTGTTTTGAATGCATTGAGATGCTTTAATCCATTGTTGTATTGTGGTTAAAACAGGGGAGGTTGATCCGAAAGTGATCGGTGAAGCTTTGGATGCTTCGGACACTTGATTTCGCGTCGGTGAATCAAGGTTTCGCGTATCAGTGAGTGAGAACGTGGATTTCAACATTGGAATGTTTTAAAGGTGGTTTATGGGAGTTTAAACTT
This sequence comes from Hibiscus mutabilis, assembly GCA_019671005.1. Taxonomy (NCBI): domain Eukaryota; kingdom Viridiplantae; phylum Streptophyta; class Magnoliopsida; order Malvales; family Malvaceae; genus Hibiscus; species Hibiscus mutabilis. The sequence goes on along the minus strand of CM033722.1, from coordinate 18,733,263 downwards.
AGCTTGATACGCTAGTTTAAACTCGAAAGTAAGTATAAAGTGGTTTTCTCTCTCGATCGTGCTAGTATGATATGGCACTTTTTTGATTTATATAATACTTACTGTTAAAACAGGTTTTAAAGTATGTGAAATACTGTTTTTAAGCGTGAAATACTGAAGGATGCACATGGTAAGTGATCCTTCTAAGTATAAGGTTTATACTTGTGTTTTAAAGCATGCTTGTTGCTTTGGAAAATTGGTTTGGTTAATGCTTGTTGAAAACAATGAGGTAAATGGTAAATTATATTGGCAAATGTTGTGATTTTAAAATTGTTATTGGATATAGTTGGCCGGCGTTAGGATTGATAGTGCACTATAATAAGTCGCCTTGGATGTTGAGGGGTTTTATAAGGTGTACCGAATACTCCATCCAAGTACCCTAACGGTCGAGGGGTTATATGGTACCGTAAACTCCCAATAGTGGGTTATACATATCCCGATAAGTGGTGTTGAAGGGTTTATGTGGTGTACCGAATACTCCACCACGGGTGTCACAATGGTGGAGGGGTTTATGTGTACTGAAAACTCCCGTGTGTGAACCTTGTGTTGCCGGTGAGAATGTATGAAGTGTTGGGAGAACACTTGTGGAATCCGTGTATCTGATGAACTCTTTTGGAAATGGAACTTGGTTAATTATCACTTGTGAGCGAATATAATTGTTAATGTATCATTGAAAGGTTTATGTTGTATAATGTGATTTATACATGGTTACTCTTTAAACTTTGCATATGGTTGTTTTGCACGTGAAGGCTTAAATGTAGGTTAGCAATGTGACTTGCTGTTGGTTAATGATAGATGTTGCATATGGTTTAATATGCTAGTTTTAAAGATGTTAAGTGCATGGTTTTAAAGGCATGATAATGTTTAAGTGATGTTTAAAGAATGATTGAAATGAGATTTCAATGTGTTGTTGAAAAATGGTTTTAAATGCATTGATGGTGTTTTTTTTGAGCATTCCCCACTAAGCCTAGTGTGCGTACACTCTCTTTGCCACCAATGCAAAGGATTAAAGTCTTGGAAGGCAGCGGAAAGCAAGGGATCTTGAAAGACTTGGTAACCAGAGTGTGTTTTTTGGACTAGACTATAAGTAATAAGGGCAATGGGATTTCCGTTGTTGGTTTGGGAGGTGTTTTGTTGAACTCTCTGTTTGAGCAAGTTTATTTAGTTGCTCTTGACTTGTTAATGGCCATTATAGAGTGTTTTTGGTGATGGTTTAAAGTTTCATGCTTTGCTTGATTGGTTTTCTAGGAAGCATGCCTATAGAGTTACATTTGATGCAAGATGCCATGAATCGATGTTGAATCTGTGATGCTTTGATGTGGTTCGATCCTTGAAAATGTTGGATGTATGTTTGAAGCATGTTTAAGTGTTTTGGAAACCATAAATGGATGAAAAACCTGTCCAAATTCTCATTCTAGGCCTAGGGGTTTCAAAACCAGTAGGCCAATTTTGGCTATGGGGTGCGGTACGCGGGGACTCGTACCGATACGGGTTTCAGGCTCTGGAGGCCTGGTTTCGAACCTGTAGGGGTGGTTTCGAAACATCCTATATAACTTGACCCCGTATCGATCCGAAAACCTGTGTACCGACACTAAGGGTCGTTATTTTAGTTATATGTTCAATTTAAGCTTTGAAATCTTGCAGTTTTGTCCCTAGTTGTTGTTTGTGCATTGGAATGAGTTTGGATGGTTGTTTTAAGCTAAAATTTGACAAGTATGCTTGAAACCTGACTAATTGAGGATTGGTAAATCAAATTTTAAGTAAGTCCTTATATTTGTGTAGATTTAGAATTTGGTCCCTAAATGTTTGAATGATAAATTGAGGGTGTTGTGGTGATCTAATTACGATGCAATTTCATGAGCTTGCATGAAATGAACTTAATTGTGTATTGGTAAACTTAATTTGTTAATTGGACCCTTAAAATTGTGGAAATTACATTTTGGTCCCTAATTTGTAATAATGTTCTATTGGATGTCAATTCGATGCCCGATTGAGTTGAGTTTACACCTATGATCAGTATGTACATGTAGGCTAATAATTATACCTTTAGATATGATAAAAGAAAAAAATGGTCATGTTTGGAGTTTCATCTTCACGTTTTACTTCGGTAAACCTAATGTATCTCGGTCGTTCAGTCCGGTCTTACGACTAGGCCGGGTCGAGGGGGTTACATTTGCCGACCGCAAGATCAATATCAGCAAGGGGAACCGACCGCTCAACCCAAGTGACAACATTATAATTTGAGTAGCTGACTGCTTACCTCAAGGACTCTTATCCACGATCGATTTTTAACATATTATAGTGCACTTCATCCTATGGCATGCCAACTATATCCGGATGTTATCTCATCATGTCACATAGCCAATATATCATTTATAAAACCATTTACCCACTGTTTTACAGTGCATTATACAAAATCACCACATATGCAAATCATATTGCCAAATCAACAACACCATTCCCGACCATAATGAAAACCAATGCTCACTAGCATTTCTTTTACTTCTAAACCCCTGCATATGTATTCAAAAACATGCATTTCCAGCAAGTAAATCAAACCATGTTTACGACCTAAACATGAATTACGCATGCTCATATCCGAACCAATATTAAAGAGTAAAAGAGGGAAAACTTACTTCTGAGCTTAGGTAGGTGTTTCAAACTTAACCTAAACTCCCAACAACCTTTATTAACCCTTTAAAAGGTGTTTAAACTAGTATACACTCACCAATATGCTTCGCTTTGCTCGCCAACGCGAATCAAGCTTCCGACAAGCCACAACCAACATCAAGCTTCGTCGCTTTGATTATCCCCTATTTTAACCACATAAAACCAGAGGCAAATGCATCATTATGCATTCAAACCATTGCCTACAAGCAATTACCCTCAACTCTCAAGTTGCCCACTCAAAACTTATCCGAAACATATCGAAATCATCATTAAACACTTCTGAAACTTAACCAGCCTTATTATAACGATTCAATCCAACAAACCTCATCAATTAACACCTAAAAACCCTTTCCCAACATCCTTTTACTTCCAACAAAGATTAAACACAACTATCACCCAAAAACCCTTAATTAACCACCTTAAACATTAGAGATTCAACTTGTTTTGGGATTGTAATATTAAAACCAAGTTATTAACTCAATTAAACATCAAAATCATGATCTAATCTGATCAAAATCCCAACAAAACATAACCAGTACGAAGATCCATAAATCTCATCAATCAGAACACAATTAAACCAATTTTCTTTAATTAAACTATCAAAACACATTAGAAAACAATTGTAAAGGATCAAGAACTTGGGAGTTTCAGTAAAGAACCTTTCATTAGAGGAGAAGAACGAATCCTTACCTCAAATGCTAATTTCTCCCCTTAATTGCTTTATAAAACATGAAATTAAAGAGAATCACAATAAGTATTTGATGAAAAACCATTAGGAAATCAAATTAAATCAAAAACTTTGATTTTTACCTGAAGAAATTGAAATTAGAAAGGTGTCTGGCTGGAGAGAAATTGAGAGAAAGAAGTTGCAAAGTTTGTTGTGTGAATTTTTGTTAAAAGTCTAAAATATGATTTATTAATTCTCTCCACTTTTAAAGCCTTTTAAAACCCATTTAAAATCAATTAATAAATCAATTAAAAATATCTAGGATATTTAGCTCCTTAAAGATTCAAAGTTTTGATCTTTTTCAAAACAGTCACTAAAAACAGTTTTCAAAGTTTGCATTTTGGTAACTAGTCCAAAAATGTCCAATTTTCAAATCTCTTTTTCCAAAATTGATTTTACCACAATCTTCATTATATTAAATAATGATTTTACCACATTTTCCCATATTTTTATCACCTTTAAAAATATTCAATCCAATTAAATTCGGAAACTAACTCGAACCTCTAATACATGTCCACCGGACCTTCGAACCAACCCTCAAAACATCCAAGCCCAAAACTGGGGTGTTACTGAAAATACTATTAATTGTCATGACAATTCAGTCGTCAACAACATCATCATACTCAATAACCGACCTCCTCAATCAAACTTACGTGGGTACTGATACTCGAACCCAAGTATCAATACTCGAACCCCATTATGTGGGAACAAACGCCCTTTATCCGTACCTTTAAGCTTACGTGGCATATTGGCATTTCGAATAACTAGATTTAAATTCCAAATGGAGATATTCCTTTTATAAGGAAATATATTTTTTATCCGAATATGAGATTAAAAGCACCCTTTTACATTCGAGGCACCCCCATTCATATTCAAAAATATATTTCCAAAATAAAAGGTTTAAATGCATGATTTATTACTGTCTTGTTTATTTTAAGTTCTAACTTAAAAAGGCTCTAATTAATTGTGTATGATTTAATTCTACGAATATTATTTAATTTAAAGGCTTTTATAAGATAACACCCAATTGCTTGAGCACCATCCATATTTAGGCCCCTAAATTATAGATAATATTCCTAATCCAATTAATTAATCTAGTTGTTTAAAGTTCTAGTCCTAATTAAAGCTCTAATTTAATTAACTATATTAATTATTAAGTTCTAAGGTTTTAATGAATATTAAATCTTCTACTTAAAAGCCCACATTAGATAACACCCCATTGCAAGCAATGAAACACCATCCAAATTTGGAACTTCAAAGTTTTCCACTTAATACTCATTACTTTACTATAATTATCTCCCCAATTAATTATTAAATCATAATTAAAGAACCCTAAAGTCTAAAGGCTCTAACAATTTATTAAAGGCTAAGTGATTTAGTTATCTAGCAAATAAGACTATATGCTTACTTTAAATCATGCATCTTACATATAAGCATTTAATTGAATTTAAATTAAGCAATTGAATAAAACAGGGTTGAATTGAATAAATTTTAACTTAAAACAAACAAACAAGGGCCAAATTAAATTTTATTGAAAAAGGCGAGCCAAACTACAAGATTATCAGAAGAAGGGCGCATGCCGTTCTTGGGGATGCGAGGACTTGTCGGCCCGAAAATTGTGTCTATATAAGGGCATATTCAGAACCTATTTGTTTTTTCCAATTTTTTTGAATTCCAGTCTCTCTATAGCCTAATTCTCTCTAAAATCCTCCATCTCTCTTTCCTCTAAACAACCAAATACCCAGAAACTCACACCCAAATGGATCAAAATCCATGTTTTTTTGCTTGAACATTCATCCGTGTTCTTCGTAAAAATGAAGAACTCTGACTATACTCCACCCTTATCTCCATTCTCAGATCTTTAACTACCCAACTTAGGCCACCTCCCACCTTTAGCTGGCCGCCGAATGTGATTTTTGGCCTCCTTCCGACCACCGTCCAAAACACCAAAAATTCCAAAATTTCCATTTTTTGATCCTAAATCTAGATCTAAGCCCCAATCCGGCAGGATTTCCCTATCTCTGCTCGTCCTAAGCCTACTACCCTTAAGCCAACCATCTTCGATTCCGTCCCTCACTCAAACTCGGGCCAAGCTTAAATTTTTTTGGCGACTAGATAAGCCCTGACCTAACCATTTCCATTTTTTGTATATGAATCTAATGTATTTGTTTCTATTTTTGCAGGAAAATAAATAAAAAAAGAATATACCTTTTTGATGATACTCCAATGATGTTCAAGAACCCACAATGATGGTTCACTCCTCCGGTGACGTTTCAGCTTTCCACGGCTACGATCGAACCGGTGATGTAACATCCTCGACCCGAATGTCACATTTGGGCCTCAAGCCCAAACAAAAATCATAAAATTTTTCAAACTAGGTTTAGCCCAACAAAGTATTTCTCAAAAACATTTAAAGCCAACATATGAAAATATAGATAAATAATCAAAATAGTACCAAAGAGCTCCAATTTAAATTTAAAACATTTGAACAATCTATTGATTAATACAATTTCAAAATAAGGATTACAGACTCCAACACGTAAGGTCCTATGAATACACAGCCCACTAAACACAAGTATCTTACTCTAGAGGTCACCACATGCTATAATCCTATACCGATAGTGCTCCTTGATCCCATGAACCCACGACCAACCTACGCATGGAAACAACGATTCCGAGCGCTAAGCTTACAAAGCTCAGTGGTACACATCTATTCTACTATAAATCATGCTAATTATAAACATAAGCATGCAAGCAAATACGAGCAATAAGAAGAGATAAATAAACACATGGCGCTACCACTAGTCGGCTAAACACATGCTCTCATCATAAAAATCATCATACGTGGAACACAAGGCCCAACCATACTCATCCCATGACAATATAACATCATATAGATATGGGGCTACCTCTAGCCGCCTAACCATATAGCATAGCAAGAAAGCATTATACCATAATATAGGAGTGAGGCCCAGTTCCACTAAGCATCAGGATCGTACACTCTTTGGGGTAAGGCACGGTCCTACTAAGCATTGGGATACATATACCGATGCTCGGAATCTCTCATCATCAAGCATCTTCAAATGAGTCCCGGTCTCACTAAGCATTGGGTTCATATATTCAAAAAATCTTTAACCATGGTGTTGCAACACTTTCTCACTGGGTATTCAGATCCCATCAATCATGGGTGACTCAACCAATACAAGTGTCCATATCAACACACAACAAGGACACGTCTACCATACCATAGCACACACAACATAACACGATCCACCAAGGATCTCCTAGGGTTGCTATTACCACAAATCACCCAATTAAGTTTACCAACTTGTTAATACATTATGGACGTATACATTAATCATCCTTATTAATTATCTTTATTAATCTTTATTATTTCATCGGTATTTTGCATCAATTTTCGTCTTTATTAGCATTATAGTTTATTCCACTTAGTGGGTACTGGTACTCGAACCCTAGTATCGATACAGTGCCCATAGGTATTTGTACTCATACACGTACTAATATCGATATCGCTTACTGAAAATCCTTAATTTCTGCGAGTACCAGTCCCTAATCACGGGTTCGTACCACTCGTACTAATACCCTAATCACGAGTTCGTACCATTCTATCAAATTATGATATTACCACACTTTATTCAGTCCTCAAAGCTTATGAAAGTCATTATGATTAGTTTACTAACGCATTCACCCAATTAATATTTAATACCGGTTCCATAATCATTTATTCAATTATTACCAATTATCAGTCCTTTAAGTGTAATTTCCATCAAACATGTCAAATTCACATCTCAACCAACACAACATAGAAACTAACTAATCAGATAATTATACGAATATTCAAACAACCCTACGCGGTCTCTAAAGCCCATATAAGTCTCTAATATTCTCAAACTCATCATACATCTCATAAATATCAATTGCATGATTATTGGTCTCAGAACATGCTTATTTATCGTCTACCTATTTTGCAGATACTAACATACAAAATAATCATATTTATGATGTTCACAAAGTAGTATAAGTTTGAGGTGAAGTAACCTTAAGCCGATATTGCTAAAATCCTCATATGAGCTTCCCTAATATTCTACTTAATTTGATATCCGATCCCAAATAATCCTCGCATATCAATTAATACCATAAGTATCAATTAACTACATACTTTAGTGAATTTGAAAGGTCAATTGTGTAAAAATAGCTTACGGGTTTGAATTTGGTGAAACAAACTACGCTAATAGATCCAGAATGTAGAGAAACCCTTGAGTCGGGTCCCTTAAAAAAGTCAACGGACGATCAATACCGATCAAAGTCTGGTCAACGGCTCGTCAAGGTCAAGCAATTTGGTGTGACACGGTGAAGGGTAATATTGGTGCATCCGCGGGCAGTAGATCTTGTGGTGTCATGCACGGCGGATCCGATGACTGTAGATCGAGGCTCAAAGCCTCCCTTTTTACTTTGTCTCTCTTTCCCTCATTTTTATTTTCTCCCAAAATATCTCTTTTTTCTTTTTCTTTCTCCCTATCAAATCATCAGCCACCTTTTTTTCTAAAACCTCCCACTTTTTATTTTCTTTTCCTTTTAAATTATCCTTACACATATTATCTCCTTTAATTCACCACAAAGCTAAAATCCAACTAACCTTGATTTGGGCTTCCAAACATAAGACCCAAATAAATTGGGCCCGAGGCCGAAATTTGCAAATACCAAAATTCGGGTCGTTACAACTCTTCTTTCTTAAAAAAAATTCATCCTTGAAATTTATATACATAACTCAAAGACGATGCTCCAACTCTTATAACTCTTTGACATCCTCAAAGATTTCCCGTTGTGCTACTCTAATCTCAACACTTATCAATATAACCCTTGTCTTCTAATGATAAAACCACAATCTCAAATAATTCCATTTCTTAGAAGGAATCCACCTTCGCTTGGTACATTACAGACGACAAGCAAAGCCCTGGTACCTTGACTGCACATCACACAAAAATGTCATCAAAGAGACTTATCTTATGCTGTAGAATCCAAAAGATTGTTGCACAATAGAAATCCTTCCACAACAATGTATAATCTAAAAAAACAAAATGTTAAACAGTCGTTGCATCCAAAACAAAAAAAATTCTCTCGTAATGACTCCTTGAAGAAGACTCTAACTCTGATGGCGTCCCATAACTATAACATCGCTTGCCATGTGCAAGACTTTAGAAAACGAACAATGTCTTAATTTGCCCCAAGCGCTTACCTTAAACTTGGAATGATAACTCATTTCGGTAACCAAAGCATATTTCTTTATCTCGATTCATGCAAGAATCTTACACTCCCAATTATACGTGTCCAGAAAAATATGTCATTTGTACCATCGCTCGAATCTGTTATCGCAAGAAAATTCCACCAAGGGACGAGGTTCCATCAAAAACCTCGAACCTCATTCCAAAAGGTAGCATGTACACACCGTATTTTCGTACAACCCAACCCACAAACAAACCAAGATGACTTTCTATCTAGCCCTCACCTTTACCGAAAATATCAATGGTACATACCAATGACTATATCATTACTCAAAGAAATCCCTTTGAAACTGTACGCTCAAAATACTTTAAAAAATCCACATTCATCTGTTTAATTTCCACTGAGGAACATCGAAGCATCACAAAAAATCTGACAACTCAATGCTAGACTTCCAACTGATTCAAGTTATCCAATTATCACAATCTCAGTCACTCGACCCCACACTGTCTCCCGAAATACGTGGCAAAGTTTGGTGTAAACTGTCACTCCTAAAATTCACCATATACCGATCATTTTACTATACGAGAACGATCTCTTTCCTTGGCATGTCTTTCACTAAGACACCCACAACCAGATCTCGTATTCCATCAGAAACCATCTGATCTAAAATCCAACCATAACACTGAGTCCATTTAAGTATAAGCAACTAATACTTCCCACGGCTTTCAAAACTAACTAATTGTAACGCCCCAAATTTGGGCCTAGATATTAGCTAGATCGATTAGATGGTTCAGGGAACCAGGTTAGATGATTTGAGCTAGTTTCGGGAATTAAATCATAATAAATAGTTTTTGGTTAAAATAAAATATGGAAAAATATTATAAAATGTTTAATTAATATTCTAAGGATTTTTTAAAGTTCAATTTGAAGAAATAAAGTTGGATTTTGGGATATTTTGGTCTGATGACTAAAATGTAAAGTTTCAAAACTATTTTGGTGACTAAATAGTAAAAGGTAAAAAATTAGAATATTTAAGGAGCTAATTTACCAAAGTTTCTAATCATATTTTCCATTAATTTAGTCTATTTTCAAATAGTTTTTAAAAGGCCATTTAATAAAAATAAAAGAGATATGGTTAAAAGGATTTTAATACCAATTTCATTTTCTTACGTAACTACTTTTCTCTCAACTTTCTCAGCATCCAAATTATCAATTTCACTCTAAAATTCTCAGGAATCGTTCATTTTTATTACCTTTTGATTTCCTAATTGATTCCTTTGATTTCTACACCAAATCCTAATTGCTTGAAGATTTCACTCAAATCTTGCCAATTAAGGGAGAAATCAACAATTAGAGGTGATTTTCATTTGTCTCCTCTAATTAAAGGTTTTTTTTATTGAAATTCCCAAGTTCTTGATCCTTTACAATTGATTTTTGTTATGTGTTAATGATTAAATCATGATTTTATGGTTTTAATTGGGTTTTGATGAGAAAATTGGATGAGTGTTTTTATGGATCTGTTTTATATTGATTCTAATTGATTTAGATCATTTAAAATATATGTTTTAATGTTATGATAAGTGATTAATAAACGGAATCCCAAAACTAAGTGAATTGCTAATTTTCTAGGTTGTAAATAGTTAGATTTTGAGGTGATATTGGTGTTAAAAGGTTGTTGGAGGTATAAGGATGGTATAATGTTGTTTTTGGATTTTAATTGATGTTGTTAAGATGTTAGATTAGTTAGGTTTTGGCTGGACTTTATTTATGTTGAGTTTGGTGATGTTTTCGGATGTTTTAAGGAAGCGTTTGATGGTTTTTAGTGAGGTGAAGTTGATGAGTTATGTTGTTGTGTTTAGAAATGCATTGATCCTTTGTTCTTGTGTGAGTAAAATAGGGGAGGTAGATCCTTCATCCTTTGGAGGGGTTTCGGAGGCTTTGGAAGCTTGATTTTGCATCAGCAAGTGGAACGTTTGGTTGTTGGTGAGTGGAAACATGGTTTACTACTTTTAAAAGGTTTGAAGATGGTTTTTAGGAGTTTAGATTAAGTTTGAAACACTTATCTAGGCTCAGAAGTAAGTATTGGTTGATCTCACTCTCGTTTTCGGTTTTGCAAAATACAATATGATGTACATAATTATGATTTTAGATTACCTACTATTATATGCATGTTTTAGAAATGAAAGATGTTGCAAATGTTCATATATGATGATTATTGAGTATTACAAATGATTTATAGAAAGATTTTGAGAATACTAGAATGCATGGTTTGATGTATTTGAAATTGGTTTAATTCGATGCATATGTAAAATAGTAAGATAATGTGGTTTTATTGAGTATATTGGCAAGTGGATGAGATTAAAAGTCATTGGATATAGTTGGCTAGCCATAGGGCTTAAAGTGCACTATAATAAGTTGCCTCATGTGTGTCAAGGGGTCAAGAGTGTGCCGTGATCCACCATGAGAACCACAGCAGTTGAGGGATCAAGAGTGTGCCAGTTCTCCCATTAGTGGATTTATACATCATAACCGTTGAGGGCTGCTCCGGTTTGAGAATGTATGTAAAGTGGTTGAAAGAACCACTTAGGAAATCCGTGTATCCAATGTGTTTTTATAAATAGAAAGGAAATGGCCTTTTGGTCACTTGAATGCCAATATGATATAATGTATCATGATAAATGAATTATATTTTGTATAATATGGTTTATACATGAGATGCACTTTAAGCTTGCTATTTAGAGATTTTGGCATGAGAAAGCTTAAATTGAGGTTTATGCTAGAAATCCAAGATACATGTGTTGCAATTGTTTAAAAGTGCATATTTGAAAGATTATAGATGCATGAGATGTTTTTGGCATGAGTTTGAACACCTATTTGAAAGTAAAATGGTGTTAAATGCATTGATGAGTGTTTTTGAGAATCCCTCACTAGGCTTTATAAGCTTACACTCTCATTTCTCATCAATACAGAGAAATAGGCTTTTTGGACATCAAACAAGCAAGAGGCAATCCAAGAGAGAAGCATTTTCAAGTATGGTTTTATAAATACTATGTAGTAATAAGAGGCAATGTGACCAAGTTGTAATTGGGAGGGTTGTTTTGGTTACTCCATGGTTTGGACAAGTTACATTTGATGTTTGGACTTGTATGATGCTTTATATCTTGTTTTGAGGGGTTGAGATACATTTTGCATGCTTGGTTAGAGATCATCCCTATAGGATTCTTACTTGGTTATGTGATGATGTGAATGATCCTTTTCTATGCCTAAATGTTTGTAGAAATGTTGCTAGACTTGCTACATGATGTTTAAATAATGTTTGGAGTATGTTAGATTGAGCCAAAGTGTCATATGTTCGACTAAGAGGTCATTACAGGCTAGTCCGTACTGGTACAAGTCCTTAGGGATTGGTACGTGGGGCCTATCTTGGCTCAATCCTGTGCAAAATTTCATAGGCATATCGGTACACCTTATAGCCGTATCAGTACGCGAGGCTAGAAACTAAGCCTGGTGTTGGTACACAGATGACCGTATCAATATGCCCTTTAGCCACATGAATTTCTTTATTTTAAAATTATATACCCGTATCAGTACGCTTGAGGACTGTACCAATACCCCTTTGTAAATTACACCCATTGTGATGCGGATAAGGGCCGTACCGGTATACAGGTCGTTATTTCTGGTAAAATGCTTTCTGAAGTTTGAATCTTTGCATTTATTCCTTGGTTCTTGATCATGCAATTAAATAAGTTTGGATGGTTATTTTAAGTTAAAATTTAACCAGTTTGCATGAAACCTGACTAATTAAGGATTGGCAACTTTAAATTCAAGGAATTCCTCATAATTTTCTAGAGTTGAATTTGGTCCCTGAGTGCAATCCTATCTAATTGGATGTAAATTCGATGCCCGATTGAGTTGTAAATTTCACCTCTGCTAGCATGATCACCTTAGGACTAAATTATGCATTTAGACAAGATAAAATGAAAAAATGGATCGTTATCAAAGTAATTATTTGGGTTTGTCTCGACAAAACTAATGTAGCTCGCTCGATTCGATCTGGCGTTTAAGTCAGGTCAAGGGGGTTATATTTGTTGGTATCAGAGCCAGATTATGGTTGTTGGGAGGTGATTTATAGTTGTTTAATTTAGTGCTGTCGTATGATTCTGTTGTATAGCATGCATGGTGTATGATTTTGTAAGTTTATATTTGAAAATGTTCTATGTTGGGGTAAAAGCTTAGGGACACATTGCCTTATTACTACTAGTGTAAAATGATTTTTGTTTTGAAACATGAGCGACTTGGATTATTGCTTCAAGCTGGCCTAATTGTTTTGTTTTATTGTATTCTCATGTTTGAGACTCATATTTTCGAGAAATGGGACCGAGATGAGAGACGGGAGATTATATGGGTAGTGTTGTGGATGAACATAATGATGAGTTGCCTCCTCCTTCACCGATTCCTCCTATTGGTGCCAGAGTCGGGGGTGGTGTGGCCTAGGCACCGTAAGGAATAGTTTTTGGGGATATGACACTGTTGATCCAGGTGATGACTAGAGCATTTCAGGCAGCTATAGCTGGAGTGCAAGTACCTGCACTGACACCTGCAAAAGCTATTAATATGGGTCTTTCGTTGGAGCATCTGTGTATTTTGGGAGGTAGTAAGTTTAGGGGTTTAGCTCTAGAGGCAACTGAGGAGTGGTTAGCAAATACTGAGAGGATCCTTGGACAGATGAAGTGTACGAATGTTCGTAAGTTGGGGTGCATAATATCTTTACTTTAGGGGGATGCCTACAGTTGGTGGTCTACTTTTATTGCGGGTATGGCTTCTACAGATGTGACGTGGGAGTTTTTTTGTGCTGCATTCTAGATGAAGTATCTAGGTTCTCGTTACCAGGATGAAAAGAAGTGAGAATTTATGGCATTGGTATAAGTGAGCATGTCTGTGTCAGAGTATGAGGTTCAGTTTGTCTGGTTGAGCCAATATGCACCTAAGTTGGTTCCTGATGAGCGACAACGATATGATCGTTTCTAATACGGGTTAGTTAAAAAAGTGAAGACTTATATGTTAGCTACCAGTTACACAAAGTTTGATGCCTTAGTTTCTCGAACTAAGGATATAGAGCAGAATCTGGGGTTATCTTCTCGATCAGAGAGTTCTTTTAAAGGGAAAAGGATTACTGAGTCAGATGTTAACTAAGATCGATACAAGAAACATAGGGATATGAGGTATCCTCCTGATCAGAGACGTGGTAGGAGTAGTGCTGGGTGTGGACAACACATTCAGATTACCTTTATTCGAGCACCTGAGTGTGGGTAATGCGGTAGGCGACACTTAGGGGAGTGTTGGGGTACCCTTGGTACATGCTGAAGCTGTGGTTCGTGAGATCACATTAGGCGTGATTGTTCGTGGTTGACTAGGGATGGACAGGTTCCTACACTTGATGTTGTACCGCAGAGAGGCCGTGGGCGCGGTTGAGGTTATTTTCAGCATAGAGAGGAAGGTTAGAGGATAGTTTATCATACTGTAGTAGTTCAACCTGAGTGTGGTGGACCGGCGAGGGTCTTCACGCATCATGTGGGAAAGAATGATTCAGATGTGATTGCAGGTACTTTTACTTTGCAGTTCATACCATTGCTGTCTTTGATAGATTCTAGTTTTACACATTCATACATCTTATGCGAACATGCATGTTTGCTTGATATACCAGTAGAGGTGTTAGATGTTGGTATACGAGTAACTAGTTCTTTTGGAGAGAAAGTAGTCGCTAGGAGGTTGTATATGAGATGTCATTTGATGGTTCAATGTCCTTTGGTGGTTGTGATCGAGAATGTTAAATTCTTGTCCAATGTAGTTTCAGCTTTGAAAGAGCGAAAGTTGTTGGAGCTTGGGGGTCAAGCATATCTAGCTTATGTTATGAAACCAAATAATAAGGAGGTACGTGTCCAGGATATCCGCACCGTTTGTGATTTTCAAGAGTGTTTCCTAAAGAGTTGCCAAGATTACCACCGGATAGGGATGTAGAGTTTTGTATTGAGACGTATGTAGATATGGCTCCAGTATCGATTGCACTGTATTGCATGGCACTAAAGGAGTTGAATGAGTTAAAGATGTAGCTTTAGGAGTTGTTGTATTGTGGTTTTATTCAACCTAGTGCGTCACCCTGGATAGCACCAGTGTTGTTTGTGAAAAAGAAAGATGGCATGATGAGAATGTGCATTGATTATTGGCAACTAAACAAGTTAGTGATTAAAGAATATGTATCCTTTACCAAGGACTAATGGTTTGTTTGATCAGTTTTGGGGTGCTACGTTGTTTTCCAAGATTGATCTGAGGTCTGTGTATTATCAGTTGAAGGTGAAAGATAAAGATGTGCTGAAGATAGCTTTTCGCACGCGTTACGTGCATTATGAGTTCTTAGTGATGCTGTTTGGATTAACGATTGCACTTGCAACATTCATGGATATGATAAATCGGGTATTTCATGAATTCTTGGATCAATTTGTGGTAGTGTTTATTGATGACATAGTCGTGTACTCTCGTACCAAGAAAGATCACGATGAACCCCTACGAATTGTGTTACAAATTTTATGAATAAGCTTTATGCTAAGCTGAGGAAGTGTGAGTTTTGGATTAAGCAAGTGGTTTTTCTTGGTCATGTTGTTTCGGCTGAAGGTATCCGAGTGGATTCGTAGAAGATTAAGGCGGTTGTAAATTGGAAGCAACCTAAGTCGGTGTTAGAGATTCGTGGTTTCTTGGGGTTAGCAGGGTATTATCGTCACTTCATGGATGGTTTCTCAAAGATTGCTACTCCTTGGACGAAGTTGTTGCAAACAAATGTAAGTTTTGAGTGGACGGAGGATATACAACAAGCTTTTGATAAGTTGAAGGAAACTTTGACACAAGCTCCAATCTTAATTCAACCTAAGTCAGGGAAGAAGTTTGTAGTGTATAGTGATGCATCCTATGTTGGTTTGGGGTGTATGTTGATGCAAGGCGGTAAAGTTGTGGCTTATGCATCTAGGCAGTTGAAGGCGCTCGAGCATAACTATCCTACGCATGATATAGAGCTTGCTGCAGTTGTGTTTGCGTTGAAGATTTGAAGGCATTATCTTTATGGTGAGAAGTTTACTACGTACACTGATCACAAGAGTTTGAAATATATAATGTCGCAAAAAGAGTTGAATCTTAGGAAATGAGATGTTGGAGTTGCTCAAGGATTATGATTTGACGATTGAGTATCATCCAGGAAAGACTAATATTGTAGCTGATGCTTTGAGTAGGAAGGTTGCAGTGGATTTGAGGGCAATGTTTGCTTGGTTGAGTGTGACGCGGGATGGTGGTTTGTTAGCTGAATTACAAGTAAAGGCATCATTTTTGCAGTTGATCAAGGAGAAACAACCGTATGATGGTTCGTTGGTACCACATGTCAAGGGTATTATGGATGGTAATTAGATGAATTTTTGTTTTAGTGATGAAGGAGTTTTGGGTTTCAAGAGTCGAGTGGTTGTGCCAAAGGATGAGGAGTTAAGGCGTACTATCTTGACTGAAGCACATTTGAGTCCTTTTGCTATGAATTCGGGGAGTACAAAGATGTATCAGGATTTGAAGAAAGAATATTTTTGGGTTGGTTTGAAGAAGGATGTAGCGGATTTTGTTGCTCGATGTATGGTATGCCTGCGTGTTAAGGCTAAACATAAGTTTCCTTCCGGGTTTTTGCAACCATTGAGAATTCCGAAATGGAAATGATAGAGAATTACCATGGATTTTGTGACCGGTTTGCCTTTGATGCCATCAAAGAAGAATTCCGTATGGATGATTATGGATAGGTTTACGAAGTGTGTACATTTTCTGGCCATGCATACGACGTATATGTAATCACTCATTTTTATCTGGTTTGTAAATATTGTGTTAATATGTTAGTATAATAATTAATAGATATTATTATCGCTTGTATACATATAGTATTATTATGTGTGTTTATTATGCACTTGTGATTAATATGTATGTTGTATATGTGTGTCGTATGTATGTTTGCATGTTACGCATGCTTTAATTGTTATGTGATATATGTGCTGGTTTGCATGAATGTTTTGTATGTGAGTGTATCAATATATTATGTGTATATACGCATATATGTGCATGCATGTATGTACGTTGTATGTATGATTGTATGAATGTATGTTATTTACGAGTGTATTAGTAGATTATGTGTATGTCCGTATATGAATATGTATTAATGTTTGTGTGTGCATGTATGTATTATTGAGTGCTTGCGTATTATTATTATTATTATTATTATTATTATTATTATTATTATTATTATTATTAAACAGATATAAAATACTAAAACCCATATCATAAATGTCCAAGTCCAATACAACTTAAAACCCAAAATTAATTTACATGGGAAACCATATCATGCCTCACTAAGAAGAAACAGAAATTGTGAATTTGGGAACCGATAAGGAGAGAAAAGAAGTAAAAATCGGGACTACATTTTCCTCGAAAACCAGCCGTGAACTAATAGCCCTACTCCAAGAGTTCAAGGACATCTTTGCTTGGACTTATCAAGATATGCCGGGGTTGAATACAGACATAGTGGTGCACAAGCTGCCAACGAGGCCAGAATGCAAACCAATCCAGCAAAAGCTCAGAAGAATGAGGCCTGACATACTGTTAAAGGTCAGAGAAGAGGTGAAAAAGTAGTTTGATGCTGGCTTTCTAGAGGTTTCCAAATACCCCGAATGGGTTGCAAACATCGTACCGGTGCCGAAGAAGGATGGGAAGGTCCGCACGTGTGTAGATTACTGAAATCTCAATCGAGCAAGCCTTAAAGACAATTTCCATTTGCCACATATTGACACATTGGTTGACAATACCTCAGGACACTCATGGTTCTCATTCATGGATGGTTTCTCAGGATACAATCAGATAAAGATAGACCCAGAAGATATGGAGAAGACTACATTTGTAACCATGTGGGGCACGTTATTTTATAAGGTGATGCCCTTCGGACTCAAGAACGTAGGGGCGACCTATCAAAGAGCAATGATGACTCTTTTCCATGATATGATGAACAAAGAGAAAGAAGTATACATAGATGATATGATCGCCAAATCCCGAACTGAGGAAGAGCACCTTCAAAACCTGAGAAAGCTATTCCAAAGACTGCGAAAATACCAGTTGAAGCTCAACCCAGCTAAGTGCACCTTTGCAGTCATATCTGGAAAACTCTTGGGGTTTGTAGTGAGCAGGAAAGGGATTGAGATCGATTTAGAAAAAGTGAAGGCTATCCAGGACCTCCCACCACCTCATACTCAGAAAGAAGTTCGAGGCTTCCTGGGAAGCTTGAACTATATCTCCCGTTTTATCTCCCAATTGACAGATAAGTGCGACCCTGTTTTCAGATTACGCAGGAAAAATAATCCAGGGGTCTGGGATGAGGAATGTCAAGAAGCTCTAGAGAAGATTAAGAAGTACTTGATGATTGCTCCGATTCTGGTCGCACCAATACTAGGCTGGCCCTTGATCCTTTATATGATGAGTCTGGGAAGAAGGAAAGAGCCATCTACTATCTAAGCAAAAGGTTCACTGATTGTGAAATACGGTACCCGCCAATCTAGAAGCTATGTTGTGCTTTAGTTTGGGCTTCCAAAAGGCTTAGACAGTACATGTTATACCATACCACCTGGTTGATATCCAAATTGGACCCCTTGAAGTTTCTAATGGAGGCATCGGCACTAACAGGGAGGATGGCCCGCTGGTAAATGCTGTTATCTGAATTTGACATTGTATATATGAGCCAGAAAGCTGTGAAAGGAAGTGCCATAGCGGATTTCTTAGCTAGCCATGCTTCAGATGATTATGAATCGCTGAATTCAATTTCTCGGATGAGGACTTGATGTGCATTACAACTGAGGGAGATGTTGTTTTAGATGACGGCTCGTGGAAGCTTTATTTTGATGAGGCCTCCAATGCCCTTGGCCATGGAATAAGAGCCGTGCTAATTTCTCCAGAAGATGTTTACTATCCCTTCACTAGCATACTAGAATTCTTCTGCACAACAACATAGCTGAATACGAAGCCTGTGTCATGGGACTGAATGCAACCATTGAAAGAAAGATCAAAGTATTCTGAGTATTCAGAGATTTGTCCCTAGTAATCTATCAGCTACGAGGAGAATGGGGAACTAGAGACCCGAAGCTAGTCAAATACTATGAGTTAATCCAGGAGCTCGTCAAGGAATTTGAAAAGATCAGCTTCACCTACCTTCCTAGAGAAGACAACTAGATGGCAGACGCCTTGGCAACCCTGGCCTCCATGTTCAAAGCAAATACGGGAGCAGAGATGAAGCCCATTGAGATGTAGACTTTTGAGAAGCCAGCTCATTGCTATAATGTGCAAGAGGATATAGATGGCAACCCTTGGTATTACAACATCCTGCAGTATATCAAATTTCAAAAGTATCCCCAAGGGGCAAACGAAAAACACTCAGAAGGATTGCAACAAGATATGTTCTAGACGGGGACATTTTGTACAAAAGAAGCTATGACCAGACATTGCTGAGATGTGTAGATGCTTGGGAGGCGAAAGAAATTTTGGTAGAAGTGCACGATGGCTTGTATGGAAAACATGCTAACGGTCTGCCAATAGCCAGAAAAATCATGAGATATGGCTATTTCTAGTCGACTATAAAGGGAGATTGCATCGATTATGCCTGGAAGTGCCACAAGTACCAATTATATGCCGACAAGATCCATGCTCCTCCGTTACCTTTACACACCATGAACTCACCTTGTCCATTTGCAGCATTGGGCATGGATGTCATCAGGTAGATTCACCCGAAGGCTTCCAACCTGCACCGTTTTATCTTGGTTGCCATTGATTACTTCACTAAGTGGGTGGAGGCAGCATCTTACTCCAATATCACAAGGACGATGGTGTGCAAGTTCTTGAAGAAGGAGATCATTTTCCGATATGGGTTGCTGAAAAGGATCATCACTGACCATGCTTCCAACCTGAATAACAAATTGGTGACTGAGGTGTGCAACCAGTTCAAAATAACACACCATAATTCCACGACCTACCGTTTTAAGATGAATGGGGCAGTAGAAGTATCAAATAAAGAACATAAAGAAAATTATTGCGAAGACGACAGACACATACAAAGATCTGCATGAGAAGCTGCCATTTGCTCTGTTCGCCTACTGGATATCTGTTCGCACATCAACAGGGGCAATGCCCTATTTTCTAGTGTACGACACAGAGGCAATACTACCCATTAAGGTTGAGATTCTGTCACTCCGGGTTCTAAATGAAGTGAAGTTGGATGAATCAGAGTGGGTGTAAGCCAGGTTCGATCAGTTAAATCTTATCGAGGAAAAGAGGCTAAAGGCCATCTACCATGGTCAAATTTATCAAAAGCGCATGATGCGGGCATATGATAAGAAGGTATGCCCAAGAGAATTCCGAGAGGGAGATTTGGTGCTTAAGAAGATCCTCCCAATTCAGAAAGATTCTTGAGGGAAGTGGATGCCTAACTGGGAAGGCCATATGTCGTCAAGAAGGCCTTTTCAGGAGGAGCATTGATTTTAACTGAAATGGATGGTGAAGAATTGAAAAATCCCGTAAATTATGATTCAGTTAAGAAGTACTATGTTTAAAAAAAAAGAAAAAAAATGAAAAAATGAAAAATGATGAAAGAAATAAGACGAAAACCAAAAAAGGCATTTCATAAAAAATGAAAAATGATGAAAGAAATGAGACGAAAACCTGAAAAGGTGTTTCATAAAAAATGAAAAATGATGAAAAAATGAGACAAAATCTGAGAAGGCGTTGCATAAAAAAACTTAAAAAAGGAGAGCCCAAGGCGAAAACCCAAAAAATGGCATCTTGAAGCAAATGAAGGATCTGAGTTGAAAACCCGTTAAGGACGACTCAGATAAATTTTGAGATCGGGCCTCCAGCAAGCAGAATTATCCTCACCAGTACTAGAAGAAGGAGCTCCAGGCAAAGACTCTACTTCGGTTGACAGGATCATTCATCATTCATATAGTGGATATTTGGGGTTTTGCATTTCATGTTTTGCTTTCCCTTCTCCTCGTGTTTGCTATTACTTTTCTAAAACTGTTCCAAGTCCTTAATGGTAATAAAATCATATTTTTGTTCCTTTCCTTTCTTGTCATCTCATTTGTTCTCATAAGCATCGTGCAAACAGGTTTACATAGACTTATGATAAACAAAAGATTTCTGAGCATTACTATGATCTAACCTTGAGAATGCAAGTGATTAGAAGACAGAATTAACTTTGAATCTCAAGCTTCCCACATAATGTATGTCAAGGCACGACGAGGGGAAGACTTCGAACATCAAAATAAGATAACCAATGTCATGCACCATTCATTCTTGTCTGAGAGGGTATTCAATATGACAATGGAGATCTCCCAGGTGAAAACCTATAAAGGTGCCTCCGAAAAAAAGCTCTCTAAAGCGAAAACCCAAAAGGGCACTTTAGAACTTTGAACTAGAAACTCAGAAAAAAGGCTGAAATGGTTGAACCCAACAGTGAGATGGGGTACCATCACCAGAAAAAGAAAAGAAAGAGAAAGCAAGCAGAGGGTTGAGATGGACTGACTGCGGAAGCAGACGCATCAGAATATTGACATTCATGTATCATGTATAATTAGGAATCCCTAGGATTAGGAGTATGCTATCTCATTTATCATAACATTTTGTATATTTTAATCATGTACTTACATGTTACCAATGACTTTGATCTGCGACTTCGTTATGAAGATGTGGATTGATTTGAAGAAAGATTTCGGCAGCCTTAGTAGCGTGAGTCTAGAAAGTTTGGTAGCTATTTTCAGCGTGAATCCCTAAATTTGAAGAAAGACCTCAACAACCTTAGTAGTGTGAGTCTAGAAAGATCGGTAGCCAGTTTGGAATGAATCCCTAATTTGAAGATAAAGGTTCTATATAGGAAGGGCCTATGTTTTCAAGCCATCGTAGTGAAAGGTTCTATATAGGAAGAACCCGTAACTATGAGATTTTAGAAGCTAAAAGTTCTATATATGAAGGAATTGCGGCTCCAGGGTGAAGACTAGCAGTTCTATATAGGAAGAGCTCCAGTCGAAAGAATCCACCCATGACGTAGAAGGTTTTATATAGGAAAAACCTGTTGCATTGAAGGCGAAGAGTTCTATATAGGAAAGACTCCAAGCTTCACCATCTTAGAGTGAAAAGTTCTATATAAGGAGGACTCGTAACTCGAGGCTTCAGAGTGTAAGGTTCTATATAGGAAGAACCCTAACTCTAGGATTTCAAGGTAAAAAAGTTCTATATAGGAAGGACTTTTGCTCCAAAGGATCCGCATGAGAAAACGAAAGGTTTTATATAGGAAGAGCTTGTAGCTCTAAGATCAGAAGGTGAAGAAGTTCTATATAGGGAGAACTCACGAGCCTGAAGATTTAGATGAGGAAGAGCGGAAATTTCCAGAAGAACACGCGACTCCGAAGCTACAAACAGGAAAGTTGGATAAAAATGAGTGCTTATGATATTTGCTTTGTTCCCGTTCTACAAGAACAAGCAAAGAGGGGCAACTGTAATCACTCATTTTTATCCGGTGTATAAATATTGTATTAATCTATGTTAGTTTAATAATTAATATAATACTGTTGCATGTATGCATATTATATATATATATATATATATATGATTAACGTGTGTAAAAATATGTGTGTGATATATGTGAGTACATGAATATTATACGTATTATGTATGTGTATGTGTTAATATTTATTATAGTAAGTGTGTGTCATATGTATGTATATTTTATGTGTGCGCATTATGTGTATGATTGTATATGCATGTATGTTCGCATATGATATTAATTAAAAATGTGTTATATATTAATGTTTGTATGTATGTTTGTACGTGTGTATATTATATGCGCATGTATTGTTGTCATTCTTATTATTAATATCAACATTAATATTAATATTATTGGTCTAAATTAAAATGAAAATCCAAAAAATATTAAACCCAATTATTTTTATCCCTTTGTAGCCTAATCTGGGCCGTTGGATTAGATCTTGATACAACGACCCCAGACTAATCAAGAGGACTCTTCAGCTGGCACATGTAGCTCACTATAGGGGCTGTTAGACTTCTACGCGCGCGTGGCGTGCATGCGCTGACCTTTCAGATAATCATACGCAACGTGTCATCATCTCTATCAACCACCAGAAGAGATCATGACCGTTCGTGCCCCAAGTGATCACAACCGTTCAGTCTGGCCAAACGACACCTCCTCCATGCCCTGCCGTACCACCAGCTCAACCACCGTGCTCAGATGACGTGCAAAAAAACATAGAAGAATGGGTTATCAGTACCAAACCAGACAATATATATGCATTTTATTTTTATTCCTTCCAAACAAAAAGAGAGGAACAAAATATATGTATCAGACGAAAAAAGGAGGGATCAGAGTCCAGTTTCCAGAAAAATAAAAAAAAAACACCAAAAGTTTCAAGTGGTAATTTTTTTCTCTCTTCTTTTTTCCTATATGCATATCTTTCAAATACGGAAATAAAAAATAAAAATACAAAAAGGGTTAAGGGTCTACCTTCACCGTGGTCGTCGTCCAGTGATAAGCCACTGGGTTCTTTAGAACTGTGTAGGGTGAATCTGATGGTGACATTTTTTAAAAGTGGGGTTATTTTTGAAAAAAATAGTTTCGGTTTCCCTAGATCTAAGGCAAAGGGTGTTTGGTTTTTGAAATCTAGGTTGGTCTTTGGTTTCTAAAAGTGAGTACGCTTCGTTTGCGGGTTTTTGGGACGGTGGCTGGTGGTGGCGTATGACGGCCGGAGTGGCCAGCCACCACTGTGTTCTGGGAAATGGTTGAGTGTCTGGGGGCTTTGGGTTTCAAAATGCAGAGGATTTAGGGAGTGTTTATAATCGGTTTGAAAAAAAATGAAAAAGGGTCCAAAGGTTGGATGAGAGGTGTGTTTTATAGTGTTTTGTTTTTTTTCTAAAATTGGTAAAATTACATAATAAGGACCCCCACGTTCTTATTTTTTCAAAACGGGCTTGCCCTTTGGTTTTATTTCATGTTCAGTCCCCATAAGTTTTACCTGGTTCTTAATTAGATCCCTAAATGTCATTTTTTATTTAATTTATAAGCTTTCTATTTTGATTTTATTCTATTCCAGTCCCCTATTGTTTTTTTATTATTTTGTTTTAAGTAGTTATGTTTTAATGTTTTTGCATTAATATGATTTGTGGTTTTTTTACATAGGTATTATATATGTTTTTGTCACATCTTTATTTCATGCTCGTTTTTTTGTGTATCATTATGTTAACATGACCTTTAGCTTGTTTACTCATATTCTATATGTTTTAGCATGTTTTATTCTCTTTTAGTGTGTTTGCATTATCCATTAGAGTTTCTATGTGTTTTTATTTATTTCATGTTTCCATGTCTTTTGTAACATGTGCTTAGTTTGTGGTATTATGCTTTCATATGTTCTTTCGTTCGCGCATATCTCACATGTTTGATTGGTACTTGTTTAGTTTATTTATAGATGGCCTATTTTAGCATGGATTTTATGTTCATCTTGTTTTTAGGTTATATGTTAGTGTGGTGTTATTTATCACATTTAAATGTCATGTTAAGTTGTGGGTGTAAATTATGTTATATGATAGAAGTCAAGTATTAGTTTTTTATGTTAGCATTGTTATATTAGTTTAACATTACATTTCATGCATGTCATGTATATATTATATTTGTGTTTTGTGTGTTCAAGCATGTCGTAGTTAATTAATTTAATTTTGGAAGCATGTTTTTTTGTTTTACATGTTTATGTTGTGTTTTTTTCCTATGATATGTCATGTTTTTTTGTTCTTGTTTTTTTTATTATTTTTGATAAATATTGTGATATCCATGTTTTTCTTTTTTCATGTTTTTTTATTACCATGTCAATGCGAATGTATGTTTTTAAATTTTTCCCTATGATTGCATAACAGATATATTAATTGTCAATGCGGTGCTCTTTTATTCGAGCGTAAACGTGGCCAATATCAAGCGCAGTGATGGTGGTTTATCGGTTTACCCTCGAATAACGGGGCCCTTAAAATATACTCGCACTTACAATCAAATTTTAATTTAATCGCAACTTTAATCCGAAAATCTAATATTAATAAAGCGATAATTATTAAAGTACCAATTTTGGGTGGTGTGGGGGGTGCTAATCCTTCCCCATCCGTAACCGACTACCAGACCTAATGTTTTCAAAATCTCTGGTTTTACGGTGTCCGACCTACCTAAGTGGCTGGTGGCGACTCTATTTTTTAAATAAAATACAGTTTTTCTAAAACCCCACGGAACACAATTTTAAATACCCGAAAAGACCCCAAACACCGCAAAACCCTTTTTTTTGCGAAAGGAAAAGATATCGCTACAGGTCCCAGAATTAACTAAAATCTGTGTAAACGGTAAAATGACACTCTTAGCCACTCCGCGTTTTTGAGATTTTCAGTTTAAGCTTGCCGTACGGATTAATTGCATCCCCAGTCCTCCTAAGTTTTGTTCGGTTCTCAATTGAGCCCCTAAATGTGTTATTTATTTATTTATTTAATTTATGTTTTCTGATTTTCTTTTTTTTCATTCCAGTCCCCTTTTTATTGTTTTAAGTATTTATATCATTTATTTCTTATTATGTTTTTAGCATGTTTGCATTGTTTTTAGTATGTTTTTTTCTTCATATTTTTATGATACATGTTTAGTTTGTGATATCATGTTTTATGTTTTAATTTATTTGTTCATATTACATGTCTTTTTTTACATGATATGTCTTAGTTTAATTTGTATGTTCATGTCCATGTTAGCATGCTTTTCGTTTGTTTGTTTCGTACGTTATGTTACATGTTAATATATAGCATGTTTAGTTTTCTCATGTCCATTTCGTTCTTTACGTTTCTGTATGTGTATTATCTTGGTCATGTTTATTCATGCATGTTTTCTTTTATGTGCATTATCTTATGTTTAGCTTTGTTTGGTCACGATAAGTAAGTGTTAGCTTTGTTAAGTTTGCTTTGTTTCTTAGGTTATATGTTAGTGTGGAAGTTTGTTAATTTTGCTATGACATATTGATATTGTGTATGCATGTATTGTGTTACACATTAAGTTTTAGTTTTTATGCTTACATGTTGCTTTGTTAATTTAGTATCATACTTTGTCATGTGTATATGTCATGCATGTGTTATAGTTGTGGTTCGTATTAGTTTGTTTAAACATGTTAGAATCAATTAATTTAGTTTTGGAAGCATGACCTTTTTGCATGTTTATATTTATATTTTTGTTTTATTATTATGACATGTTATGTTGTTTTTGTTCATGCATTTTATTTTTAATATTATTATATTTATGTTTTTTATGTTTTTTAGTTCCACGTCTTTATGAATATTTGTTTTATAATGTTTTTTTGTTAAGTTTGCATAACGGATATATATTTTGTCAATGAGGTACCCTTTTATTCGAGCATAAACGTGGCCAGTATCAAGTGCAGTGATGGTGGTTTATCGGTTTTCTCTCGAATAACGGGGTCCTTAAAATTTACTCGCACTTATAACCAAATTTTAATTTAATTGTCACTTTAATCCGGAAAGTTTAATATTAATAAAGCGGTAATTATTAAAGTACCAATTTTGGGTGGTGTGGGGGTGCTAATCCTTCCCTATCCGTAACCGACTCCCGAACCCGACATTTTTAAAATCTCTGGTTTTATGGTGTCCGACCTACCTCAGTGGCCGGTGGCGACTCCATTTTTCAAATAAAACAAGTTTTTTCTAAAACCCCACGGAATACATATTTTTAAATACCCGAAAGACTCCCAAACATTTTAAAACCTGTTTTTAGCGAAGCGCATTCATAGAAAAGAATATCGCTATAGATGATAACTCTACTGGGGACAACTTTTTTGGCTTTCAAAAACAAATGAGAGTCAAGCTTTTTAAATAATTACCGCTTTATGAATATCGGAAGTTCCGGATTAAAGTGACTATTAAATTAACATTCGGTTATAATTGTGCGTTTATTTTAACGCATTTAAAATTTGACATATAAACTCGTCCTTTTTAAGTGGGGGAAAATGCTAGTGCTTTCGTGAGGATATCGTTCCTCCGTATGGGCCTAGCAAAGTACCTTCGGGGCTCGAGCACCTTATGCTTTCGTGAAGATATCGTTCATTCGTAGGCGCATAAGCAAATGGGTCCCCCTGAATTGAACCCGGTTGAAAAGAGCCTATAATGGGTGATGATCGGGGGCCTTGCTAGCCTTAGTAGGGGTACCTTCTAGCTCCAACACTGCATGTAGAGAACATATAAAAACCACCCTTTAGAGCCATGCAGATAACTTACGTGTTTTAGACGGGATGCAAATAGGGTTGTTTTGTGTGTTTATCTTATTTAATTTGTCCTTTTATTCATGTATTTATTTATTTTATCCGGTACTGACTCGTTTTCTTTTTCTGTTTTACTTTTTGCATTTATCATTGCATTTGCATTACGTAAAGGTACTGCATCAAGTGGTTTGCCCGATTAGAAAATCTTTCATCATGGAAAAAGGTATCTTAAGAAAGACGAACTCAACTCAGCTGTCAGACATTGGTCAGAAGTCAATCAAAGGACTCAAGGTAATAGTTTGCCGAGCGAGCACATAGTGTCAAGGTACACCTACGCGAGCCTCCAATAGAATGACCTACGAGATCTTACAAGGATTTGGGAAGGATGGGATCGAAGACTACAAGACTTATTCTATGATAGTTACGGTGACATAGCACAGTTGATGTATGTCCGAGTCAACCATCCCTTACTCTGAACCATCTTCTAGTTCTGGAATCCCACCTTTTGCTGCTTTACTTTCAACGCGCAGTATATGATGCCTACGGTAGAAGAATACACGACCCTACTCAATCAGAAGAATGTCCAGAAAGATTGGATCTATACAAAGCCGCCGAGGAACCAGAATTACCCTTCGAAGCTCAAAACCTTTGCTGGGATGAGTGACGATTGGGTTAATGGCCTGATTCAGGTTCGAGGAGATAGCTTAGCATTTGCATGGGAGAGTATCCGAGACATCATACCTGTGCACCCAGATGAGAGGAAGAAGATGGACCTATTCGCCTTAGGGATATATGGTTTGGTCATTTTTCCAAGGGTCCTTGGAAACATCGATGTAGCCATCCTAGATCTATTTGAGCGTCTGAAGTGGAAGGCGAATCCAGTACCGGCAATCTTAACCGAAACTTTCATTTCTTTAAATGCAAGCTGGAAACATGAAGAGGGACATTTCAGAAGGTGTGCGCAATTACTACAGGTTTGGATCCAGAGCTATATGTGGAAGACACCAACAAGGGTTTTACCAGGAATATCATTTCGAGACTTCTCACCTTTACGGGAGTAATTAGCGAAAGAATGGCGAGAAGACTTGAACAGGAAGAAATGGACTCGGATCTTTAAGAACATTCAAGACAAAGGCATAGTGTGGAGAGTTTCGTGGCTTGGCAGGGTTAGTTACTTCTTATACAGCTATGGCGATTATGACTGGCTGATGATGTTAGGGCTATACGGTGGAATTGCTTGTGCTCCGCTTTTGGTGTCCCGACAATTTGGATCGCGACAATTTGTTCCAGTCACCGTCTGTTTAAGTTGAAGCGAGTTTTCTTTCAAGGGCGAATTCAGGACGAAGGTTCAGACCATCATGAAAGCTTGGGATCACTGTTATCGGATCAGAGTAGAAGGAGATACCGAGCCCATGATCACCCCAGATTACAATCTTTAGAGACGTTTGAGGGTTAATGACAAGATTCCATAACTTGACCAAGGACCAACCATGTCACTTGAGGAGCACATGAGGATAGCACCGTTCGAGGCTGAAATTCTGCGAAATGAACTCGATGAGGTTAAGAAGAAGATGGAGGCTTTACAGACTCAACATATGGATGAGCTCTACCAGGCAAGTTTAGAGGTCTACGAGCGAGATGGGACCATTAGGAAGATAAAGAAACTAAACGCAGATCTGAGTGAGAATAATGCTCTTTATTAGAAAGATACTCTCCAGCTCCAAGAAAACGTGCAGAAGGTCGGCCGAAGCCAATTCTTAGCCGTGGAGAAGGAAAGGATGAACGGTATGTGCGTAGTCGAAGAAGAACGAGAGAGAAGCAATCAAGCACTTGAGAAGGAGATAGAAAGCTGCAAGTTAGCCATCGAAAGTGAAAGACGATCTTTTAGGGATGCCATTAACCAAGAAAAAGAAAGAGCTACGCAAGAGATCGACAAAGTCAAGCAAGCAATCATATATGAAAGAGAGAACACTTCCGTTTGGAAGAGGAAGTCCATATGAACCAGGAATAGACTACTAGAGATGCAAAACTTGTACAACAACACCGTTCAAAGTCTGAACCAGAGCCAAGGTCAGAATGCTGAGTTAGAAGGGAGATTGACAGGGTTAGAGCAATCCTTTCAGACCTATCGTCGGAGGAATGGTTTCATAGAACTACAAGAACGAGAGCGTGAAATTGGTATGTTACGAGCTCAGATTGAGTCACTCGAGGCAACCATTTAGGATTACAGGGGGAGAATTAGGGTATTCGAAGAAGCTACAGCGGGTGGAGATAATTATTGGCGACGAAGACTTCATGATGCCTCCTAAATGATTCAAGACAGAGATCAGTTTTACATGACCATGATGGTGGAGATACGACAAGTTGCCGAACATGTGACGGATTTAGCTGCAGAAGCTGAAGCTCTTCGACCTTTCATAACCTCTGATAAGTGTTCAAAAGTACTATTTTTCTTACCCTTTTTACTCATATTATTGTTAGACTTAGGCTCATATTAGTTGCATAGTTAGCCATTCATGCATTAATCCATGTTTCCTTCCATCGTTGAGCTTGATTACATAACTTGGTAGTTTTTGTGGAAAAGATGCTGCTTTGGTGTGCTTTGTGTGTGTATGTGCAGGATCACTTGCCAAAGCAATGTCAAGCTAGTTTCCAGGGCAATGCATGAAGGATATGCCGAGCTAGTTGCCAGGGCAATGCATGAAGGAGACGCCGAGCCAGTTGCTATGGCAATTGTCGACAAAGAGAAAATGCAATAGGGATGTCGAAATTAATGACTTTACAAGCCCAAGATGACATGGAGCAAGGCCCAAGCCCAAAGGAATTTGATTGCCACGCAGAGATTAAAGAAGAATTAAATTCCAAGAAGATAGTAGAAGTTCTAATAGGAATAAAATTATAATAAAGAATTATATTCTTTAGAGATAATTTAATTCCAACTCAAACTCCTCCTCCAAGAAGAACTTTGGCCTAGCCCTATAAATAGCAAGGAGATTTCGACAAATTAGGGCAAATTTCGACAAGACCAAGAGAGGAAGCAAGGGGAATTTTCGACAAGCTTCATCCTTTTCTTTCTTGTTCGGTTGGGTTCATGCTAGGGATTGTTTATCTTGTGTTTCTTTGGAACCTAGCCATGAACTAAATCTACTTAGCTATGGTTATTGTGTTTTGTGGTTGTGAGAAACTATTGGTTTTTGTTTAGGTAATAAGAGTTTGCACGTTTTTTTTCAAGGTTTATTCATTCTTGGTTCTTATTCTTGTTTGCGAGTGAATTGGGAGAGGATCTCGTGATTTCATCCATTTATCTAATATCGGGAGAGTTAGATTCAAGAAACGAATGAATATGATCTTTATTCAATCCAATGATGGTGAAGATTAATCCGGCTTAGGAATAAGTTAAGGATTTCAATGGCTAAGAGGAGCGCAAGATTGGTTGTTGTTCACCCTTGATTCACGCAGGGATGTATTATCAAGGCATGCACAAGTAGCTAGAGTTTCGACTTAGGGATAAGAAGAAACCATTGAAGAACGCTCTGCCGAACCTTGAAGGTTGCTGTCCAGACGCCCAAGTAGTTGCCCAACTAGTTGCCCAGGCAACCATCGATTAGTTGCCAAGGCAACCCCGTTGTGCAAGTTGCCACGGCAACTGAGTTGCCCGTGCACTCTTTTACCAAGACGATCCAATCGGCTATCACACCTCAACTCACGATAACCTGGCCTATCTCTCTCAATTGAATTAATCTTTTCTTTTACTTATTTGCTTTCTAGATTAGTTAAACTTCTATAATCTTTTATTTGTGTTTTTATTTTTACAGTGCAAGAGACTAGATTCTTGAAGTAGCACCAATCCCTGTGGAGACGATATCTTTTATACTATAACTTGCGACGTGTATACTTGCACATTTGCGTAGCACTTATTATGCGCAACAAGTTTTTGGCCCCGTTGCCGGGGATTGGCAATAGCGACTTTGTTTTTACTTTCTTGCACTTTCTTTTTACTTTTCTTGTTTAAAAATTCAAAGGGCTAACAAACTTTGGTTTTGCATTGGTATATGACCAGGGCGAGACCGACTTCACCAGAATATCCCTTTGATCCAGAAATTGAACGAACCTTACAAAGGCTTAGACGAAGGATAAGAGAAGCAATGGCAAATCAAGACGGAAATATGAATCAAGATGTTCGAGCAGGAGGAGGAGTGATTCTTGCACGAAACAGAACTATTCGAGATTATCTTGAAGAAGATCTTGATGGACTTAACCCAGGAGTTGTCGCACCTGAAATTGAAGCCGACCACTTTGAGTTGAAACCGGTAATGTTTAATATGATCAACACAATAGGTCAATTTGGCGGCTCAACAACTGAAGATGCAGGACAACATCTGAAATCTTTCCTCGAGATTTGCAACTCGTTCAAGATACACAAAGTCACCCCCGATGTCCTACGATTAAGATTGTTCCCCTATTCACTGAGGGATAGGGCGAAACCATGGTTGAATAGCATTCCTGCCGGATCCATAGCATCTTGTACTGATCTTTGTCGTGATTTCCTTGCTAGATTTAATCCTACAAATTTGACTGATAAGCTTCGTAATGACATTACTTCTTTTCGGCAGGCAGATGATGAATCCATGTACGAGGCTTGGGAGCGATATAGAGAACTTCTACACAAATGCCCTCTACACGGATTCCCGGTGTGGACTCAAGTAACGATGTTTTACAACGCTGTGAATACACCAACAAGGATGACGCTAGATGCCTCGGCAAACGGCATACTCCTAGATAAGTTGCCGGAGGAAGCAATGCAAATTTTAAATAGGCTGGCCAAGAATGACTATCAATTCCCATCTACTAGAAGAGGAGGAGTTAGACGCCAAGCCACAATACATGAACTAGGATCATCAGATTCAATTTCGGCACAATTGGCCACTTTAACCAAGATGGTCCAGAACATGCAAAAACCAAACAACACACATGAAGTCAAGGTAATGGATTCTTTTTGTGAGTTATGTGGTGATAACCATAATTCTTATGAATGTATGCAGAATCCGGAATCCAGCTTCTATGTGGGGAATTACAATCGAAGCAATAACGTGATGTCCAATACATACAATCCAGCTTGGAAGAAGCACCCAAATTTTTCATGAAGTAATCCCAACAATGCTCTAAACCAGAACAATCAGAATGCACAAGCATCGGGATTCCAGCAGAATATGCCATAGCAACAGATGCTGCAGCAACAACCGACGACATCTAGTTCTTTGGAAAATTCTCTAAATGCTTTTATGATGAAAACTGAATCTTATATGGCTGAGAATAGTAATTTCATAAAAAGAACTGATGCTTTTATTAACAGGACCGAGATGAGATTGCAAAACCAAGAGGCGGCAATCAAATCATTGGAAAATCAAGTCGGGCAGTTTGCTCAAAATCTGAACACTAGACCACAAGGAGGTTTATCTAGCGATACTGAAGTCGCAAGAGGAACTGGCCATGAGCAATGTAAGGCAATCACCACCAGCAGTGGCCAACAACTTAGAGAGGTTCAAACCCGCTCGTCAAACAAAACTCCACAAAAAGATCAAGACGAACCTAGCGGCAAAGCCTCAGATACTGAACTAGGAATTGCCGCGGCAATCGGCAATAAGCATGCCTCGGAAACCGACGATGCCTCGGCAACTTGCGATAAGCACGCCTCAGCAACCCAGTTGATACCGCCTCGGTAACTCCAGATGTCCCAGCAATGCCGTCAATCAGGTTTTAAACCAATGAAAGGATCGAAGATACCCGACTTCCACCACCATTTCCACAAAGGTTGAAGCGACAAAAGCAAGAATACCAATTCAAGAAGTTTCTTGATATCCTAAAGCAAGTCCACATCAACTTGCCATTGGTGGAAGCAATTGAACAAATGCCAAACTATGCCAAGTTTCTTAAAGACATTGTGTCCAAGAGAACAAGGCTAGGAGAGTTTGAAACAGTTGCCGCGACAGAGGGATGCATGGCAATGTTGCACAATCGTATGCCACCTAAATTGAAGGATCCCGGAAGTTTCACAATACCCTGTTCCATTGGAAATCACTATGTCAGGAAAGCATTATGCGACCTTGGGGCTAGCATAAACTTGATGCCTAAATCGGTTTTCCAAAAACTAGGAATCGGGAAGGCAAGACCTACAACAGTCATGCTGCAGCTAGCTGACAGATCCTATGTGCATCTAGAGGGAAAAATCGAAGACATACTGGTAAAAGTCGATAAATTTATTTTTCCCGCTGACTTTATTGTTTTGTATTGTGAAGCAGATGAGCATGCACCCGTCATTCTCGGGAGACCATTCCTAGCAACAGGGAGAACCTTGATTGATGTTGAAAAGGGAGAACTCACAATGAGGGTGAATGACCAGCAAGTTAAACTAAATGTGTTCCAAACACTAACAGAAGAATGTCAACTACTTCATGCCACGGCAGAGTTTAACTTTGATGAGGAATTTAGTTGCCTCGGCAACTACATTGCCGACCAAGAGGAACATGAGAAGTATGAAGAACCGGTCGATGAGGAACAACCAGAAGAGGCAAATTGGCTAGTCAACCGACCAGGTACATACTTTGAACCACTGGACTACTCAGGTAAGGAAGGTAAGCCCGAAAAACCCTTTATTGAACAACCACCAATTCTTGAGTTGAAACAATTGCCAGAGCAACTAAAATATGTATACTTAGGGACCGATAATACATTGCCTGTAATTATTTCTTCTAAGTTACAGCCTGAGCAGGAAAAGAAGCTGATCAAGATGTTGAAGCTACACAAAAAGGCAATAGGGTGGACAATTGCCGACTTGAAGGGAATTAGCCGGTGTGCATGCACAAGATCTTGTTGGAAGATGATCACAAACCTTCAATTGAGGCCCGGAGGAGACTGAATCATGCCATGAAAGGGGTTGTAATGAAAGAAATCATCAAGTGGCTTGACGCCGGCATTATATACCCTATCTCGATAGTACGTGGGTAAGCCCGGTAATGTGTGTACCGAAAAAGGAGAGGTATAACAAATGTAAGCAATGAAAATAATGAACTTATCCCAACCAGGACTGTGACCGGTTGGAGGGTTTGTATGGACTATCGAAAGCTAAACAAAGCTACTAGGAAAGATCACTTCCCATTACCCTTTATTGATCAAATGCTTGACCGTCTTGCAGGTAAACCCTTTTATTATTTTCTTGATGGTTATTCAGGTTACAATCAGATTGCCATAGCACCAGAAGATCAAGAAAAGACAACCTTCACATGCCCATACGACACTTATGCCTTCTGAAGGATGCCGTTCGGATTGTGTAACGCCCGGCAACCTTCCAAAGATGCATGATGGCACTCTTTTCAGACATGGTTGAAGACTTCCTTGAGATCTTCATGGATGATTTTTCGGTTTTTGGTAATGACTTTGACGGCTTCCTCGGCAATTTAGAGAGGGTGTTGGCAAGATGCGAAGAAACGAATTTAGTCCTCAATTGGGAGAAATGCCACTTTATGGTAGATAAAGGAATAGTGCTCGGCCACAAGATTTCATCCAAGGGAATTGAAGTAGACAAAGCCAAGGTGGACGTGATCGAGAGATTACCCCCACCAAATTCGGTTAAAGGAATTCAAAGTTTTCTCGGACATGCAGGTTTTTACAGGAGGTTCATTCATAATTTTTCTAAAATTACTAAACCCTTGTGTAATCTGCTTGAACATGATAAAGTCTTCGATTTTGATGATTCTTGCAATCAAGCATTCGAAACCCTAAAGAAAAAGCTTGCCTCGGCACCCATTGTCGTTCCACCAGATTGGACGCTACCTTTTGAGCTCATGTGTGATGCAAGTGATTTTGCAGTAGGAGCAGTCCTAGGCCAACGCACAGGTAAGACCTTCCATGTGATATACTACGCTAGTAAAACTCTTAATGGTGCTCAAGTGAATTACACAACAACGGAGAAAGAGTTACTAGCTGTAGTTTTCGCATTTGACAAGTTCCGATCCTATTTAATTGGTACAAAGGTAATTGTTCATACGGACCATTCGGCAATCAAATACTTATTTGCTAAAAAGGATGCTAAACCTCGTTTGATTCGTTGGATATTACTTTTACAAGAATTTGATATTGAAATTAAGGACAGGAAAGGAATAGAAAATCAAGTGGCCGATCACTTATCACGTTTGGAACGCAATAGGGAGGAGGACGCGGATCTAGAGATATGCGATGCATTCCCGGATGAACAAATTCTAGTTGCCTCGGCAACCCTCAACGCCTCGGCAACCCTAGACGCCTTGGCAACCCTTGACGCCTCGGCAACCCTCGATGCCTCGGTAACCATGGATGCACACGCTTCGACAACTCTCGACGCCGCAGCAGTCTTTGACGTGCACGCCTCGACAATTTTGGGAGCAGTCGCCACGGCAGCACATGCCTCGGCAATGCCCTGGTACTCGGATTTAGTTAACTTCCTTGTTTGTGGTATTTTTCCTTATGGCATTACTCACCAAGGGAAGAAGCGGTTCCGCCATGATGTTAAACATTACTTTTGGGGTGAGCCTCTTTTGTTTAAACAATGTGCAGATCAGGTTATACGCCGATGTGTCCCTGAAGAAGAGCAACAGAATGTACTCCGGCAATGCCATTCTTCACCCTATGGAGGACATTTTGGAGGAACTCGTACCGCGGCCAAAGTTTTGCAATCCGGTTTGTATTGGCCAACATTGTACAAAGATGCCCAAGACTTTTACAAGCAATGTGATCGTTGCCAGAGGACGGGCAATATCTCTAGACGACATGAGATGCCGCTCCAGAACATCATCGAGGTGGAATTGTTCGATGTGTGGGGGATCGATTTTATAGGACCTATCCCATCATCATTCGGCAACCTCTACATTCTACTTGCCGTCGACTACGTGTCTAAATGGGTTGAGGCAGCTGCAGTTCCCAACAACGATTCCAAGACCGTGCAAAGATTCTTGCAGAAAAACATATTTACACGATTTGGGATGTCGAGAGCAATTATCAGCGACGAAGGCAAGCATTTTGACAACAGACTAATTGCCAAGATGTTGCAACGCTTCGGCATATCACACAAGATCGCCGCGGCATATCACCCACAAACCAACGGGCAAGCAGAAATTTCCAACCGGGAGTTGAAGGGAATACTCGCGAAAGTTGTAAATCCCTCTAGGAAGGATTGGTCATTAAGACTAGATGACGCACTTTGGGCATATCGCACTGCATTCAAAACACCCTTAGGTATGTCCCCCTTCCGACTTGTCTATGGAAAAACATGCCATCTACCAGTGGAAATCGAGCACAAGGCGTACTGGGCAATCAAGATCGTGAATATGGATTGGGAAAGTATGGGACAAAAGCGTTTGATGGATCTCAATGAGATAAAAGAATTCCGTGCACTCGCCTATAACAATGCACGAATCTACAAGGAGAAAACAAAGCGATGGCACGACAAGAAACTATTGCCACGGCAATTCACGCCAGGGCAACTAGTTCTCCTATTCAATTCTCAGCTAAAACTTTTCCCGGGAAAGCTGAAATCAAGATGGTCGGGACTATTCGAAGTCGTCAAACCATTCTCTCATGGTGCCGTGATAATCAAGTCCATCTCTGACAACCATGAATTCAAAGTTAATGGACAAAGATTGAAGCACTACAATGGTGCCCATGTGGAACGTAACAAAGCAGTGGTCAACTTAGGAGATGCATGAGCATGCTCTCCTTTCAATATTTTCTTTTTCTTTTTATTTTTTATTTTTAGGAGATATTTTATTTTTCTTCATATTCTTTAGTTTTCAGGTTTTCTTTATTTTCTTTTTCACAACAAGACTCACAACTACTATGCTAAGGAAATTTACTGCCGAGATCCTTGCCCCGGCAACCAATGAAGAAGATGCCGCGGCAACCTATATCGTGCCTGCACAAGCTGATGCCACGGCAACCAAAGCTAAAGACATCTCGGCAACAAGAAAACAACCATCGCATTCAAGCAAGAGAATCAAGACACCGACCAAAAGGAAACTAGTCAGCTACGATGACGAACTCTCAGAGTAAGTCCTCGTATGCATTTTTATTTTTATTTTTATTTTATTTTTATTTTTTTCGTTATTTTTATGCATGCATTGAGGACAATGCCTCACTCGAGTTTGGGGGGGATTGTTATTAGTAGTTACCATGTTTAGTTACATTCATCTTAAGTATTACATTTAGGATACATAAATTGCTTGCCATGCCTTTAATTGGAACAAGAATTGCTTAGATTTGATGAATATTCAATGATGACTTTGCCAATGCACTTAATTGATAGAATTTTATGCTAGGATAACCATGGAAAAGCTTAGAATTTTACTATGATGCTAATTTTGATGAAACACTGTTGTGGTTTGATTGATTTAAGGAATTCTAGTAAACTTAGGTTGATAATTAACAAATTGGGGGATTAGAATAAAAATTGGATGAATGTTAGAGGTGCCCGAAATTTGCTCTAGCATGTGCTAAATTTTTTTTTTGATCACTAGAGGTGCCCGAAACTGGCTCTAGGATGTGTTAAAAAAAATTAACTAGAGGTGCCCGAAATCGGCTCTAGTCCAAGATGACATGGAGTAAGGCCCAAGATGACATGGAGTAAGGCCCAAGCCCAAAGGAATTTGATTGCCATGCAGAGATTAAAGAAGAATTAAATTCCAAGAAGATAGGAGAAGTTCTAATAGGAATAAAATTATAATAAAGAATTATATTCTTTGGAGATAATTTAATTCCAACTCAAACTCCTCCTCCAAGAAGGACTTCGGCCTAGCCCTATAAATAGCAAGGAGATTTCGACAACTTGGAAGAGAGCATTAGGGCAAATTTCGACAAGACCAAGAGAGGAAGCAAGGGGAATTTTCGACAAGCTTCATCATTTTCTTTCTTGTTCGGTTGGGTTCATGCTAGGGATTGTTTATCTTGTGCTTCTTTGGTACCTAGCCATGAACTAAATCTACTTAGCTATGGTTATTGTGTTTTGTGGTTGTGAGAAACTATTGGTTTTTGTTTAGGTAATAAGAGTTTGCACTTTTTTTTCAAGGTTTATTCATTCTTGGTTCTTATTCTTGTTTGCGAGTGAATTGGGAGAGGATCTCATGATTTCATCCATTTATCTAATATCGGGAGAGTTAGATTCAAGAAACGAATGAATATGATCTTTATTCAATCCAATGATGGTGAAGATTAATCCGGCTTAGGAATAAGTTAAGGATTTCAACGGCTAAGAGGAGCGCAAGATTGGTTGTTGTTCACCCTTGATTCACGCAGGGATGTATTATCAAGGCATGCACAAGTAACTAGAGTTTCGACTTAGGGATAAGAAGAAACCATTGAAGAACGCTCTGCCGAACCTTGAAGGTTGTTGTCCAGACGCCCAAGTAGTTACCCAACTAGTTACCCAGGCAACCATCGATTAGTTGCCAAGGCAACCCCGTTGTGCAAGTTGCCACGGCAACTGAGTTGCCCGTGCACTCTTTTACCAAGACGATCCAATCGGCTATCACACCTCAACTCACGATAACCTGGCCTATCTCTCTCAATTGAATTCATCTTTTCTTTTACTTATTTGCTTTCTAGATTAGTTAAACTTCTATAATATTTTATTTGTGTTTTTATTTTTACAGTGCAAGAGACTAGATTCTTGAAGTAGCACCAATCCCTGTGGAGACGATATCTTTTATACTATAACTTGCGACGTGTATACTTGCACATTTGCGTAGCACTTATTACGCGCAACAACCTCATACATGAAAGAAGCACCTAGGTTTATCAAGCTGCTCAGGGCTATCGAGAAGTTAGGAGATAGAGCTGGGGCTTATGTGTAGAACTCTACTTTGATATTTTGTAATCCAGACCCTTTAATTCCTATGAAAGTAGTTCAAAAGGGTGATTACCAGCGGAATCAATACCTTTATTTGCATACATTCTTGCATTGCATCATGACATTTGCATCATTATATATGCATTCATCTTTCTTTTCAAAAATATTAATAGTGTAAATACTGTGGCAGTTAAACTACAATATAAGCCGCAACCATTCCGCATCCATACTTTACTCGGTTCGAAAACAAA
Source organism: Hibiscus mutabilis (assembly GCA_019671005.1). NCBI lineage: Eukaryota > Viridiplantae > Streptophyta > Magnoliopsida > Malvales > Malvaceae > Hibiscus > Hibiscus mutabilis. Next base: position 18,694,062 of record CM033722.1, on the reverse strand, counting down.
TTAATGGAGGACAGAATAGTCAGTTTGGAAAAGGGGCAGAAAGATTTGGAAGCACGTTTTGATGAAGCCAAACGGAGCCTCAGCGAGCAGATCGCTCAATCACAAGCTGCGATAGTATCCAACATAACTGCATTGCTGGCAAAAAGCCTTGGGAAAGAAAAGGTTACAGACGAAGTCGCCCAAGAGCCAGAAGGTATCACATCTTACAGCAAGGTTAAACCAATGACGCCAAGTCTGGCAAAAAGAGTGTATATTAACCCTATCGAGATATCTGCTAGTCATCAGGCAAGGGCATCTGAAAGCCAACCCATTAATGCAGAGGCATTCTACGAAGAAGAGGTGCCAGATCTAAATTTGGTCGAGAAAATTAGAACAGAAGTGGAAAAGAAATGGGAGGAAAGATTTTGCCTCATGGAAGAAAAATTTAGAGCACTGTAAACCACAAATGAACCAGGGAATGAGGCTAGTGATCTGAGCCTGGTATCTGACCTTGTTCTACCACCAAAATTCAAAAATCCAGAGTTCAAAAAATATGATGGAACTTCATGTCCTTCCGCGCATGTGACCATGTACTGCCGAAAGATGGCAGCCTTCATCAAGGATGAGAAGCTTTTAATCCATTGCTTCTAGGATAGACTGACTAGAGAAGTACATCAAGACCTGGAAAGACCTTTCGAAGGCGTTCATTGAGCAGTACAAATATGTGACAGATATGACCCCCAGTAGTATCATGTTGGAAAACATGGGGGCAAAAGTATAACGAGAGTTTGCGACAATACGCCCAGAGGTGGCGAGAGGTGGCCGCTCAGATCTAGCCACCAATTCTCGAACATGAGATTACGCCCCTATTCGTGAATACTCTGAAGGGACCACTATTCGATCGCCTCATCATTAATACAACTCAGAACTTTGCAGATTTAATCAGGACTGAGAAGTCCCTCGAATTAGCAGTCAAGAGCGGCATGATTGATAGTGGGGATAGCTCTCGAAAATACAACAAGAAGAGGGAGAATGAGGTAAATGCTACAAGTACTTACAATGCCTCAAAGAACTTTACAGTCTTTCAACCGCAAGCATCGACAGGGAAAGCTCAGAACCAAAGAGAAAAAAGAGCTCTAAGAAAGGAAAAAGTGAAAACAACCTTTACTTTGTTGCCAGTTTCATACTTCGAGCTTTATTCTCAGTTGCACTAAGCTGATTTGGTTCGCTCATACTATGTTACTTCGTTCAAACCTCCGTTTCGATCATGGTATGATCCTAACGCACATTGCGATTATCATGGCGGTGCCCCTGGTCACCCTACAGAAAATTACCTTGTATTCAAGAAACTCGTACAGAGTCTGATCAATTTTGGGGTATTAAAGTTCGAGGAATTGAACGTGCCCGCTAATTCGTTACCTAATCACGAGAACTGCTGAGTGAATGCTATTGAGGAGTACTCTGCCAGAAAGGCTAAAGAGGATGTGTCAACAATTAAGTCTCCCTTACGGTGGGTTTTCCAACAATTATGCATGGCTCGCTTGATCGACATGGGCATGGTAGTGGCACATAAGGGGTGTATAGCTTATTGCGAGTTCCACCAAGATGAAGGGCATGACATCTAGCAATGTGAAGAATTTAGGAGACTGATTCAACAACTGACGGATAGTAAGAAGATAGAGTTCTTTGAGGAGGCTGTAGGAAGGCAGGGGTTAGATGTATGTGCATCAGATAGCCCCAACCTCAAGTATGGGAGAGACAGACCTTTTGTCGTCTCCTTTAGATAAGAGAAAACAAGTTCATCTCAAGGAGCAGCTGTAAAGGTGGCCCCTAAAATCATCATTTCAGCACCAGCCCCGTTTCCATTCAAGGACATGCGGCGAACTCCTTGGAATTATGCCGCTAACGTGACTATACCAAAGAAGCTGAAGCCGGATGAGGAGAAAGAACGAATGGTTGAAGAAGAGCCAACACAGAAAGATGAACAGACAAAGAAAGATAAAATTGTCAATGAAGTAGGCCACTTCACGGGGAGCGGCAGGTGCTACTCTTCGGAAGTCTTGAAATCGACTGAAGCAACAAAAGATAAGGGAAAGGGTGCATCAACGGGTCCTACTCAGATATTCGGCGAGGAGTTTCTGAAGTTCCTGAGGCACAGTGAATACAGTGTAGTGGAGCAGCTGCGAAAATAGCCAGCAAGGATTATGGTGTTGGAGCTGCTTTTGAGTTTCGAAAAGCATCGTGATGCATTGTTAAAGGTGTTGAACCAAACGTTTGTACCCGGTGACATTTCTGTATCTAAACTAGATAGGATAGTGGGGCATATCACCGCATACAACCACATCACCTTTAGCGATGACGAGATCCTGGAGGGAGGTATGTGGTCCACCAAAGCTCTCAACATCACGACCCATTGCAAAGGTTATGTTTTGCCAGGAGTATTGATCGATAATGGGTCGGCGTTAAATGTACTACCGTTGGTGACTCTAAAAAAGCTACCAATAGATGATTCCCATATGAAACCCTGTCACAACTCTGTGAGAGCATTTGACGGTACTCAAAGGGGAGTACTTGGAAAGATTGAGGTACCTTTGTTGAATGGGCCGATAGAGTACACGATTGATTTCGTGGTAATGGACATAAAGCCATCCTACAGTTGCTTATTAGGAAGACCATGGATTCACTCTGCGGGAGCGGTTCCCTCATTACTCCATTAGGAACTAAAATTTGTGATCGAAGGTAAGCTGGTCACTATAGAGGCTGAGCAAGAAATCATCACCTCGATAACGTCGGATGCCCCTACATCCAGAATGATGAAGATGCCTTGGAATGCTCTTTCTGAGCATTAGAGCTTGTAAATGCGACATTCGTGGCGGAAGGCAATCAGATCCCCTGCCCCATGTTATCTAACTGTACCAAGATGACCGTTTCTGAAACTTTGGGTCGAGGAGCTAAAACAGGAAAAGGGCTAGGAAAGAGATTACAAGGAAGCCTACAACCCAGAAGTGTCATCACCAAGAAATATCGTTTTGGGCTTGGCTACAAACTAAGTGTTCAACAGAGGAGAGAGGAATACCGAAGGAAAAAAGAACAATGGAGGACCAGACTCAAGGGAGAAGACATTTCATGGAGACCGATGTCTTTCCCTCATGTAAAGGATATTTTTGTCTTTGGAGGAATCGACCGTAAAGGACAGAAAGTAAAAGAAGTAATTCGAGAAAATGACACTTAACCAAAATGAGATGTTTAGTGAATCTCTTAAAGGGATGTCCATCAACATGATAGCTGAAGATGACAACGGCAACAACATGTTGACTAGCATCCGCCCTTGCCGTCCCGGGGAAACACTTGATAACTGGAGCTACGTTGATCTACCTGTAGTCTTTAGGGCCAGATCAGAGTAATGCTCTGAATTAACCCTTTTGTTTTTGCCCATAGGCAATAGGGATCTTTTGTATAGGGCACCTATGTTAACTTTTTGTTTGCAATGAAAGAATATCTTCCCCGTTTTCTCAAATGGCAAACATTTCATTTACTTTATTCATTCATTCTTACTCATATTCATTCTCTTCCCAATACATTCGTTCTCATTTCATGTAGGGTTCCTATAATTAACTGCATGAATGATTCTAAATTCAATCCCGAGGAAGATTTTGAAGGCCTCAAGATCTTGGCAGAAATTGAGGAGAAAGACGAGGCGAATTGTGAGGTCCTTGAAGAGTTGGTAAGGAAGATGGCCAACAAAGAAAAGAAAATCATGCCCCACCAAAAAGAAATAGAGGTTGTGAACTTGGGAACCAAAGAGGAGATAAAATAAGTGAAAATCGGGACTACATTTTCCTTAGAAACCTGCATGAGCTGATAGCCCTGCTCCAAGATATAAAGAACGTCTTTTCTTGGACTTATCAAGATATGCCGGGGTTGAATACATACATAGTAGTGCACAAGCTGCCAACGAGGCCAGAATGCAAACCAATCCAACAAAAGCTTAGAAGAATGAGGACTAATATGCTGTTAAAAATCAGAGAAGAGGTGAAGAAGTAGTTTGATGTTGGCTTTCTGGAAGTTGCCAAATACCCTGAATGGGTTGCGAACATCGTACCGGTGCCGAAGAAGGATGGAAAGATCCGCATGTGTGTAGATTAAAGTGATCTCAATCGAGCAAGCCCTAAAGACAATTTCGCTCTGCCACATATTGACCGTTGGTTGACAATACCGCGGAACACTCATGGTTCTCATTCATGGATGGTTTCTCAAGATACAACCAGATAAAGATAGACCCAGAAGACATAGAGAAGACTAAATTTATAACCATGTGGGACACGTTTTGTTACAAGGTGATGCCTTTCGGACTCAAGAACGCATTGGCGACCTATCAAAGAGCGATGGTGACTCTTTTCCATAATATGATGCACAAAGAGATAGAAGTATACGTGGATGATATGATCGCTAAGTCCCGAACCGAGAAAGAGCATCTTTGAAACTATTCCAAAGACTATGAAAATACCAGCTGAAGCTCAACCCGGCTAAATGCACCTTCGCAGTCACGTCTAGAAAAATTTTAGGGTTTGTAGTGAGCAAGAAGGGGATTGAGATCGATCCAGAAAAAGTAAAGGCTATCCAAGACCTCCCACCGCTTCAAACTCAGAAAGAAGTTCGAGGTTTCCTAGGAAGGTTAAACTATATCTCCCGTTTCATTTCTCAATTAACAGATAAATGTGACCCTGTCTTCAGACTACTTAGGAAGAATAACACAGGGGTTTGGGATGAGGAATGTCAAGAAGCTCTAGAGAAGATAAAAAAGTACTTGAAGAATGCTCCGATTTTAGTCGCACCAGTACCAAACATGCCTTTGATCCTTTACCTGATAGTTTTTGAAAATTCGATGGGTTGCGTGTTGGGGCAGCATGATGAGTCTAGGAAGAAGGAAAGAGCCATCTACTACCTAAGCAAGAAGTTCACTGATTGCGAAGCACGGTACTTGCCAATTCAGAAGCTATGCTGTGCTTTGGTTTGGACAACCAAAAGGCTTAGACATTACATGTTATATCACGCCACCTGGTTGATATCCAAATTGGACCCCTTGAAGTTTCTAATAGAAGCACCAGCATTAATCGGAAGGATGGTTTGTTGGCAGATGCTGTTATCCGAGTTCAACGTTGTATATGTGAGCCAAAAAGCTGTAAAAGGAAGTGCTATAGCAAATTTCTTAGCTAGCCGTGCTTCAGATGATTATGAATCGTTGAACTTCAATTTCCCATATGAGGACTTGATGTGCATTACAACTGAGGAAGATGTTGTTTCAGATGACAACTTGTAAAAGCTTTACTTCGATAGAGTCTCCAATGCTCTTGGTCACGGCATAGGAGCCGTGCTAATTTCTCCAGAAAATGTCTACTATCCCTTCACCAGCAGATTGAAATTCTTTTGCACAAACAACATAGCTGAATACGAAGCCTATGTCATGGGACTAAATACAGCCATTGAAAGAAAGATCAAAGAACTTTGAGTATTCGGAGATTCAGCCTTAGTGATCTATCAGTTATGAGAAGAATGGGAAACTAGGGATCCAAAGCTGGTCAAATACTACGAGTTGATCCAAGAGCTCATCAAAGAATTTGAAAAGGTCAGCTTCACCTACCTTCCTAGAGAAGACAACTAGATGGCGGACGCCTTGGCAACCTTGGACTCCATGTTCAAAGCAAATACGAAAGCAGAGATAAAGCCAATGGAGATGCAGACTTTTGAGAGGCCGGCTCACTGTTGTATGTGCAAGATGAAATAGATGGCAACCCTTGGTATTACGATATCTTGCAGTATATCAAGTTTCAAACATATCCCGAAGGGGCAAATGAAAATGACCGAAAAACACTCAAAAGGATGGCAACATGTATGTTTTGGACAGAGAGGTTCTATACAAAAAAAGCCATGATCAAACGTTGTTGAGATGTGTAAATGCCCGGGAGGTGAAAGAAATTATGGCAGAAGTGCACGATGGTTTGTGTGGAACCCACGCCAATGGTCTATCATTAGCCTGAAAAATCATGAGGTATGGCTATTTCTGGTCGACTATGGAGGGAGATTGCATCGATTATGGCAAAAAATGCCATAAGTGCCAAGTATATGCCGACAAGATCCACGCTCCTCCTGTACCTTTACACACCATGAAATCACCTTGGCCGTTCGCAGCATAGGGAATGGATGTCATTGGACAAATTCATCCGAAGGCTTCCAACGGGCACCGTTTTATTCTGGTTGCCATCAATTACTTCACTAAATAGGTAGAGGCAACATCTCACGCCAATATCACAAGGACGACGATGTGCAAGTTCTTAAAGAAAGAGATTATTTGTTGATATGAGTTACCGAAAAGGATTATCACCGACAATGCTTCTAACCAAAATAACAAATTGATGACTGAGGTGTGCAACTAGTTCAAAATAACACACCATAATTCCACGACCTACCGTCCTAAGATGAATGAGGCAGTAGAAGCGGCAAACAAGAACATAAAGAAAATCATTACGAAGATAATAGACACCTACAAAGATTGGCATGAAAAACTTCCATTTGCTCTGTTCGCCTACCGGTCATTTGTTCGCACATCAATAGGGGCAACGCCCTATTTTCTAGTATACGGCACAGAGGCGGTACTACCCATTGAGGTTGAGATTTCGTCACTCCGAGTTCTGAATGAAGTAAAACTGGATGAATTAGAGTGGGTGCAAACCAGGCTCGACCAGTTAAATCTCATCGAAGAAAAAAGGCTGAAGGCTGATAAGTGTTCAAAAGTACTATTTTTATTACCCTTTTTACTCATATTCTTGTTAGACTTAAGCTCATATTAGTTGCATAATTAGTCATTCATGCATTAATTCATGTTTCTTTCCACCGTTGAGCTTGATTACATAAATTTGGTGATTTTTGTGGAAAAAGATGCTGCTTTGGTGTGTTTTTGTGTGTGTGCAGAATCACTTGCCTAAACAAGGCTAGAACCAGTTGCTAGGGCAGTGCATGAAGGAGATGCCGAGCTAGTTGCCAGGGCAATACATGAAGGAGATACCGAGCTAATTGCCAGGGAAATTATCGATAAAGAATAAGGTGATATGGTAGTCGAAATTGATGACTAGACAAGCCCAAGATGACGTGGAGCAAAGCTAAATCCCAAAGGAGTTTGATTTCCATGAAGAGGTTAAGGAAGAATTAAATTCCAAGAAGATAGGAGAAGTTCTAGAAGGAATATAATTATAATAAAGAATTATATTCTTTAAAGATAATTTAATTCCAACTTAACTTCCTCCTCAAAGGACTTTGACCCAGCCCTATACATAGATCACCAAGCCGTCAACTCCAAGAGGGCAGGAGGAGAGAATTTTTGACAACATCAAGGGCAAGGAGGATTTCGACAAAGCTCCATCCATTCTTCATCTTTTTCTTTCTTGTTCAATTAGGTTCATGCTAGGAATTCTTTATCTTGTGTTTCTTTGGAACCTAGCCATGAACTAAATCTATTTGGCCAAGGTTATTGTGTCTTGTGGTTGTGAGAAACTATTGTATTTTGTTTAGGTAATAAGAGTTTGCACTTTTCTATTCAAGGTTTATTCATTCTTGGTTTTTATTCTTGTTTGCGAGTCAATTGTGATAGGATCTCGTAACTTCATCTATTTATCTAATATCGGGAGAGTTAGATTCAAGAAAATAATGAATATGATCTTTATTCAATCTATTGATGGTGAAGATTAATTCGGCTTAGGAATAAGTTAAGGATTTCAACGGCTAAGAGGAGCGTAAGATTGGTTGTTGTTCACCCTTGATTCACGCAGGGATGTATTATCAAGGCATGCACAAGTAGCTAGAGTTTCGACTTAGGGATAAGAAGAAACCATTGAAGAACGCTCTGCCGAACCTTGAAGGTTGCTGCCCAGACGCCCAGGTAGTTGCCCAACTAGTTGCCCAGGCAACCATCGATTAGTTGCCAAGGCAACCCCGTTGTGCAAGTTGCCACGGCAACTGAGTTGCCCTTGTACTCTTTTACCAAGACGATCCAATCGGCTATCACACCTCAACTCATGATAACCTGGCCTATCTCTCTCATTTGATCTCATCTATTCTTTTACTTTATTGTTTTCTAGTTTAGTTATTAGTTTAAACTCCTATAAACTTGTATTTGTGTTTTTACTTTTTATAGTGCAAGAGATTAGATTCTTGAAGTGGCACCAATCCCTGTGGAGACGATATCTTTTATACTATTACTTGCGACGTGTACACTTGCACAATTGCGAAGCACTTATTACGCGCAACAAGTTTTTGGCGCCGTTACCGGGGATTGGCAATAGCGACTTTGCTTTTATTTTCTTGCACTTTCTTTTTATTTTTATTGTTTAAGATTCAAATGGCTAACAAACTTTGGTTTTGCATTGGTATATTACCAGGGTGAGACCGATTACACCAGAATATCCCTTTGATCCAAAAACCGAACGAACCTTACAAAGACTTAGACGAAGGTTAAGAGTAGGAATAGCTAATCAAGATGGCAATATGAATCAAGATGTTCCCGCAGGAGGAGGAGTGATTCTTGCACGAAACAGAACTATTCGAGACTATCTTGAAGAAGATCTTGATGGACTTAATCCAGGAGTTGTCGCTCCTGAAATTGAAGCCGACCACTTTGAGTTGAAACCGGTGATGTTTAATATGATCAAAACAATTGGTCAATTTGGCGGCTCAGCAACTGAAGATGCACGACAACATCTTAAATGTTTCCTCGAGATTTGTAACTCGTTCAAAATACACAGAGTCACCTCCGATGTTTTACAATTAAGATTATTCCCCTATTCACTGAGGGATAGGGCGAAAGCATGGTTGAATAGCATTCCTACCGGATCAATAGGATCTTGGACCGATCTTTGTCGTGATTTCCTTGCTCGGTTTAATCGTACAAATTTGACTGATAAGCTTTGTAATGACATTACTTCTTTTCGGCAGGCAGATGATGAATCCATGTACGAGGCTTGGAAGTGATATAGAGAACTTCTACACAAATGCCCCCTATACGGATTCCCAGTGTGGACACAAGTAACAATGTTTTACAACGCCGTGAATACACCAACAAGGATGATGATAGACGCCTCGGCAAACGACATACTCCTAGATAAGTCGCCGGAGGAAGCAATGCAAATTCTAAACAGGCTTGCCAAGAATGATTATCAATTCCCCTCTACTAGAAGATGAGGAGTTAGACGCCAAACCACAATACATGATCTAGGATCATCAGACTCAATTTCGGCACAATTGGCCACTTTAACCAAGATGGTCCAGAACATGCAGAAACCAAACAACACACGTGAGGTCAAGGTAATGGATTCCTTTTGTGAGTTATGTGGTGGTAACCATGATTCTTCTGAATGTATGCAGAATCCGGAATCCAGCTTCTATGTAGGGAATTACAACCGGAATGACAATGTGATGTCCAACACATACAATCCAGCTTGGAAGAAGCACCCGAATTTTTCATGGAGTAATCCCAACAATGCTCTAAACCAAAACAATTAGAATGCACAAGCATCGAGATTCCAGCAGAATATGCCACGGCAACAGTTGCCGCAACAACAACCGACAACATCTAGTTCTTTCGAAAATTGTCTAAATGCTTTTATGTTGAAAACTGAATCTTATATGACTGAGAATAGTAACTTCATAAAAAGAACTGATGCTTTTCTTAACAGGACCGAGATGAGATTGCAAAACCAAGAGGCGGCAATCAAATCATTGGAAAATCAAGTCGGACAGTTTGCTCAAAACCTAAATACTAGACCGCAAGGAGGTTTACCTAGTGATACTGAAGTCGCAAGAGGAACTGGCCATGAGCAATGTAAGGTGATCACCACTAGAAGTGGCCAACAACTTAAAGAGGTTCAAGCCCACTCATCAAACAAAACTCCAAAAAAAGATAAAGACGAACCTAGTGGCAAAGCCTCAGATGCTAAACTAGGAATTGTTGCGGCAACTGGCAATAAGCATGCCTCGGTAACCGACAATAAGGATACCTCAGCAACTTGCGATAAGCATGCCTCGGCAACCCCAGTTGATAATGCCTCGGCAACTCCAGTTGTCCCGGCAATGCCGTCAATCAGGTTCCAAACCAATGAAAGGATCGAAGATATCCGACTTTTACCACCATTCCCACAAAGGTTAAAGCTACAAAAGATAGAATGTCAATTCAAGAAGTTTCTTGATATCCTAAAGCAAGTCCACATCAACTTGCCATTGGTGGAAGCAATTGAACAAATGCCGAACTATGCCAAGTTTCTTAAAGACATTGTGTCCACGAGAACAAGGCTAGGAGAGTTTGAAACAATTGCCGCAACAGATGGATGCATGGCCATGTTGCACAATCGTATGCCACCTAAGTTGAAGGATCCCAGAAGTTTCACAATACCCTATTCCATTGGAAACCACTATGTCGGGAAAGCATTATGCGACCTTGGGGCTATCATAAACTTGATGCCTAAATCGGTTTTCCAAAAACTAGGAATTAGGAAGGCAAGATCCTATGTGCATCTAGAGGGAAAAATTGAAGACATCCTGGTAAAAGTTGATAAATTTATTTTCCCGCCGACTTTATTGTTTTGGATTGTGAAGCAGATGAACATGCACTTATCATTCTCGGGAGACCATTCCTAGCAACAGGGAGAACCTTGATCAATATTGAAAAGGGAGAACTCACAATGAGGGTGAATGACCAGCAAATTAAACTAAATGTGTTCCAAACACTGAGGCATGCCAACAATCCAGAAGAATGCCAACTTCTTCATGCCACGGTAGAGTTTAACTTCGACGAGGAATTTAGTTGCCTCGGCAACTACATTGCCGATCAAGAGGAACCTGAGGAGTATGAAGAACCGGTCAATGAGGAACAACAAGAAGAGGCAAATTGGCTAGTCAATCGATCAGGTACATACTTTGAACCACTGGATTACTCAGGTAAGGAAGGTAAGCTCGAAAAGTCCTTTGTTGAACAACCCCCAATTCTTGAGTTGAAACAGTTGCCAGAGCAACTAAAATATGCATACTTAGGAACCGATAATACATTGCTTGTAATTATTTCTTCTAAGTTACAGGCTGAGCAGGAAAAGAAGCTGATCAAAATGTTGATATTACACAAGAAGGCAATAGGGTGGACAATTGCTGACTTGAAGGGAATTAGCCCGGCAGTGTGCATGCACAAGATTTTGTTGGAAGATGATCACAAACCTTAAATTGAGGCCCAAAAGACTGAATCATGCCATGAAAGGGGTTGTAATGAAAGAAATCATCAAGTGGCTTGACGCCAGCATTATATACCCTATCTCTGATAGTATATGGGTAAGTCTGGTACAATGTGTACCAAAAAAGGGAGGTATAACGGTGGTAAGTAATGAAAACAATGAACTCATTCCAACCAGGACTGTGACCGGTTGGAGGGTTTGTATGGATTATCGAAAGCTAAACAAAGCCACTAGGAAAGATCACTTACCATTACCCTTTATTGATCAAATGCTTGATCGTCTTGCAGGTAAACCCTTTTATTATTTTCTTGATGGATATTCAGGTTACAAACAAATTGCCATAGCACCAGAAGATCAAGAAAAGACAACCTTCACATGCCCATACGGTAATTATGCTTTCTGAAGGATGCCATTCAGATTATGTAACGCCCCGACAACCTTCCAAAGATGCATGATGGCACTCTTTTTAGATATGGTCGAAGACTTCCTTGAGATCTTCATGGATGATTTTTCTATTTTTGGTAATGACTTCGACAGCTGCCTCATCAATTTAGAGAATGTGTTGGCAAGATGTGAAGAAACTGATTTAGTCCTCAGTTGGGAGAAGTGCCATTTTATGGTAGATGAAGGAATAGTGCTCGGCCACAAGATTTCATCCAAGGGAATTAAAGTAGACAAAGCCAAGGTGGACGTGATTGAGAGATTACCCCCACCAAGTTCGGTTAAAGGAATTTGAAGCTTTATTGGACATGCAGGTTTTTACAGGAGGTTCATTCATAATTTTTCTAAAATCACTAAACCCTTGTGCAATTTGCTTGAACATGATAAAGTCTTCGATTTTGATGATTCTTGCACCCAAGCATTCGAAACCCTAAAGGAAAAGCTTGCCTCAGCACCTATTGTAGTTCCACCAGATTGGACGCTACCTTTTGAGCTCATGTGTGATGCAAGTGATTTTGCGGTAGGAGCAGTCCTTGGCCAACGCACAGGTAAGACCTTCCATGTGATATACTACGCTAGTAAAACTCTTAATTGTGCTTAAATGAATTACACAACAATGGAGAAAGAGTTACTAGTTGTAGTTTTCGCATTTGACAAGTTCTGATCCTATTTGATTGGTACAAAGGTAATTGTTCATACGGACCATTCGACAATCAAATATCTATTTGCTAAAAAGGATGCCAAACCTCGTTTGATTCGTTGGATATTACTTTTACAAGAATTTGATATTGAAATTAAGGACATGAAAGGAATAGAAAATCAAGTGGCCGATTACTTATCACGTTTAGAATGCAATAGGGAGGAGGACGCAGATCTAGAGATATGCGATGCATTCCCAGATGAGAAACTTTTAGTTGCCTCGGCAACCATGGATGCGCACGCCTTGGCAACCCTTGACGCGCATACCTCGGCAACCCTTGACGCGCATGCCTCGGCAACCCTCGACGCCTTGGTAACCATGGACGCGCACGCCTCGACAACTCTCGATGTCGCAGCAGCCCTTGACCCTCATGCCTCGGTAACCATGGATGCGTATGCCTCGGTAACCCTCGACGCTTCGGCAACCCTTGACGCGCATGCCTCAACAATTTTGGGAGCAGTCGCCATTGCAGCATATGCCTCGGTAATACCTTGGTACGTGGATTTAGTTAATTTCCTTGTTTGTGCTATTTTACCTTATGGTCTTACTCACCAAGGGAAGAAGCGGTTCCGCCATGATGCAAAGCATTACTTTTGGGACAAGCCTCTTTTGTTTAAACAATGTGCAGATCAGGTTATACGCCAATGTGTCACTGAAAAGGAGCAGCAGAATGTACTCCGGCAATGCCATTCTTAACCCTATAGAGGACATTTTGGAGGAACTCGTACCACGGCCAAATTTTTGCAATCTGATTTGTATTGGCCAACATTATACAAAGATGCCCAAGACTTTTACAAGCAATGTGATTGTTGCCAGATGACAGGCAATATCTCTAGACGACATGAGATGCCGCTCAAAAACATCATCGAGGTGGAATTGTTCGATGTATGGGGGATCGATTTTATGGGACCTTTCGCATCTTCATTCGCCAACCTCTACATTCTACTTGTCGTTGACTACGTGTCTAAATGGGTTGAGGCAACTGCAGTTCCCAACAACGATTCCAAGACCGTGCAACGTTTCTTGCAGAAAAACATATTTACACGGTTTAGGATGCCGAGAGCAATTATCAGTGATGAATGCAAGCATTTTGACAATAGACTTATTGCCAAGATGTTGCAACGCTTCGGTGTATCACACAATATTGCCACGGCATATCACCCACAAACCAACGGGCAAGCAGAAATTTCCAACCAGGAATTGAAGGGTATACTCGAGAAAGTTATAAGTCCCTCTAGGAAGGATGGGTCATTAAGACTAGATGACGCACTTTTGGCATATCGCACTGCATTCAAAACACCCTTTGGTATGTCCCCCTTCCGACTTGTCTATGGCAAAACATGCCATCTATTGGTGGAAATTGAACACAAGGCATATTGGGCAATCAAGACCGTGAATATGGATTGGGAAAGTGCCGAAAAAAGCTTTTGTTGGACCTCAACGAGATAGAAGAATTATGTGCACTCGCCTATAACAATGCACAAATCTATAAGGAGAAAACAAAGCAATGGCATGACAAGAAACTATTGTCGCGGCAATTCATGCCAGGGCAACTAGTTTTTTTATTCAATTCTTGGCTAAAACGTTTCCCGGGAAAACTGAAATCAAGATGGTCTGGACCATTCGAAGTTGTCAAACCATTCTCCCATGGTGCCATGATAATCAAGCCCATCACTGACAAACATGAATTCAAAGTTAATGGACAAAGATTAAAGCACTACAATGGTGCCCATGTGGAACGTAACAAAAAAGTGGTCACCTTAGGAGATGCATGAGCATGCTCTTCTTTCGATATTTTATTTTTATTATTTTTGATTATTTTTATTTTTTTTCGAACTAATTATTATTTTTTTATTATTATATTTTTAGGATAGATTTATTTTCTTTTTTTTTATCCTTTTAAGTTTAAGAATCCCTTTACACATCTTTATTCATTTTCTTTTATTAGTTTATCTTTAATTTTAATCCTTATTTGATTTGTCTTTGAATTGTAGGAAAAAAGTTCAAGATAAAGAGGAATTTTGAACCAAGAAGGAAAACATCTTCAACAAGGAAATTAATGGGCTGAATCTAAGGCTTATATAAAGCCTCAAACTTACCCTAATTAAACCCCCTAGCTGTCACCCTTCCCCTAAACTGAAACCCCCTTTATTTTCTTTCTAAAATTAATCCCATCCACCATATTTACTACCTATCTTTTCTATATAACCCATCACCCTTAACTTCCAAAAAAAAACTATTCCTACTTTTCATATTGCAACTCTTTAGTTTCTTTTATTTTCTTTTCTTTGTTTTTACAAAACTCACAACCAAGATCATCCATGGCATCCAAAATTAAATTTTTGGTTCATCCAATTTCCTCCAAAGAACCAAGATACAAGAAGTTTGCTACACCGGTGGTTCAAGAAAGATTTCACTCCAAGTTTGAAAGCTGGAAGATTTACGAAGAACAAGGCTTTGAATACTCCAACACTCATCAAGATTTCGGCCTTGAACCATTCATCTTCGAGAGGATTGCACATCAAAAGTGGCAAATCTTTTGCCATCAATCGGAACCGGGTAACATCTCATGGGTAAGAGAATTCTATGCTCACTCACCTAACCCGGATAATCCTTATGTTTTTGTTCGTGACAAGGCCATACTCATAAGCCCCAAAAATGCCAGCACCTTTTACGGGCTTTACATTGAAAAGGACGAGCATCAAGCCTTTGTTGATCAAATCACGCCCAAGCAACTCGACAAGGTGCTTCAAGAACTCACTCAACCGGGAACTCATTGGAACGACGGTAAATACAAGGGCACGGTAAATCACCTTCGTCTTAAACCTAAGGGAAAACTATGGAATACGTTTGTTAAAACTTATTTAATGCCCACCACACACAATACTACCGTTGATATACCACGTCTTTTGCTCATACATTCTATTTTTCATAATCGCATCATTAACATTGGAAAAATTATTTGTGATGAGATTTTTGTATGTAGCTCAAAAGATAAGGGTTCTCTTTTCTTCCCTTGCTTAATTTCTATTCTTTGCAAGGAGATGCATGTCCTAAGTGAGTCCACCGATGAAAAGGCCCTACCAAAGTCCGGTTGGAATCAAGCACAAATCCGAAAGCTAATGGGAGAGGCACCGGAAAAATCTTCAAGGCCTTCAATTACCGTAGCAACTCCTGCCGCCCCGGCAATCCCTAATGCCCAAGCACCTAACACCCAGGCAACTCGGCCATCAACCTCGGGACACTTTGAAGCACTCTTGCAACCATTGGCGAGCAACCTAAGGCAAATTGAAGACTAGCAACTAATGTTCATGTGGTACATGAAGGAGCACAACAATGCCATCACCCAAGTCATCCTAGAAAAGTACCCGGATAGCCGCGTGCCGTTCCCAATCATTCCTGCCGAGATCCTTGCCCCGATAACCAATAAAGCAGTCGCCATGGTAACCGCAACAGATGATGCCACGACAACCAACCCTGAAGATACCATGGCAACCAAAGCTAAAGATATCCCAGCAACCACTACAAAAGCCAAAGGTAAAGCACCTATGCTCAAATCAACTCGTACGGAATCATTGTCTGATTTTTCATATTCGGACGAGTCCTCTATTGCACCAACAAAGACCGCACCAATTGAACCCTCTAAGAAAAAAGCCAATGACATTGATGAAGAGGACAATGAGGACAACCCTGTACGAGGATCGATTCCACCATCGGCAACAAGGAAACAACCATCGCGTTCAAGCAAGAGAATCAAGACACCGACCAAAAGGAAACTAATCAGCCACGATGATGAACTCTCGAAGTAAGTCCTCGTTTGCATTTTATTTTTCATTATTTTTATTTTTCTTTATTGCATGCATTGAGGACAATGCCTCACTCGAGTTTGGGGGGGATTGTTATTAGTAGTTACCATGTTTAGTTGCATTCATCTTAAGTATTGCATTTAAGATACATAAATTGCTTGCCATGCCTTTAGTTGGAACAAGAATTGCCTAGATTTGATGAATATCCGATGATGACTTTGCCAATTGCTTATAGGTAGAGGTTGCATGTGGTTTGGAGAAGATACATGATGTTTTCAATGTATCGATGCTTCAGAGATATAGATCGGAACCGTCGCATGTGATGCCTGTTGAGGAGATTGAGTTGAATTTAGATTTGACCTATGATAAAGAACCAATGTGAATTTTAGATTCTAGTAGCAAGGTTCATCATGGGAAGACCACTGAGTTGATAAAGGTGTTGTGACGATATCGTGGTGCAGAGGAAGCCACATGGGAAAGTAAGGAGGACATAAAGAAGCAGTTTCCCTACCTTTTTCTATTAGGTAAATTTCGAGGATGAAATTTCCTAAGAGGGGGACATTTGTAACCCCCCGAATTTGGGCCTAGATGTTAGCTAGATCAATTAGACGATTTAGGGGATCTAGGTTAGGAGGTTCGAGCTAGTTTCAAGAATTAAATCATAATAAATAGTTTTTGGTTAAAATAAAATATGAAAAAAATATTAAAAAAATGTTTAATTAATATTTTAAGGGTTTTATAAAGTTTAATTTGAAGAAATAAAGTCAGATTTTGGGACATTTTGGTCTGGTGACTAAAATGTAAAGTTTTAAAACTATTTTGGTTACTAAATCGTAAAAGGTTCAAAACGTAGAATCTTTAAGGAGCTAATTAACAATTTTTTAATCAAAATTCTCTTAATTTAAGCTATTTTAAATGGTTTTTAAAAGGTTATTTAATAAAAATAAAAGAGATTTGATTAAAAGGATTTTAATAACCAATTTCATATTCTTACGTACCTACTTTTGCTCTCAACTTTCTCAGCAGACAAACTATTAATTTCACTCTAAAATTCTCAGTAATCATTCCTTTTTTATTACCTTTTGATTTCCTAATTGATTCCTTTGATTTCTAGACCAAATCCTAATTGCTTACTTGAAGATTTGACTCAAATATTGCCAATTAAGAGAGAAATCAGCAACTAGAGGTGATTTTTGTTTCTCTCCTCTAATTAAAGGTTCTTTATTGAAATTGCCAAGTTCTTGATCCTTTACAATTGATTTTTGTTATGTGTTAATGATTAAATCATGGTTTTATAGTTTTAATTGGGGTTTGATGAGAAAATTGGATGAGTCTTGTTATGGATTTGTTTTGTATTGATTCTAATTGATTTAGATCATTTAAAATATATGTTTTAATGTTGTGAGAAGTGATTAATAAAATGAATCCCGAAACTAAGTGAATTGCTAATTTTCTAGGTTGTAAATAGTTAAATTTTGAGGTGATCATGGTGTTAGAAGGTTTCTGGAGGTAAAAGGATGGTATAATGTTGTTTTTGGATGTTAATTGATGTTGTTAAGATGTTAGATTAGTTAGGTTTTAGTTGGGCTTTGTTTAGGTTGAGTTTGGTGATGTTTTCGAATGTTTTAAGGAAGCATTTGATGGTTTTTAGTGAGGTGAAGTTGATGAGTTCTGTTGTTGTGTTTAGAGATGCATGGAAATGCATTAATCATCTGTTCTTGTGTGGGTAAAACATGGGAGATAGATCCTTCATCCTTTGGAGAGGTTTCAGAGGCTTCGAAAGCTTGATTTTGAATCGACAAGTGGAGTATTTGGTTGTCGGTGAGTGGAAACATGGTTTACTTCTTTTAAAAGATTTGTAGATGGTTTTTGGGAGTTTAAGTTTTAAACACTTATCTAAGCTCAGAGGTAAGTATTGGTTGATCTCGCTCTTGTTTTTAGTTTTGCAAAATACAATCTCATGCATATAATTATAATTTTGGATTACCTTTTGTTATATGCATGTTTTAGAAATGAAAGATGTTGCAAATGTTCATATATGATGATTATTGAGTTTTACAAATGATTTATGGAAAAATTTTGAGAATACTAGAATGCATGGTTTGATGTATTTGAAATTGGCTTGATTTGATGAATATATAAAACAGTGAGGTAATGTGGTTTTATTGAGTATATTGGCAAGTGGATGAGATTAAAAGTTAGAAGATATAGTTGGCTAGACATAGGGTTTAAAATGCACCATAATAAGTCACCTCATGTGTGTCGAGGGGTTAAGAGTGTGCCATGCTCCACCATGAGAACATCAGCGGTTGAGGGGTCAAGAGTGTGCCAATTCTCCCGCTAGTGGATTTATACATCATAACCGTTGAGGGCTGCTCCAGTTTGAGGATGTATGTGAAGTGGTCGAAGGAACCACTTGGGAAATCCGTGTATCCGATGTGTTTTTATAAATAGAAAAGGAAATGGTTTTTGGGTCACTTGAATGCCAATATATGATATAATGTATCATGAGAAATGGATTATATTTTGTATAATATGGATCACTTCGATCACAATCCCCGAGAATTGCCTTTGAAAAAGACGATGATAATTCCTAAGTATCATTACGACTCCCTTTTAAGCGAACAAATGGTCCTTCAACCAACTTGCATTCATTGATCAATTTTGAAAGTGGGGTATCCATGCTTGAAAAACGTTATTCATGTATAACGATAAAAATTCCTTGCCACAACACTCACAACGTATCTGAAGGCTTCGTAACAGCTATAACACGCAATGAGGACACCATTCAAGTGGTAGGAGGAGGACACATCCTCGACTCTGGCATATTTCAACTAACTCGTATCTCAACAGGCTGGGGTTACCTTGCCCTCGAAGTCACTCCTATGAGTGGCTCAACACTTAACTTGGCCCTCTCGGCCATGATCGTAACCATTTTATCGTCGCAACATTGATGCACCATTAAGATTCTAGTCTTAAGGAGTACGAACTTAATTTAAGGGCTTGCATTTACTAGACACCTTACTAAAACACCTAAACCACCCCGGGGTTTCCTAGATCCGGCTAAACCTAAGCTTTGATACCACTAAATGTAACCCCCTCGACCCAGATATCACATTTGCGCCTTAAGCCCAAACCAAAATCATAAAATTTTTCAAACTGGGTTTAGCCCAACAAAGTATTTATCAAAAACATTTAAAGCCAACAATTAAAAATATAAATAAATAATCAAAACAGTACCAATGAGTTCCAATTTAAATTTAAAACATTTGAACAATCGATTGATTAATAAAATTTCAAAATAAGGATTACAGGCTCCAACACTAAGGTCCTATGAATACACAACCCATTAAACACAAGTATCGTATTCTAGAGGTCACCATATGCTAGAATCTCGTACCGATAGTGTTCCTCGATCCTGCGAACCCATGATCAACCTACATACGGAAACAATAATTCCGATCGTTGAGATTACAAAGCTCAGTGGCAAACATCTACTCTACTATACTTCATGCTAATCATAAACATAAACATGCAAGCTAGTACGAGCAATAATGAGAGATAAATAAACACGTGGCACTACCACTAGTCTCCTAACACATGTTATCATCATAGCAATCATCATACGTGGCACACAAGGCCCAACCATACTAATCCCATGGCAATATAACATCATATAGATATGGGGCTATCTCTAGCTGCCCAACCATATAGTATAGCAAGAAAGCATTATACCATAACATATGAGTTAGGCCTTGTTCTACTAAGCATCAGGATCATACACTCTTTAGGGTGAGGCCCGAAACCACTAAGCATTGGGATACATATACCCATGCTCAGAATCTCTCATCAAGCATATTTGAATGAGTTCCGGTCCCACTAAGCATCAAGTTCATAAATTTAGAAAAATCTTTAACCATGGTGTTGCAACACTGTCTCACTGGGCATTCGGATCTTGTCAATCAAGGGTGACTCAACCAATACAAGTGTCCATATCAGCACACAGCAAGGACACTTCTACCATACCATGCACAACATAATACGATCCGCCAAGGATCTCATAGGGTTGCTATTACCACAAATCACCCAATTAAGTCACCAACTTGTTAATACATTATGGAAGTATACATTATTCATCCTTATTAATTATCTTTATTAATCCCCATTATTTTATCGATATTTTACCTGAGTATCAATAAGGTACCCTTAGGTATCAGCACTTATACATGTATCGATACCAATATCGCTTACTGTAAATTCTTAATTTTCACGAGTACTGGTACGACCAAAGCTCGTACCAATACCCTAATCACGAGTTCATACCATTCCCTCGAATTATGATATTACCACACTTTATTCAGTCCCTAAAGCTTATAAGAGTCATTATGGTTGGTTTACTAACGCATTCACCCAATTAATATTTATTTTCTGGTTCCATAATCATTTATTCGATTATTAACAATTATCATCTGAGCTTCCCTAAACAATCACTTGATCTGATATCTGATCCTAAATAATCCTCGCATATCAATTAATACCATAAGTATCAATTAACCATATACTTTAATGAATTCAAAATGTCAATTGCATAAAAATAGCTTTCCGAGTTCAAATAGAACCAGAACTACACCAATATATCCAGAACATTGAGAAACCCTCGGGTGGGGTCCTAAAAAACGTCAACATCTGGTTAACGACTGGTTAAGATCCAGTGATTCGGTGCGACGAGGTGTAGGGTAATATTGGTGCACCTGCAGGTAGTGATTCGGTGCAGTCGGGTATATGTGCACCCACGTGTAAGATCCAATGCGACGCGGTGCACCACAATAGTGTGCACCTGTCTGGCCAATCGTACGCCTACCCATAAGGGCATCGCGTGGTAGCCCGTGGGAGGCCCTTTAGTGGCCAGACAGTGGCAGTGAGCTCTAGCCTTACTATTCTTTGTCCATTGGTTTCGATGGTGGCCTCTGTTTGCGGCGGTGACTGCTGGAATGTGCCGAACTAGCTTATTCGATTCTTTTTTTCTTTACTTTGGGAAACGGCAACTCAGACAGTGACACGACGACAACTGTTGGACTCGTCTTGGTGAGACCTTTCCAATGGTGCCAACGGTGTCATGCACGGTAGCTCCGGCAGCCGTAGAACGAGGCTCAAAGCCTCTTTCTTTTTTTCCTCTTTCCCTCAAATTATCTCTTTTTTCTTCTCTCCCTCCTTCTTGCTTTTTCTCTCTCCCTCAAATTATCTCTTTTTTTCTTCTCTCTCCCTATTAAATCATCAACTACCTTTTTATTTTAAAACCTCCCACTTTTCTTTTCTTTTCTTTTCATTTTAAATTATCCTCACACATATGATCTCTTTTAATTTATCACAAAGCCTAAATTAAACTACCCTTGATTTGGGGTTCCAAACATAAGGCCCAAATAAATTGGGTTTGATGCCCAAATTTGCAAAGCCCAAAATTTGGGTCGTTAAAGGTGACCCTTCGATTTCTAGATAGTTTAGCTCTCGACGACAAGTAAATTTCTTAAATTATTCTTTCTCTCTCTTTAATATATTTATTATTATTTATTGTTATTAATTATTTTTAGGGTATGTCATTATTGAAGCTTGAAAAATTCTCTATCCTCTATTTATATGGGTCTAAATCGTTGACATCATGGATGACGTCATGCTTGCTTATTCCAGATCAGGATAAATAAACACATTATTCATGGCATGTCTGAATGCCAATGAGAGTTAGACACATGGCCATTGAATGAAAGATTTGGGTGAGAAAGGGTTTATCTGATTTAGATTGTGCTTGTTTGGGTCAAAGTGAACTGTAAAAGAAATGGGACCTGGGCCTTTGATATGTAAATAGACCCTGGTATTGTAAAAAGGGACATTATAAATAATATATGTGGTATATCTGGATTGAAATGGGTTTATTGTGGGATATTATATTTTATTTATCATTTATTTAGCTGTTTATTTATTTTTAAGAGAAAATTATTATATATGTACTACCCTGGGTAAAATTTGGGTATTACTGCTACCCCTTTTTGTTCATTACTGTGGAACAAGAATTGGGCAAAGACTATAAATACACGAATTTGGCCTAAAGCACCTGATTGTGATATGTGCTGCAAGGTCTTCTCATTACAAACTTTTACTCTTTCATCATTTTTAGAAAGCTTGAACAAGTTCTTCTCATTGGGAACTTTACAATCCTTCTATCAATGTTAACCGCGAAGTCTGAACTAGTTCTTCTCATGAACCCATTCATTCTTCTTGGCGATGTTGATCCATTTCTCTGCAATGGTGATGAATTGGCGAGCTCTTCATATTTGGAACTCCTCATTGTTCTTGTGAACACTAATCTTTCTCTCTATAAAGACATTGAATAAGCAAGCTCTTCTCATTAGGAACTTTTCACTCTTCTTGGAAACATTGATATACTTTTCTCTGCAAAAAGTTGATCCTCTTTCACTGTTGGGAATGTTGACGAAGTCTAGAAAAGTTGAACTATTCATTCTTCTAAAACGCGGCAAAGCTTGGAATCATTTCACTTTTCATTCCTTTGAAATCTTTTTCCACCTCTTTGTAAAGGTATTGAACAAGCGAGTTTTTCTCATTGGGAACTCCTCATTCTTTGTTGGAAATATTGGTCCACCTCTCTGTAAAGGTGTCAAACAAACAAATCTTTCTACAAAGTTGGTGAAGCCTGAAAAAGATAAACCATCCATTCTTCTAAAATACAATGAAACCTGGAATCATTACACTCTTCATTCTTCTAAAATGTTGATCCACCTCTCTATAAAGGTGTAGAACAAGTAAGCTCTTCTTATTTAGAACTATGGATTCTTTGTTGGGCAAACTCTTCTCATCAGGAGCTTTGTATTCTTTGCTATGCGAACTAATTCCATTAAGAGCTCAATATTCTTTGCTATACGAACTCTTTCCATTAGGAGTTTTGTATTCTTTGTTGTGCAAACTCTTCTTATTCGGAGCTCTTCATTCTTTGCTAGGAATGATGATTTACCACCTCCTCTAGGGAAAAATTGATCCTGCAAAAAGAAATACCATCAATTAGTGAAAACTCATCCTGAAATGACATGAGATATACTTGATTTTGACCTTGAAGCACTGAGATCTTTAGAGTCATTGCTTTTTTGACTAAAGTGTCTTGATCTTTCAATATGGAACTCGTATGAGCTCTTTTGTTCATCTTCTACTATTGATTGATCTTCTTCTATGTTTGGAACATATACGTGACACTTGAACTTTTGACCAATTAAATTGTGAACTTTCTTTATTTAAGCCCATGGTTAATCTCTCTTGCTTTCCTATATGATAATATGAACTTCCTTTTTCACTGAATCTGGTGTCTCAAAAGGTTGAAATCTTTGCCGATACCATGCCCCACTATTTTATGATGACCCGAAGGTTTTAGGATTGCACTTGCACTTTTTGTCTTTTGTAGACAAATAGAAAGTCTTTGCTGAGATATGTTTCTTCAAAAAGGAAGTCATGGGTTTATGTCTTTGCCTTAAAAAATTGTGGTTGAAATCTTTGGTAATCTTTGCTGGATTTGCTTCTCCAATCTCGAAGTCGTAGGTTGTAATCTTTACTTGTCCTTTGCTGATTCTTGTAAAATCCTGCCAAAATATGCAAAAATCTATGAATGTATGAGTTAGCATGCTCCTATCTTATGGATGCCTAACTATGTATGATGCATGAATGATGTAGTTGAGGACCATTTGGGTTAGCACTGATCTTCAGGAAAGCTCAAAATTTTCGTGCTTCATTTTTCATTAAAACTCCTTTTGCTGCCAAAGTAACTCATCTGACACTCAGGTTCAATCTTCGTGATCTCTACATTTTTTTGCTCTAAAGCACATTTCAAGTTTTCACTTTAGATTGCTTTTCTCAAAGCTTCCTTTTCAAATTTCACTTTGGTTTTTCTTTTTTCTCTTTTTCTCAAGGTGTCTTTTCAAGTTTTCACTTAAATTTTTTCTTTTTTTCCTTTTTCTTTTTTCTATTTTCTCTTTCTCTTTCTTTTTCTGCTTTTTTCTTTTTTTCATTTTTCTTGAAATACCCTTTCGGGTTTTCACCTCGTTTCTTTCTTTTCTTCTTTCTTTGCAATGATGTTTTTCCTTTGTTCCAAATAAGGCTAATTTCAATTCTGATGGAGCTCGAACTTGCTTTTTCATGGATTCTTTATATAAGCTCTTCTCTTGCTGTATCTCACAATGCATTTCTCAAAACACGAGTACTGGTGATAACTCATTTCTTAGAAAGTTGTCCTTGCTACTTCTTTATTCAGCTTCTTTGACAACATTCTTTCTCATGGTTCTAAAAGTGATCATCACTTTTGTCGTTCCAGCTTGCAAACTCTATTAATTGGAATACAACATATTCTTATGTCATGTTCTTTGTAGCATTGCCCCACTCTTGAATTCAGCTATCATTTTTGTTCACTCTAACATTCACAAAGCTTTCTTGTCTTGGGATGCCTTAGAAGTAATAATCTTTGCTTTTGAATAAGATGAACCTTTAGCAAATTGATATGGTAGCTGCTTTTCCCCAAAAGATAATTCACGTTCTCTCTTTACCCTAGGGTTGTCTATGTCGCTTTCTTGCAGTTTTTGTTAGAATGTTTCTGACACTCAGGGTTGTGTCTTTTCCTCGACATACTTTTCATCATTAAACAAGTACCAAGGCCTCCTCCTGTTTTACCTGCACTTAAAGGATTAGTACATCATAATAATAACCACAAAATTATTTTTTTATTGTATCTAATCAATTTATCTGCAAGATACTTGTTAAAACAATAAGTGAAAGGCTCAAAATATTATTTTACTAAATTTGAGAAAATTGAATAATTTGATAAGTCATGGAAAACATGATAAATTCAATGCAATGCCCAGGTATCCACAGTATGAAGGAGGCGAGATCCTATCAGCCGAAATAGAGCTTCCAACCCTGAAATTCTTCAAAATTACAGATTCTGAGAAGGTTTCATGCCAGATGCCTAACCTAAAAATGCTTTTGAACCATCATTTCGGGTTTTCAGCTCAAATCCTCCTTTGGTTTCAAGACGCACTTTGCGAATTTTCATCTTAAACCCCATTTTCTTTTGATTTTTTCTTTTTTCTCTATTTTTTATTTGATTTTGATTTTTTTTATATCTAAGGCTCCCTTTTGGGTTTTCACCATAGATATTTTTATTTTACAAAGCGCCCTTTTTGGGTTTTCACTCCGCCTTTTCTCTTTTTTAATTCTTTGAGCATAACATTTCTTGGCTGAGTCTGAGTCCATTAGATTGCTTAACTCATCTCTGTTCATCATCGTTAAAATTATCGCTCCTCCAAAAAGAGGACTATTTGATAATGTATAGCCCTTCCCAATTAGGCATCCATTTCCCACGGAAATCTTTATGAACTTGCAAGATCCTTTTTAAGCACGAGATCCCCTTCTCAAAATTCTTTTAGATGAACTTTCATTGTTGTGAGCTCGTATCATTCTTTCTTGGTACATCTAACAATGGAAAATTACCTTTAGTTTTTTTCTCTTCAATAAGATTCAATTGACCTTATCGAGCTTATACTCATTCTGCATCGCCCAATCATCTTTCAATACCTAATGACGGAATTTGAACCTCAATTATTCATACTGCTTCCATCCCATACACTAAAGAATACGATGTTGCCCCTGTTGAAGTGCACATGGTGGTTTGGTATGCATACACGGCAAACAATAATTTCTTATGCCGGTCTTTGCAAGTTTTTAAGATAATATTTTTGATGTCTATGTTTGCCAACTCTACTACCTCATTCATCACTGAACAATAAATTACAGAATCATGGTGTTTTATCTTGAACTGCTCACCAAACTTCTAATATCATCTTGTTGTTCATATTAGAGGCACTAGCAATGACGATTCTCTCTGGCAAACCATGTCGACAAATAATTTCTCTTTTCAAGAGCTTGCAAATTGTTCTACTTGTAACACTGACATAGGAAGCAACTTCCGTTCACTTGGTAAAGTAATTAATCACGACCAGGATAACATGGTGTTTATTGGGCTTTTGGATAAATTTTCCTTTTACACCACAAGGCATAAATTTTCCTTTTACAATACAAGGCATTGTATGCTGTCTCAAACATATGCTTCCAGGGGTTTGTTTCTTTTTTACTTTCTGTTATACATATCGAATCCTCATCTGGGAGATTAAAGTTCAGTGCTTTATGATCATTTGAAGTACGTCTCACCTAGAAACCTACTATTGCCCCTTCTTTGTTGCAACATCAAACTTCAATAATAACATTTGCCAATGAGCCATTCTTCAGTCAACACTGGTGCTTTCATCAAGAATTTCAAAGGATCCAATCTTGAGACAAGTAGTATGATACAAAATATATTGTTTGAGCCTTCGAGTTACCAAAACAAAGCTTTTGCGTTGGTGAGTGCTGTATTTGTAATTGGTGAATCTTTGCTCAGATAATAGATGGGTATTTCTTTCTTCTTGGTTTCATCATGTTGGCCTAGTACACATCCTATTAAATAAAGGATTAACGGCTTATTTGGAACTAGAATTATCAGAATTGGGCATAAACATTTCTTGATCTTTCTAGGGTTTCTTGGTATTCCCCATCTCATATTCCTGGATCAATCTTTGTCATCAACTTGAATGCTAGATCACATTTTGTTTGTCTGTCACAATGTATAATTCAATCTCTCCGGGCTTGTTCCTATTTTTTTTCTTTTCTTTTCTTTTCTTCGTTTATTTTTTCTTTTGCTTCTTTTTCTTTTCTTTATTTTTTTGCTTTGCTTGTTTTTTCGCTTCTTTTTTCTTTCTTATTCTTTTTGTCCCTTTTTGCCCAGAGGAAGAAAATTTTAAACAACTTCCACTTTGTAAGGGTTAATTTCAATTCCATTTTTTTGACCCATGAGTTTCTTAAATGTGTCTCTAAAAATATATTTTGACGGATTGGACCTCAACTGATACTTCCTCAATCCTTGGGGAATCTTCTTGAATTTTGTATCCATTTTTATTTCAATTACCACAGCCTTCTAATGTGTTGCCTAATGCTTTTAACCCAAATGACATTAGCTTGTAATGATATGAGTCTATCGTGATTATAAATGTTGTTTCCTCTACTTATTTCAGATCAAAAAAGATTGCCTTTCGGGCACATTTTATTAAGGTCTCGGTAATCTTGAGAAAATTATCATCAAATTGCTTTTGTAACATTTTTAGTCCAATTCTTCTAAGCTTTCGCTTAACAGTCTTGCATTCACGCCTCCTGACTAATTTGTGCAAAACATTGTCGAGATCTAACCCCCAATATATCCTGGTATGACCATGCAAAGATGTCTTTGAATTCTTGCAGCAATCAAATCACAATTGGTTTTTACTGAGGGAGTTGAACGGATCTTTACTTCTCACTTTTTATTTAAAATCTCAATTTCTAGCTTGTGAGGCAAAATTTGTTTTCCTAATTTTTGATCACTCTTGATAATTCCTTAGGGACATCAATTTCTTCTTCATCTTTGCATTTGTTTACCTCCGTCAATAATATAGACTACTTTATTTCGGGATTAGAGTCTGATTCATTCATACAGTTAATAATAGGGGGCCTTGTAAAGAAATTGGGAATATGTACATATATTTGATGAGAATGAATATTTTACGAATGCATGTTTTCTATTTGAGAAAAATTATGTAAGAAACAAGTATCGAATATAAATAAACTAAAATAACCTCCCTTACAAAAGACCCCCAATACTCGCGGGCAAAGCAATTGGGATGGTTTAGGGTATTATTCTGTAATGGTCCTAAAATTGTAGACAGATCTCCTGTGTTCTAACTGTTAATCATTATTCAAAGAAACTAGAATGAATTTCAGCCTCAACAATTTTTCATTTTTCCTTTGCCAGCACAAGGATATGCCCTTTCTTGCTTATATTTTGATGTCCTCATCGAATCTTGAAGCAAGACCATTCTACTTATGAGTTTACTTGTTTCTTCAATCAATTGCCTGCTCTTTTCCATAGAATGTTCAATCATTTGTATGTGGAAATTAACAACTTCTTCTAGCCGACGTCTAGATGAGCTATGCTTTTCAAGATGGTTGGATATGTTTAAGCTCTTAATGAGCATGTCTATTCGAGGTTTCTTCATTGACACCTGCTGATTCTCAATTAATTTCCCCTTGCTAGTCCTTCTCTTTCTTTTCTTGAAACCTTTTGGCACTTGATTTCTAGGCAACCCAACTATATTAGCTCCGATGAGGTGATCACCTCTTAAGTTGCATATCTTAATAGATTGACCTTTAGTGTTGACTTCCAAAATCCATTGGTTCATAAAGTTTTGAACTTGTTTCTTGAAAGTTTAACAATCATCAATGTCATGGCCATGAACTCCATTATGATACTTACAATGATTCCTAAAGTTGTAACAACTTGGATGATGTGGCTTTAAAGGTTTGAAATGATGCGGTGAAGCTTTGAGCAATTTGAAGTACAACTCACGATAGGAAACATGAATGAGATCCAGTTTAGTCTTTGATTTCCTACTAATAGGAGCATCTTGAACATCTAACTTTGGGATATTTTGCGGTGAAAGAGACGTTGAAGGCATTATCGGCAAAAAATTACTCTCGTTATGGTAGACCCAAAACTGTATTGAATGTCGCACAAAAGCTTGCTGTAGATTATGTCATTTCTCTTTTGTCACTATTCCTCTAGCAAATGATAGTCTTTTATAGAATCAGGGTTCTCCATTCTCAAAATATAAATTTCCATTCCTGATGAGACCATTGACTATGTATTTCAAAACCATACAATCTTCCACAAAGTGATTGAAATCTTCATAGTAATAACCACAAGCATTTTTGATGCCATAGAAAAACTTATAAAAATTCAGTGGAACCACCATCAATAAGTGATTCTGCACAAGGTAAGGCAACAAATTTGAATATGGAATTGGGATAAGAATAATCATCTCCCTTTTCTTGCTAAACCATTTAACCTTTATGTCTTATGTTTTTGTGCTTTTTGCTCATTTTTATTTGATGGAGGTAATTCCATTGTGAGAAAATTTTTGGCATCAACTGAATCTTTGGCTTTTATCACTTCGGAGAAACATTGTGGAAACATATGCGGTTTTGTAACTCTGTTGGAATCTTCTTGTTCTTTAACAGTCTTATAACATTTGTGTATTACCCTAAAATTTACAGTACTGTTTAAAGGTCATTTAGTACTAAGATAAGGGCTTAAAAGCTAACTTAGTGACTAAAATGACAAAAATGCAAAAGTTAGGATTTCTTTAATTATGGATTCTAGAGAAGGAATTTCTGAGAATTAAGAGAACCATGAGATAGAGGATAAGCAAATTAGGGTACTCGCAAAGTTTGGTAATAATCCAAGGAAAATTGGAATGGGAATTCAAGGTTAAATTTTAGTGACCAAAATGATAAGTTTTCAAAACTTGTATGGTACAAGTCAAAGTATGAAAAGTTGAAGGACCAAAGTTGTAATTTCCCAAAAGTTAGGTGTTTTGTTTCATAAATAGATAAAGCACCTATTGGTGGGGGCCGAATGTGGAATTACTGGTTTAATCCGATATTCTAATATTGGGAAATCACAGTCAAAGTTTAAGTGGAATTCAGATACCCAGACCGAACTGAAAAATTATGAAATTTTACCATATGATAGAGAAAGGTTTTATGCAAAACTCTTGAGATGTGAGTTTGATTATCAGAAGTGGCTTTCTTGGGTCACATTGTTTTAACCGTAGGGATCCACGCCGACCCTAAAAAGATACAATCCATTGTGGAAGGGAAGGTCCCATGTTATTACTTTAGATTGATAAAAAGGAATCAGTCTGAGTTAATATTATTTATTTTTCAGATATGGAAATAAGGAATTTTTAGAATTTATTTGATAGCCCAGTGAAGGGGAAATCACAGTAGAAGTAGTAAGTGAATATCGAGAAATCAGATCGAATCAAAATTTCAGAGGTTGTTCCATAAGTCACAGAAAATTCATAAAATATTATTTTATGAATAAATTATTAATTGGTTGATTGTGATCTAACTAGAATAGTTGGATTTTTACAAAATGGAAAATTAGTGATTTAAGTAACTAGTTTTGGTAATTTGGTCACAATGGCAATTTTGAAATATTTTGAAAGTACCATAGGCAAAATGGTAATTTCCCATGTGAAAGAATTACTCTAGTTTGGTTAGAGTTGAATGGAATTTGGTTGGAATTGAACTAGAATGAAAACTTTTAATTATGATTCAGCTGGAGGTTAATTTTGGAATAAGGACTAACTTGAATAAAAAAGTCAATTTATCAATTACATGTGGCATAAATTAATAAAAGATGAACAACATGTTCATCTTCTTCAACCCTATTTTCGAAATACCAAAGGAAATGGAGAGAAAAATATACAAAATTTCCTCCAAGCATTTTTAAGGCTCCCGAACAAGATTCAAGGCATATTTTTGGTAGAAAATTGATCTATTTTCAATTCTCTTTCATTTGATAGTAATTTTATCAAGAGTTATGAAGATTTAATTATGTTCTTGAAGAGAGAGAAAATAGGGTTTCATGTTCCATGTTTAGATTGAAGCTTGATGTATGCAAATCTAGTGTTATAGAGATGAAATCAAGCTTAGAATGTGATTAATTTCATGTTTAAGGTAAAAACCCTAACCCTAGAATTTGAGATTTTATTTAGGGTTTTGAAATTGATGATGAAAATGAAAGATTGATGATATTAGAAGCTTGATTTTGATGTTATAATGAAAAATCCTCAACTAGTCCTTTAAGTGACCATTTTGGCATACATGGGGAAATTTGGAGAAATATTGTGAAAAATGATGGAATTATTGAATAATTGTGATTCGAGCTGGAATAAATTGTAAAATGTGCAAAATGGTCACTAGGGACCATAATGAACAATTTGGTATTATTAAAAGAAAACGTGAAAATTTTTGAAAATATTCTATATTCGGATAATTATACTAGTATAGTATAGTTAAGCAATATTAGATTAAAAATCTAACGTGAATATTGTTATGTATGTTCAAATGGTACTGTACAGCTATTGGCGAGGCTAAGGGTACCAGATCAAAGAAAAGCAAAAAAAAGTATCGAAATAGTTTAGTAAGGCTAATATCATGTATGACCCAAGTGAGCGCATTTTTACTTATTTATTATATATGTGATATGAATGAGTGCATTTTTATTTATTTTATATATATGACATAAGGGAGACTTGCGAGAAGTCGACCTTGATATTAATGAAAATGTATGTTGATCCAAGTTTATGTAAATGGCATGAAATATTAAATGAAATATGTGATACATTGATATGGCATAATGATTTATCTATGATAAATCGGATTTTTAGATTTTGGGTATGAACTACCCATTATCGAATTATGGATGATACTATTGATGGATTGGATATTGAATGTGAAAATATTATATTGTTATGCCCGAGTACTAGTGTGAGAGTCTTTGGTATAATTGGATATCCATAGAGTCTTAGCAGCTGCATTCTAGCACTTCGATGCGTTCCAGACACTTCGGTGTTGAAATTAGACACTACGACATTGCAAACACTAAAGTGTTGTTTAGACACTTTGGTGTCGACTAGCACAAAAGGTGCAATAATGAGGAGCAAAGGGCGTCCTCGAGTACGTACTCACCATCAGACGCTACGACGTTGCAAACACTACTGTGTCGTTATGATGACTCGTATACCATAGGTTCACATGAAATTTTACTTTGGGCTATAATTCATGAAATGCTTTTATGTAGGTGGATAGGCCAGTAAGTCTATCGTATTTCCTACTGATAAAGTAAGAACGATAATATGACTTTGGATATATATATATATACAATTATGATTTATATTGATGCTTTGAACATGGAATGTTGATTATAATGTTGATTTTTCCCAAGTAATATTGTGAAGTCTTTGGTATAGTTGGATATCCATAGAGTTTTAGCAGCTGTGTCCTAGCACTATGGTGCGTTTCAGTCACTTCGGTGATGTTTAGACAATTCGGTGTTGACTTAGACGCTACGGCATTGTTCAGACACTTCGGTGTTGTTAGCATAAAATGTGCGATTATGAGGAGCAAAGAGTGTCCTCGAGTACGTACTCATCTCAGTCGCTTCGGTGATGCAAAAGCTACGGCGTTGTAGACACTATGGTGTCATGATGACTCGCGTACCATAGCATCACATGATTTTGTACTTTGGACTATAATACTTGAAATGCATTTATGCATGTAGTTAAGCTAAAAAGCTTATCGTACACAAGATTGGTAAGACAGATCGAATCCTATGATTTGAATATTATATTGGTTTAATGAACTATACATGTAAGGTAGTTCTATGCATGATAAAATGTTATCAACTGCAATTGGAAATTGCTTGCCATTTTGCAGGGCTCTGTTATTTATAATTATTGTTTTATATTGTTATGATTATACCTCACTAAGTTATACTTAGCGTGTGTTTCATATCACACGTAGGTACTTCGGACTAGATAACAGAGGAGGAGCTGCACATCATTGGATCAAGTTAGCTTACATTATTAGTAAGTATCACCACATCCTAGTCTAGTGGGGCATGTATAGATATTAAATAAGTAGCTATTTTGTATGTCTAAATTTTTGGTGCTCTACTTATAAGTTAACGTGGATGTATGATCTAGAAACATGACTTAGTTTAAGGAATTAAGAATATTAGAAAAGATGCTTCAAATGATTTTAAACTTAGTTGGTCATTTATCACGTAGTGATTTTAAAATCAAGAAAAGGTATAGGCAGCACACATAGTTTCCACCCTGAATTATATTTTCATTTTAATAACTGCTTAAAGTATTTTATAAACCAATTCAGGGTCGAAACTAAGTGACTCTAGATAGATTTTTAATTTAATGAAAACTGAGAAAGGGTTGTTTAATCAAATTAGTTTTGCATCAAATAAAAAAATTATAAGTCTAAAAATCTGTGTAAATAAGTTAGTAACATCTTTAATGTGTATTCAAATACGAATTTCGTTGAGGGTGTTACACTTTGAACAATATAGTTTTGGAATAAACATCAAAATTTTGGCTTTTACCCAGTCCTCCTATATTTTTGTACTTGATGACATCCAGATTAGCTCTGTCAAATCTTGTCAATGCACCGAGGCTAGGAACATCATCTCTAAAATTTGTTTCCAAATTCTCTGAATCATTGGTCGATATTCTGACTACACCAGTCTGAACCTTCTTCGAAAATGATCCTTCAGGTTAAACTTTGTGTGAGATAAGTTTTCATTTTGATCATCAATGTTGGTATTTTCATACGAAACCTTTTTTTCTCGACCTCACTGATTCCAAGCAAGATGGTGGCTCGAGTTACTATCTTATTCTGGGGCTGATCAATCTTTTACTCCATGCTACCCAAGCGATCCTCAACAACCTTCTGAGATTGCCTAACCATAACAAGCCTATTGCCCATGTTTCTCATAATATTAGCCTTCAACTAATGTAATGTTATTTGAAAAAATGCAATATTATTTGAAAAACAACGTTCTTTTTTTTAAATGTGATATTATTTGAAAATAATAATATTGTGTTTAAACAATGCGATGCATGAATGAAAAAGGTATCAATTTCAAAAACTAGTCTTTAAAGCAACATTCATTGGCCAAAAGGCCGATTACAAGAAATAGACAATCTGATTACAGAAAGTAGCTAGCTTTAGCTCTTTGGTTGATCACTTTGTTCAGCATCTGAGTCAGCGTCTGTCCTAGCTTAGTATCGATGTCGAGGTGTTGTTACAGGTTCATGGCTTCATTGCATAAAATCTGCACCTACTGGGTGATTCCTCGCACTTGGTTTCTGAAGTTGATCATTTCATGATTCCGTCTTTAGATAGTCTAGGTAGCTGCCTTAAGCTTGCCTTTTAATGCCTCGTTTCTATTCGCAGTGCCCCTTCAGAACTTACAAACTGGTCTTTCAGATGCTGTACATCACTTTCTAATTCTATTACCTTCTTTTTCAACTCTCCATTTTCTTGTTGGAAATTATCTTTTCCCTCATTATGGTACCCTTTGATAACTTTCTCTATTTGTGAAACTTGGGATACCAATTTTGAATTCAAAGCTTGATCTTCCTCTAATTTCTTCTTGGTATGGTCATGTGAATTTTTAGTTCCTGAATCTTTTTCCTCGTTGTCTTTTTAGATCTTCATACAATTCCTTCTTGCTTATTGCATTCTGACACATAATTCCTCTAAATGATATCATCTTCTTGTATTGGATTTCCTCCGACCAGGTCTATAGCACAAATTGCCTTCTCCTTGTTTATGGGATCCTTCAACCCTTATAAACACAGCCTACTCGACTGACCCTCGAATCGATAACTTTAATGAATGCAATATGATGATGTAACACCCTAAAACCGAGCCTAGTTGAAATTCAATTCTGGCAACAAGAAATTTTGCACTAGAAAGTCAAATTATAGTATTGACCTTTGACCAAGTGTCAATTATTGGATTATTGGATTCCAATTAAGTATTGATAGTGATTAAGGATCCCATTGTAATCAATGAAACTTGTTATAGTGACTAAATTGAGAAAATTGAAAGTTAGGGGACAAAAGTGTAAAGAATGAGGAGTTGAGGGACTAACCTTGCGATTAGCCCATCGTTAAGCTTAATAACCATATACGTGGGACTCCAAGGATAGCTTTCTTCATAATAAGGAAAGCCAAGCAATTAAAATTAAGAAAAAAGGGGATAGAAGTTCCCCGTTAAAAGAATTAACCAAGCTAGCACTTTAGTTATCATCATCTTCTTCCTCTAACCACACACCTCAAGAAAGCACCTCCATTGGAGCGTTATGCAGGTTTTGCTTTCTTTCAATTTCTTTATACTATAGTGTTACTATCGAACGGTTAAGCTATAATCCCTTATTGGCCTATTGATTCCATGATCAAATCCCAATTTAATTCCAAGTTCATGAAGCAATGAACCCTAGAATTTCCTAGGGATATCAAGGTTTAATCTTTAATGCTTTTCATAGCTATTAAGTTGCTATGAATCTATTATCGATATTGAAATCCTTGTAATTCCTATTTCCTTGTAGCTAAAGAGAATCAAGGTGAAGAATCACCAAATCCTTCCAATCCCAACAAGTTCAAGAATGAAGGAATTATCATCCAGGAGCCTTAAAGCCTCAGAAGCATGAATGAGTGTAGTTGGAGTCTCGAGATTGGCTAAGTGCCTATCTCGATTTTATTATATTGGTCTATTGCATTTTCATCATTGGAATCAAGGTATGGATATTAGAAAACCTTGTTAAAGGTATCATTGGTATGCTTTGGTAAGCTTATTACAATGTCAAATTGATTATTAAACCATTGCATTGTCATTATTATCATTGAAACATTGAGAAAGGCTATATTGATCATGGTATATTGTTAATGCTATATTGATATTGTCACGGCTATCGTTAATGTTATCATTATTGTTATTGATATTGTTATTGTTATTGATATTGGCCTAAGTTTTGAATCCTTGGATACAAATGGACAGGGGATACAATTGGCATGCCATAAAATTCACGAGCTCATTGGTACAGAGTGGAATACGATCCTTGAGCTAAGGTTCTATTTGGCGATGTTGGCGAGATGTGATGATATTGGTCTAATTGGCGATGTTAGAGGATATTGATCATCTATTGTTGGCGGTGTTGGTTGGGATGCATTTACATCGATATACATGTTAATGACATTTTTTGGAATTCATGTTATTATTTTTGACTAACTCACTAGGCTATATAAGCCTAATGCATCTCGTTTCCATGTATTTTCAGGTTGAAAGTACATTGGATCAAGGATCAGAGTAAGGACGTTTTGAAGCAAGCCACCAAGTTACATGTAATGTAAAATTTTTCCTTAAACTCCTAGAAATGTGGCATAAGGTATAAACATGTCAGTTTAGCCCCATTTTGTGTGTATATGATGCTCAGCATGTTGAAAAAGTTGAAGTAAGAAATATGGCATGTTGAATGTTGAGAAAGGTACTAAAAGTGGCCTAAGATACACTAATATGAGAAATCATGGTAAATGGATTCAAAATGGCATGAAATTTTACATGTATATAGATTAAGTAGCTAAAAAATTACATGTAAAATTTGGTAACAATTGGACAAGGTTAAGGCCCTAATTTGATTAAAAACCAGATAAAATCTATCATTACAAGCCTTGTCATACTGATACGGGTGGTGGTGTATCGGTACGACCGTGCATATTTGGTCAGTCTAATGTTAGGGTATCGATACGCTTTTAGGCGTATCGGTATGGAGCTTGGCCTCTGGAAATTCATCCGTAGTTGGGTATCGATATGCACCTAGGCATATTGGTACGAGTCTTAGCCATTGGAAAAATATTAAAGTACTGTATCGACACCGTAGCGATCTTGAAGTTTGATCGTCTGAGCATTGACCATACATACCGATACCCAGTATCAGTACGAGCTTAAAGAAAGTAACCATTTTAACAGTTAAGGTAGGCGTACCGATAAGGCCTTAGGCATTTCTGTACGGTTGGTTGGTTCTGGAATTTGAGTTCAACTAAGACCATCATAGCTTACCGATATTGATGTATACGTATCAATATGACCCCTAATATCTATAAATGAATTAATCATCATGGCATAGGCATATCGGTATGACCCATTCGAGTATTGATACCGAGGTAGGTAAATTGGTTAAAAGACGATTAAAGATTATTTCAAAATGGTCACTGAATTTTATGAGGCTTAGTTCAAGGTGTAATTGAACTCTGATTAAAATGAAAATTTGTACATAAGATATTCATGCATTGAATTTCA
This sequence comes from Hibiscus mutabilis, assembly GCA_019671005.1. Lineage (NCBI taxonomy): Eukaryota > Viridiplantae > Streptophyta > Magnoliopsida > Malvales > Malvaceae > Hibiscus > Hibiscus mutabilis. Next base: position 18,656,974 of record CM033722.1, on the reverse strand, counting down.
CATTGGTAATCCAAATTTCATACAAGACCTTGTAATTTACTAGTTTTATAATTTAGTCCCTAAACCTTAATAAGTTACCAATTGGCCCCAAATCATAAATTGGGTAAACCTTATTAATTAAAAATGTTTATTATATTGCACTATAGATAAATTACACATGATTTATTGTATATAATATCGTAACCATCGATCCAATCATCGTAATGTTCACCGATAACTCTTTTTGACTCAGATTCCTACCGGACCGAGAAGGCGGTGTTATATTTATGGTATCAGAGCTAGAGTTTAGTCGATTCTATGACTAAACTGGAGCCCATTATATTGTTATTGCATTGCATATGCCCTCTAGGAGTTTATTATTGTGTATATTGTAACTTGTGATTAATCCGATCCTTTTTTTCTTTTATAGTATATGATGTCTGACTCGAAGAAAGATCACGAAAAAGTTGAGAATACCATCGGCTCTTTGACACATGGCGAGGAAAAAAAGGGGAGACCCTCCGAATCCACAAATTCCTCTACAAGAACTATCAAACCCTAAACTTATACTGTAGACTGCTCAATTCGAATGTTATAAAAAAATGACTAAGATGTTTAAATAGTTCATGGCTACCCTTAAGTCTGATCAGTCTGCACAATCTTCCATAGCTGCTACTACTACAAGTCGAGCCCCTATTGATAAACTAGCACAACATCGAGCTACTATCTTTATAGGTAAGGCTGGTGAGGATCTTGAAACGGCAGAATATTAGTTGGACAGCACAATAATAATCTTGACCAAGCAGTTATAGTGTTCAGATGAACATAAATTGGAGTGTGCCTTGGCCTTGCTAGCAGATAAGGCTCTGCATTGGTGGGAGACTACTATACTTATTGCTCCTGAGGAAGCTATAACCTGGGAGTTCTTTCTGCGTGAGTTCATTAAGAAATATATTAGCGAGTACTATATGGTAGAAAGGCAGGATATCTTCCTGAATCTTAAGTAAGGCGAGAGACCGATGGAACAATACATCCACGACTTCTGCAAGTATTTCAGGTACGAAGCTGAATACATTAAGAAAGAAGAGGAGAAATGTAGAACGTTTGTAGTATGATTAAGTAAAAAACTTTGACCCTTGTTCATCGCCTTGAGAATCATAAATTTTCAAGAGCTCGTGAATCGAGCAATCTCCACTGAAGCTGCTCAAAGGTCACAAAGGTTTAGTGGGCTAACCCGACCTGAGAAGAGGCCTCGAGATGATTCTCGCCTACATTTTCCATATAATAAGGGCAAGCAACAAGGATTCAAGCAACAGTCTCACCAACAATTCTCTCGATCAAGCAATTTCGCTAAGCCACAAACTATGTTCCAATATGATGCAAGAACAACCTCCATTGAGAGTACTAGAGGTTCGGGCTGAGAGTCTCAATATCTTATCTGTCATTTTTGTCAAAGGAGGCATCCTATAGGACAATGTCGTAAACAATCTGGAGCATGTTTCTTCTGGATGAACAAGGCCATTATATCAAAGATTGTCCAATGAACACCTCCAAGTATTCTGCATTGGAAAGTCCACTGTCCCATGCTCAGTTCTTCAAGGGAAAAGGAAAGAAACAAGCTACATCAAGAGATTTTGGGAAGCCTGCTAGCTCCACAAGAAATCCTAATCAACAAGAATCCAGAGCTTCAGCTCAAGTTTATCACATGAGGAGTAGGGAAGATGATGAGGATCAAGACATTATAGCAGGTACTATTAAACTGTATACTCACCCTATTTATGCATTGATTGATCCTGGATCCACTCATTCCTTTATAAGTACTGTGTTGATTAAAAGATTTAAGTTAACATCCGAGCCTATAGCCTCTAAAATCATCGTAACCAATCCTTTAGGGGATAGTGTTGTAGTTAGATTAGTATGCAAAAATTGTCCCCTCATGATACAAGGGATACCTTTTTCGACCAACCTCATGGCCCTCCTTATTCATGAGTTTGATGTTATTTTGGGGTTTGACTGGCTCGGAGAGCATCAAGCTTGGGTGGATTGTTTGAAGAAGAAATTGTATCTTAGAGGTCTTGGCAAGGAGAGTGTAACTCTTATGGACTCTAGGAGTAAGAAATCATTGCTATGTGCTACTGCAAGCAGGGAAGAACCTCAATTGCAAGACATAGATACCGTGCAAGAATTTCCTAATGTGTTTCCCGATGAGCTTCCAGGTTGACCTCCCACCCATAAAGTTGAATTTGGGATTGAAGTGCAACTTGAAACCACTTTGGTTTCCATTGCACCTTATCAAATGAAACCATTTGAACTCATCGAGCTTAAGGTACAAATTCAAGACCTATTAGATAAAGGTTTCATTCGACCAAGTTCGTCACGTTGGGGAGCTCCAGTTCTTTTTTAAAAAAGAAAGATGGGTCAATGCGTCTTTGTATTGACTACCGACAATTAAATAAGCTTACCATCAAGAATAAATATCCCTTACAGAGAATTGATGACCTATTTGACCAGCTTAAGGATGCAATCGTCTTTTCTAAGATTGACCTAAAGTCTGGGTACTATCAAATGAGAGTTAAAGAATGCGACGTGCCCAAGATAGCTTTCCGTACAAGGTATATCCATTACAAATTCTTGGTTATGCCCTTTGGGTTAACCAATGCACCGACTGCCTTTATAGATCTCATGAATCAGGTTTTTAGACCATACCTTGATAAGTTTGTAGTAGTGTTCATAGATGACATATGGATCTATTCCAAGAATCAAGCTGAACATCGCGACCATCTTTTCGTTGTGCTCCAACCCTTCGAGAGAAGTAGTTATATGCCAAGTTCAGTAAGTGTGAGTTCTGGCTCACTCAAGTTTCATTTCTGGGACATGTAAATTTTATTGAAGGTATTCAAGTAGATCTGAAGAAGATCCAAGCTATAGTGGAGAGGAGGCCATCGAAGAATGTTGGTGAAGTTTGCAGTTTTCTCGATCTTGCTAGTTATTACAGAAGATTCATTAAAGGATTTTCTATAATAGCAACACCGTTAACCAAACTTCTACATAAAGATTTCCCCTTTGAATGGACCAAGAAACAACAACGCATTTTTGATCAGCTTAAGCAAGTATTGACATATGCACCAGTTCTGACCCAACTTGAGTTTGGTAAAGACTACACCGTATATAGTGATGCATCACATCATGGGTTAGGATATGTATTGATGCAACAGGGAAAAGTTATTGTTTATGCATCGAGACACCTTAAGCCACATGAAATAAATTACCCTACCCATGATCTTGAGTTGGCTGCGATTGTCTTTGCCTTAAAGTTCTGGAGGCATTATCTCTACAGAGAAAAATGTTACCTATACTGTTGGGCGCAATAAGTGCTACGCAATTGTGTAAGTATACACATTGCAAGTTATAGTATAAAAGATATCGTCTCCACAGGGATTGGTGCCACTTCAAGAATCTAGTCTCTTGCACTGTAAAAAGTAAAAACACAAATAAAGGATTATAGGAGTTTAACTAATAACTAAACTAGAAAGCAATAAAGTAAAACAAAATATGAGATCAAATGAGAGAGAGATAGGCCAGGTTATCGTGAGTTGAGGTGTGATAGCCGATTGGATCGTCTTGGTAAAAGAGTGCTCGGGCAACTCAGTTGTCGTGGCAACTTGCACAACGGGGTTGCCTTGGCAGCTAATCGATGGTTGCCTAGGCAACTAGTTGGGCAACTACTTGGGAGTCTGGGCAGCAATCTTCAAGGTTCGGCAGAGCGTTCTTCAATGGTTTCTTCTTATCCCTAAGTCGAAACTCTAGCTACTTGTGCATGCCTTGATAATACATCCCTGCGTGAATCAAGGGTGAACAGCAACCAATCTTGCGCTCCTCTTAGCCATTGAAATCATTAACTTATTCCTAAGCCGGATTAATCTTCACCATCAATAGATTGAATAAAGATCATATTCATTCGTTTCTTGAATCTAACACTCCCGATATTAGACAAATAGATGAAGTTACGAGATCCTCTCTCAATTCACTCGCAAACAAGAATAAGAACCAAGAATGAATAAACCTTGAATAGAAAAGTGCAAACTCTTATTACCTAAACAAAAACCAATAGTTTTTCACAACCACAAAACACAATAACCATAGCCAAATAGATTTAGTTCATGGCTAGGTTCCAAAGAAACACAAGATAATTAATCCCTAGCATGAACCCAATCGAACAAGAAAGAAAAGATGAAGAAGGAGGCTTGTCGAAATCCTCCTTGCCCTAGATGTTTGTCGAAAATTCTCTCCTCTTGCCCTCCTTGGAGTTGTCAAAATTCCCCTCTCTTCCTCTCTATGGATTGTCGAAATCTCCCTCTTATTTATAGGGCTAGGCCAAAGTCCTTCTTTGAGGAGGAAGTTAAGTTGGAATTAAATTATCTTTAAAGAATATAATTCTTTATTATAATTGTATTCCTACTAGAACTTCTCCTATCTTCTTGGAATTTAATTCTTCTTTAATCTCTGCATGGAAATCAAATTCCTTTGGGTTTGGGCTTTGCTCCACGTCATCTTGGGCTTGTCTAGTCATCAATTTCGACTACCATATCACATTTGCTCTTGTCGACAATTGCCCTGGCAACTGGCTCGGCGTCTCCTTCATGCATTGCCCTGGCAACTGGCTCGGCGTCTTCTTCATGTATTGCCCTGGCAACTAGCTCTAGCCTTGCTTTGGCAAGTGATCCTGCATATACACACAAAACACACCAAAGCAGCATCTTTTCCCACAAAAACTACCAAGTTGTGTAATCAAGCTCAACGTTGGAAGGAAACATGAATTAATGCATGAATGCCTAATTATTCAACTAATATGAGCCTAAGTCTAACAATAATATGAGTAAAAAGGGTAAGAAAATAGTACTTTTGAACACTTATCACACCCCCAAACTCTAACTATTGCTTGTCTTCAAGCAATGCAAACTCATAATTACCTGCCAAGACTTCAATTTTCACAAACTTAGCTTTGAACATGATTTCAATTCTCTGAACTGGGGCACAAAGTATGATTGGCTTTTTATTTTTCGAAAAACTTAGGAGTTACTCGGAATCAAACTATAATGCCTGTGAGTGTGTGCGGAGTTGTGTGCAAGTTGATTTTTCGGATTCTATGCAAACAATAGGTTTTCAAATTACTTCATTGGGTTCTTTTTAACATGTTTTAACTAGAGCCAGTTTTGGGCATCTCTAGTGTTTTGTTTTTAGTTTTCATGAGTTAATTTATTCAACTAGAGCCGGTTTCAGGCACCTCTAGCGATCAATTTTTTTAACACATACTAGAGCCAGTTTCGGGCACCTCTAGTGATTCTAATTTTTTTAGCACATGCTAGAGCCAATTTCGGGCACCTCTAGCATTCATCCAATTTTTATTCTAATTCCCCAATTTGTTAATTATCAACCTAAGTTCACTAGAATTCCTTAAATCAATCAAACCACAACAGTGTTTCATCAAATTTAGCATCATAGTAAAATTCTAAGTTTTTCCATGGTTATCCTAGAATAAAAATTCTATCAATTAAGTGCATTGGCAAAGTTATCATCGGATATTCATCAAATCTAAGCAATTCTTGTTCCAATTAAAGGCATGGCAAGCAATTTATGTATCCTAAATGTAATACTTAAGATGAATTTAACTAAACATGGTAACTACTAATAACAATCCGCCCCCAAACTCGAGTGAGGAATTGTCCTCAATGCATGCATTAAATAAAAATAAAAATAACGAAAAATAAAATGCATACGAGGACTTACTCCGAGAGTTCGTCATCGTAGATGATTAGTTTCCTTTTGGTCGGTGTCTTGATTCTATTGCTTGAACGCGATGGTTGTTTTCTTGCTGCCGGTGGTGGAATCGATCCTTGTACGGGGTTGTCCTCATCGTCCTCTTCATCCATGTCATTGGTTTTTCGCTTGGAGGATTCAATTGGTGCGGTCTTTGTTTGTGCAATGGAGGACTCGTCCGAATCTGAAAAACCAGAAAATGATTCCGTAGGAGTTGATTCGGGCATAGGTGCTTTACCTTTGGCTTTTGTAGTGGTTGTCGGGATGTCTTTAGTTTTGGTTGTCGTGGCATCTTCAGGGTTGGTTGCCGTGGCATTAGCTTGTGCAGGCACGATGTAGGTTGCCGTGTCGGTAGTGAATTTCCTTAGCATAGTGGTTGTGAGTCTTGTTGTGGAAAAGAAAATAAAGAAAACCTGGAAACTAAAGATAATGAAGAAAAATAAAATATCTCCTAAAAATAAAAATAAAAAATAAAAAGAAAAATAAAAAGAAAATATTGAAAGGATAGCATGCTCATGCATCTCCTAAGTTGACCAGTTCTTTGTTACGTTCCACATGGGCACCATTGTAGTGTTTCAATCTTTGTCCATTAACTTTGAATTCATGGTTGTCAGAGATGGACTTGATTATCACGGCACCATGGGAGAATGGTTTGACAACTTCGAATGGTCCTGACCATCTTGATTTCAGCTTTCCTGGGAAAAGTTTTAGCCGAGAATTTAATAGGAGAACTAGTTTCCCTGGCATGAATTGTCGTGGCAATAGTTTCTTGTCGTGCCATCGCTTTGTTTTCTCCTTGTAGATTCGTGCATTGTTATAGGTGAGTGCATGGAATTCTTCTATCTCATTGAGGTCCAAAAAACGCTTTTGTCCAGCACTTTCCCAATCCATATTCACAGTCTTGATTGCCCACTATGCCTTGTGTTTGATTTCCACCGGTAGATGGCATGTCTTGCCATAGACAAGTCGGAAGGGGGACATACCTAAGGGTGTTTTGAATGCAGTGCGATATGCCCAAAGTGCGTCATCTACTCTTAATGACCAATCCTTCCTAGAGGGATTTACAACTTTATCGAGTATACCCTTCAATTCTCGGTTGGAAATTTTTGCTTACCCGTTAGTTTGTGGGTGATATGCCGTGGCGATCTTGTGTGATATGCCGAAGCGTTGCAACATCTTGGCAATTAGTTTGTTGTCAAAATGCTTGCCTTCGTCCTTGATAATTGCTCTTGGCATCCCAAACCGTGCAAATATGTTTTTCTGCAAGAATCGTTGCACGGTCTTGGAATCATTGTTGGGAACTGCAGCTGCCTCAACCCATTTAGACACGTAGTCGACGGCAAGTAAGATGTAGAGGTTGCCGAATGAAGATGTGAAAGGTCCCATAAAATTGATCCCCTACACATCAAACAATTCCACCTCGATGATGTTCTAGAGCGGCATCTCATGTCGTCTAGAGATATTGCCCGTCCTCTGGCAATGATCACATTGCTTGTAAAAGTCTTGGGCATCTTTGTACAATGTTGACCAATACAAACTGGATTGCAAAACTTTGGCCGCTGTACGAGTTCCTCCAAAATGTCCTCCATAGGGTGAAGAATGGCATTGCCAGAGTACATTTTGTTACTCTTCTTCAGGGACACATCGGCGTATAACCTGATCTGCACATTGTTTAAACAAAAGAGGCTCGTCCCAAAAGTAATGCTTAGCATCATGGCGGAACCGCTTCTTCCTTTGGTGTGTAATGCCATAAGGTAAAATACCACAAACAAGGAAATTAACTAAATCCGCGTACTAGGGTATTACCGAGGCATGTGCTGCCGTGGCGACTGCTCCTAAAATTGCCGAGGCGTGTGCGTCCATGGTTGCCGAGGCGTCGAGGGTTGTCGAGGCATGCGCATCCATGGTTGCCGAGGCAACTAAAATTTGTTCATCCGGGAATGCAACTCATATCTCTAGATCTGCGTCCTCCTCCCTATTGCGTTCCAAACGTGATAAGTGATCGGCCACTTGATTTTCTGTTCCTTTCCTGTCCTTAATTTCAATATCAAATTCTTGTAAAAGTAATATCCAACGGATCAAACGAGGTTTAGCATCATTTTTAGCAAATAGGTATTTGATTGCCGAATGGTCCGTATGAACAATTACCTTTGTACCAATCAAATAGGATCGGAACTTGTCAAATGCGAAAACTACAGCTAGTAACTCTTTCTCCGTTGTTGTGTAATTCACTTGAGCACTATTAAGAGTTTTACTAGCGTAGTATATCACGTGGAAGGTCTTACTTGTGCGTTGGCCTAGGACTGCTCCTACCGCGAAATCACTTGCATTACACATGAGCTCAAAATGTAGCGTCCAATCTGGTGGAACGACAATGGGTGCCGAGGCAAGCTTTTTCTTTAGGGTTTCGAACGCTTGGGTGCAAGAATCATCAAAATCGAAGACTTTATCCTGTTCAAGCAAATTGCACAAGGGTTTAGTGATTTTAGAAAAATTATGAATGAACCTCCTATAAAAACCTGCATGTCCAAGAAAACTTTGAATTCCTTTAACCGAACTTGGTGGGGGTACTCTCTCGATCACGTCCACCTTGGCTTTCTCTACTTCAATTCCCTTGGATGAAATCTTGTGGCCGAGCACTATTCCTTTATCTACCATAAAATGGCATTTCTCCTAATTGAGGACTAAATCAGTTTCTTCACATCTTGCCAACACCCTCTCTAAATTGTCGAGACAGCTGTCGAAGTCATTACCAAAAATAGAAAAATCATCCATGAAGATCTCAAGGAAGTCTTCGACCATGTCTGAAAAGAGTGCCATCATGCATCTTTGGAAGGTTTCCAGGGCGTTACGCAATCCGAACGGCATCCTTCGGAAGGCATAAGTACCGTATGGGCATGTGAAGGTTGTCTTTTCTTGATCTTCTGGTGCTATGGCAATTTGATTGTAACCTGAATAACCATCAAGAAAACAATAAAAGGGTTTACCTGCAAGACGGTCAAGCATTTGATCAATAAAGGGTAATGGGAAGTGATCTTTCCTAGCGGCTTTGTTTAGCTTTCGATAATCCATACAAACCCTCCAACCGGTCACAGTCCTGGCTGGAATGAGTTCATTGTTTTCATTACTTACCACCGTTATACCTCCCTTTTTCGGTACACATTGTACCGGACTTACCCATGTACTATCAGAGATAGCGTATATAATGCCGGTGTTAAGCCACTTGATGATTTCTTTCATTACAACCCCTTTCATGGCATGATTCACTCTCCTTTGGACCTCAATTGAAGGTTTGTGATCATCTTCCAACAAAATCTTGTGCATGCACACTGCCAGGCTAATTCCCTTCAAGTCGGCAATTGTCCACCCTATTGCCTTTTTGTGTAGCTTCAACATCTTGATCAACTTCTTTTCCTGCTCAGGCTGTAACTTAGAAGAAATAATTACAGGCAATGTATTATTGGTTCCTAAGTATGCATATTTTAGTTGCTCTGGCAATTGTTTCAACTCAAGAATCGGTGGTTGTTCAATAGATGGTTTTTCGAGCTTACCTCCCTTACCTGAGTAATCCAGTGGTTCAAAGTATGTACCTGGTCGATTGACTAGCCAATTTGCCTTTTCTTGTTGTTCCTCATCGACCGGTTCTTCATACTTCTCAGGTTCCTCTTGATCGGCAATGTAGTTGCCGAGGCAACTAAATTCCTCGTCGAAGTTAAACTCTGTCGTGGCATAAAGAAGTTGGCATTCTTCTAGATCATCGGCATGCCTTAGTGTTTGGAACATATTTAGTTTAACTTGCTGGTCATTCACCCTCATTGTGAGTTCTCCCTTTTCAACATCGATCAAGGTTCTCCCTGTTGCTAGGAATGGTCTCCCGAGAATGATGGGTGCATGCTCATCTGCTTCACAATCCAAAACAATAAAGTCAGCGGGAAAAATAAATTTATCAACTTTTACCAGTATGTCTTCAATTTTTCCCTCTGGATGCACATAGGATATGTCGGCTAGCTGTAGCATAACTGTTGTAGGTCTTTCCTTCCCGATTCCTAGTTTCTGGAAAACCGATTTAGGCATCAAGTTTATGCTAGCCCCAAGGTCGCATAATGCTTTCTGACATAGTGATTTCCAATGGAACAGGGTATTGTGAAACTTCTGGGATCCTTCAACTTGGGTGGCATACGATTGTGCAACATTGCCATACATCCCTCTATTGCGGCAACTATTTCAAACTCTCCTAGCCTTGTTCTCTTGGACATAATGTCTTTAAGAAACTTGGCATAGTTTGGTATTTGTTCAATTGCTTCCACCAATGGCAAGTTGATGTGGACTTGCTTTAGGATATCAAGAAACTTCTTGAATTGGTATTCTTAGTTTTGTCGCTTCAACCTTTGTGGGAATGGTGGTGGAAGTCGGATATCTTCGATCCTTTCATTGGTTTGGAACCTGATTGACGGCATTGTCGGGACAACTAGAGTTGCCGAGGCGTTATCAACTGGGTTACCGAGGCATGCTTATCGCAAGTTGCCGAGGCATCTTTATCGTCGGTTGCCAAGGCATGCTTATTGCCGGTTACCGCGGCAATTCCTGGTTCAGCATCTGAGGCTTTGCCGCTAGCTTCGTCTTGATCTTTTTGTGGAGTTTTGTTTGATGAGCGGGTTTGAGCCTCTCTAAGTTGTTGGCCACTTCTAGTGGTGATTGCCTTACATTGCTCATGGCCAGTTCCTCTTGCGACTTCAGTATCGCTAGGTAAACCTCCTTGCGGTCTAGTATTCAGATTTTGAGCAAACTGTCCGACTTGATTTTCCAATGATTTGATTGCCGCCTCTTGGTTTTGCAATCTCATCTCGGTCCTGTTAATAAAAGCATCAGTTCTTTTTATGAAGTTACTACTCTCAGCCATACAAGATTCAGTTTTCATCATAAAAGTATTTAGAGAATTTTCCAAAGAACTAGATGTTGTCGGTTGTTGCTGCGGCAACTGTTGCCGTGGCATATTCTGCTGGAATCCCGATGCTTGTGCATTCTGATTTTTCTGATTTAGAGCATTGCTGGGATTACTCCATAAAAAATTTGGGTGCTTCTTCCAAGCTGGATTGTATGTATTGGACATCACATTTTTGTTCCGATTGTAATTCCCCACATAGAAGCTGGATTCCGGATTCTGCATACATTCAGAAGAATCATGGTTATCACCACATAACTCATAAAAACAATCCATTACCTTGACTTCATGTGTGTTGTTTGGTTTTTGCATGTTCTGGACCATCTTGGTTAAAGTGGCCAATTATGCCGAAATTGAATCTAATGATCCTAGTTCATGTATTGTGGCTTGGCGTCTAACTCCTCCTCTTCTACTAGATGGGAATTGATAATCATTCTTGGCCAGCCTGTTTAAAATTTGCATTGCTTCCTCTGGCGACTTATCTAGAAGTATGTCGTTTGCCGAGGCATCTAGCATCATCCTTGTTGGTGTATTTACGGCATTGTAAAACATTGTTACTTGAGTCCACACCGGGAATTCGTGTAGGGGCATTTGTGTAGAAGTTCTCTATATCACTCCCAAGCCTCGTACATGGATTCATCATCTGCCTGCCGAAAAGAAGTAATGTCATTACGAAGCTTATTAGTTAAATTTGTAGGATTAAACCGAGCAAGGAAATCACGACAAAGATTGGTCCAAGATGCTATTGATCCGACAGGAATGCTATTCAACCATGCTTTCGCCCTATCCCTCAGTGAATAGGGGAATAATCTTAATCGTAAGACATTGGGGGTGACTCTGTGTATTTTGAACGAGTTGCAAATCTCGAGAAAAGATTTCAGATGTTGCCGTGCATCTTCAGTTGCTGAGCCGCCAAATTGACCAGTTGTGTTGATCATATTAAACATTATCGGTTTTAACTCAAAGTGGTCGGCCTCAATTTCAGGTGCGACAACTCCTGGATTAAGTCCATCAAGATCTTCTTCAAGATAGTCTCGAATGGTTCTGTTTCGTGCAAGAATCACTCCTCTTCCTGCTGGAACATCTTGATTCATATTGTCGTCTTGATTAGCCGTTGCTACTCTTATCCTTCGCCTAAGTCTTTGTAAGGTTCGTTCGATTTCTGGATCAAAGGGATATTCTGGTGTAGTCGGTCTCGCCCTGGTCATATACCAATGTAAAACCAAAGTTTGTTAGCCCTTTGAATCTTAAACAAGAAAAGTAAAAAGAAAGTGCAAGAAAATAAAAACAAAGTCGCTATTGCCAATCCCCGGCAACGGCGCCAAAAACTTGTTGCGCGTAATAAGTGCTACGCAATTGTGCAAGTATACACGTTGCAAGTTATAGTATAAAAGATATCGTCTCCATAGGGATTGGTGCCACTTCAAGAATCTATTCTCTTGCACTGTAAAAAGTAAAAACACAAATAAAGGATTATAGGAGTTTAACTAATAACTAAACTAGAAAGCAATAAAGTAAAAGAAAATATGAGATCAAATGAGAGAGAGAGATAGGCCAGGTTATCGTGAGTTGAGGTGTGATAGCCGATTGGATCGTCTTGGTAAAAGAGTGCTCGGGCAACTCAGTTTCCGTGGAAACTTGCACAACGGGGTTACCTTGGCAGCTAATCGATGGTTGCCTGGGCAACTACTTGGGCGTCTGGGCAGCAATCTTCAAGGTTCGGTAGAGCGTTCTTCAATGGTTTCTTCTTATCCCTAAGTCGAAACTCTAGCTACTAGTGCATGCCTTGATAATACATCCCTGCGTGAATTAAGGGTGAACAGCAACCAATCTTGCGCTCTTCTTAGCCGTTGAAATCCTTAACTTATTCCTAAGCCAGATTAATCTTCATCATCAATAGATTGAATAAAGATCATATTCATTCGTTTCTTGAATCTAACTCTCCCGATATTAGATAAATAGATGAAGTTACGAGATCCTCTCCCAATTCACTTGCAAACAAGAATAAGAACCAAGAATGAATAAACCTTGAATCGAAAAGTGCAAACTCTTATTACCTAAACAAAAACCAATAGTTTCTCACAACCACAAAACACAATAACCATAGCCAAATAGATTTAGTTCATGGCTAGGTTCCAAAGAAACACAAGATAATTAATCCCTAGCATGAACCCAATCGAACAAGAAAGAAAAGATGAATAAGGAGGCTTGTCGAAATCCTCCTTGCCCTAGATGCTTGTCGAAAATTCTCTCCTCTTGCCCTCCTTGGAGTTGTCGAAGCTCCCCTCTCTTCCTCTCTATGGATTGTCGAAATCTCCCTCTTATTTATAGGGCTAGGCCAAAGTCCTTCTTTGAGGAGGAAGTTAAGTTGGAATTAAATTATCTTTAAAGAATATAATTCTTTATTATAATTGTATTCCTACTATAACTTCTCCTATCTTCTTGGAATTTAATTCTTGTTTAATCTCTGCATGGAAATCAAATTCCTTTGGGTTTGGACTTTGCTCCACGTCATCTTGGGTTTGTCTAGTCATCAATTTCGACTACCATATCACCTTTGCTCTTGTCGACAATTGCCCTGTCAACTGGCTCGGCGTCTTCTTCATCCATTTCCCTGGCAACTGGCTCGGCGTCTCCTTCATGTATTGCCCTGCTCTAGCCTTGCTTTGGCAAGTGATCCTGCATATACACACAAAACACACCAAAGCAGCATCTTTTCCCACAAAAACTACCAAGTTGTGTAATCAAGCTCAACGTTGGAAGGAAACATGAATTAATGCATGAATGGCTAATTATTCAACTAATATGAGCCTAAGTCTAACAATAATATGAGTAAAAAGGGTAAGAAAAATAGTACTTTTGAACACTTATCATATACACCGATCACAAGAGCCTCAAATACCTATTGACACAAAAGAGCTTAATCTTCGACAAAGAAGATGGATGGAACTTCTCAAGGACGATGACCTTGTTATTGATTATCACCCCGGGCAAGGCCAACATTGTAGCTGATGCACTCAGCCGCAAACCTTCACCTGGTAAGTATCAATATTGAATATTGAATCTCAAGCATTGACAATTGTATTGAAAATTACAATATCATTGTTGCATTGTAGCTCCTCGAGCTACCAACGCTCATTTCAAGTTACAAAACACCGACCTTTGGTAGTTGAACTTCAAGTTCAGTCTACCATTGTGTTGAGAATCAAATTATTGCAAGATCAAGACCCCAAATTGCAAGCCATCTTTTCTGTCGACTTTTGCTAACACTTGGCAAAAAACAAAATAATTAGTGTAAAAGTGCAAGAAAACAATGCCAATGTGAGTCTTATGCGTGCATTTATACACAGTCAACAAGTAATGCATCAGTAAGCTGAGTATCGAATCAGCATAGATTGACCAAGAACTTATTACCTTAATGTTTACTTTTGGATTTTTGATGAAAAGATAGGAAAAGCAAAGTAGTGAAAAATAAAAACAGTCTGGTAACAAAAATGTTCAAGTGAATGATGAGCGTTGGCGATGGATAACTGGATTTCACGCTACTTATGTCAGCCTTTAATAACGTCCTACCTTGGTTTTATTCCCAAGCAGATTGAAAGTAGTATTGCCTCGGTCGATGGCATTACCCTAAGTTAACCATAATTAAACCCCTATATGTCTATAGTGAAGCTTTTCATTAATTAACTTGATTAAGTGTCAACCTTTACCCCTAAGGGGTAAACTCACTTCTGAAGTAAGTTCATCTACTTGAACATCTTCTGTCGAAGCTTCTCACCTTAGTATCTGACAACTGATCGTTACCCCCTTAAGTTTGTTAAGATATTAAGGTGTAATAAGCACACTATGCCAACTGTCGTATGGAAAAGAATTTGAGAAAATTGAGTGATAGCTGATAGAAAATAATGCCAAGGCAATTTAAATTATTAAAAATCAAACATAAATTTAGCGTTCATCGCAAACATCCCCCAAAAACTATAAAAGTTTAGTTTACGGTTGGGGAGTCCATCCACAAAATGTTATCGTATCTCAACATCACCATTCAAATAAAATTAAAACTGAGAGAATAGGCGCGAAGGAGATCCGTCGATGCAGCCCTTTGGTTTCTCCAGAGCTTTCAGTCTTAATTGGTCAGACCACTTCGCCTCTTGGTTCACCATGGTGCAGCCTCCTCCGATTCGATCCCCTCAAGTGATGACTTAAGCTTCTTTAAATAGGTTTGCGTGGAAACCCTAGAATAAGCTTCTTAAGTTTAAAATTTGAACGTGCGGAGGGATAAGATGCGATATCTTCTTATCACGATTTGAATCCTAGGGCTGACGTGTACATGGTCCAATGGCTATTTTGACCAATCAACGGGCATCAATCTTTTTCCAGCCGAGCTTTGGCATTTCCTAATCCATCTATGCCAACTGTTACATAGTAATTATTTTACTTCCTTTCCTATGTTCTTTGTCAGTGCCTCTCTGCCATGCCTGCCTGTCTATGTCTTGCATCAAAGCCAGAAAACAACCCTTCTTCCTGGCAACAAAATAAATCCTAACTCCTTAAGCAAATGAATGAATTATAACAACTAAATGTGAACATATCTACTTAAAGACAAGCAAAATAATTGTGAAATAAGCGTAAAAAATGTACTTCTGAGGAGTTAACACCCCCTAAACATAGACCATTGCTTGTCATCGAGTAATGCAACCAAAAAAACTAGAAAATAGAAAAAGGTACCTCAGCAAGAATTGTCATGGTTCCTAACACCTACCAGCTAGCAAAATATTATCCTAGGTCTATCCTCAAATATTGAATGTATCAATGCCAGTCAGATAAGCAAATCCAAGTGCAGCAATAAAGTTCTAGTCTAGGGTCATAGAATGTGCAAGCAATATGCATCAAGTTTGCGTGACTCCCTTAGGCAGCTCTCTTATCCAAACTCATAATTTCATTTATTTACCAAGGGTGTTTCTCTTTTTTTATAAGCTGTCATTTGATTAGGGTTACGTCATGCACTATTTGGCGTGAGATATAAGAGAGAGCAAACCACGAATACCCATGTTAGTCTAGATTACATCACTAAGCTAACCCATTACACTCATACCCTAGAGCTATGTTGGCTTGAGAACTAAGAGGGAACAAACCACGAAGTCCCAAATTAATTATTTTCCTAAGGCATTGGAGTGTTGTAAAGTTTCTTCAACTTTTGGCAAAACATTGTTGCCTTATTCATACCTTTTACCCTGACAATTTTTCCTTTTTTTCTTGTAGAGTTTATATTCAAGCGATCCTAAGTTTGCTTCGCAGACTAGATACATACGCGTGTGAAGTTAAACTAAAGTTCCCTAAACTAGAGTTCAATCACCAAGCTACTTGGCAATGCCAACCTGCTGGTATAGAAGTTCTAAATTCCAGTTTTCTTCATCGGACATATGATCTAGCACAACTTCTCCTATCCTAGCAGTGTTGGTAACAAGTATAAAATTGACCGAGGTAATTTTTTTTACGGTTTGGTATGCATGTGTTAAATCCTACATGGCAACCAGAATGAAAACTGAAATAGAAACATGAATGTCATGAAAATAGATGTAAGGCAACCCACAACCCCAAACCTAAGGTGTGCATTATCCTCAATGCATGGAAACAACACATATATACATATAGAATTTAAAATACATGAACATGTGAATGAGAATGAAATGAAATGCAAGGAGTTTAAGAGGATGAGGACTCCCCTTCGGAGGGTTCTGGCCGTGATACGCATGTGTTTCTTTTGATGAAGCTCCCTCGACTGGGAGCCATATGTTTCTTGCCCTTAACGATAGGTTTTAGTGCGGCTGTGGAGGCTCCAAGGTCATGGAGAACTTCCTCAATGATCTTCACCGGCTTAGAGGTAGACATGACATCAATGGAAGCAGATGAGGCAGGTGTGGCAGCAGTCTTGGCATGGCTTTGAGCTCCTTCATCGTCAGATTCAGGTGGTGTCTTAGTTCTGGAATATTCAACTTGTACTACAGAGACTAGGACAGTGGCATTAGATTGTGTCAGAGTGTGAATAGAGTGAGGGCTGGCTGCCACATCATCCTTCGCAAGGAGGTCGGTAGGGAACTCAGGGAACGCTGTCAGTGTTTGCGTGGTCATTCCTTCAAGGGTTTTCTTCATGGCATTGTCCTAGGCATACACATATTGCTAGAACATGGAGTTTTTCTCCTCGACTTTCTTAAATTTTTGAAGTATAATTTTCTGGTGTTGGTAGATCTCAGAAAGTATTGCCAATGATCCAGTTGGCGTTGGGGTCACAGGTTCTTCCTTTGGCACCCTCACCTTTGGCAAAAACTTTGCCGTCTTTTGTTTTTCCCTTCTCCTTTGCTTCCATAGCAGTCAACTGTCTTCATAGGGCAGGAGTTATGGTGGTCCCCTTACTCTTTTGAATGGTATCTGAGTCAAATTATGGCACACCGTGCTACACATGCAAATGGTAGAGATTAGATAAGGAAAAGGTAAAATACCATTGCTCTTACCAACACATTTAAAAGTCTCTTCGATGATAAGCTATCCAACATTAATCTTACGGCCAGTCATGATAGAGTGAAGCAAAGCGAATCTTTCCTCCGAAACTGTTTCATTGTGAGTAGTTGGCATTAAGTTTGCTTTTAAGAATTGATTCTAGCCCCGCAGCTGAGGTTTTAACGCCAAGCGTTTTATAGTCCAATGTCCTTTTGATAAGACATTCCACTGAGTACCAGCCTCACACAGTTCCTTCAATATCGTTTTTTCCTGGCATCATCCAAAGATTCCACAAACTTAGTGTGTTCATCCTCTATTTCATCCAAAGAAAACATATCATTTATATACCCTTCATCAAAACGAACACACTTACCTCGCACCATCAAGAAGGATGAATCCTTGGTCGCAAGATGATCATAAAATTCTCAATCGACGTTGGCATATACTTCCCCTAGCAGTTGTCAGAATTTTTCCCACTCATGTGTCTTTATTACTTTGACAAATTCTGATGAGTAACCCAAGTTGGGTTCGTTCTTGAACTCAAAACCCTTCTCGCAGATGAAGGTTCTTGATGCGAAATTCTCCTCACACTTCTTGTAGATTTCTTCATTGAAAAAAAAATTTAGAGGCATTGAAGACATTGCCATGAAGATTTTTTCCTTGATCTTTTCGAAAATAGGGATTTATGAGAGTGAAGAAAGAATAGAAAGGCTCAGCTAAGAGTCGGTTAGGGTTTAAGTAGATGAAGGGGTAGAATGACTGGGTGTTTTAAATAGTATTTCTAATGTGGCTGGTTGAGTAAGGATAGTGATAAAGGTTTAGCATGTTTGGGGGAAATAAATTATGATGTGATAAGAAGTAAGATGATAAGATGGCGCGAGAAGAGAATAAGGGATAAGGTTAAAATTTAAATTTCAACTTTTCACCTTGGGTGGCTATGGTAAAATTCAACATGTAGTAAAGAAGGTTTCCTCTTTTCTTGGGCCGAGCTCATCAACCCTTGGGCTTCTAAAATAAAAACTCTTCTCTGAATTTTTTCTTTATCGGCCCTGCTAGACCTCTTCCTTGGCATTCTTACTGGCAATGCTTCCTGTATCCACTCAACAAAACCTTTCAACGCAGCAAAAGAGGAATAAAACAAAACAAAAGAAAATGAATAAAAAAGAAATACCTAAAAATAAAGACATCTAACCTAATATATACAAAAATCAAACCACGATGATGACGTTCACAGAATCTCTGCCAAGTGGACAACCTCTTTGGCATCATTGTAACACCCCGGTTTTGGGCGTAATGGTTTTGAGGTTTATTAGGCGGTCTGGTGGGCCGAGTTAGAGATTCGAGTCAGATTCATGACTGTATATTTTTTGGTAAGATAAAAATATGGAAAAATAGTTAAAAATCATCTTTTAATATATATATTGATTTTTTGGTTGAATCAATTTTAGAAAAAGGAATTTGGAAATATGACATTTTGGGTTAGTGACCAAAATGCGATTTTTGAAAACTGTTTTAAAGTGACTAAAATCAAAAGGGTCAAATCCTTAGAATCCTTAAGGAGCTAATCTACAAAGTGTTTGTTGGTGGTTTCTCTCTTCAATTAAATCATTTTAAACTTGTGTTTTAAAAGGTTGTTAATAAGGATTAAATATCTAAAGATAGTTATTAGCTTTTAAAATAAATTCACGTAACTTTTTCTAAACCTTTTCTCTCAACTTCTTTTCTTCCAAACACTCAGAATTTCATCAAAATCCAGAGGTAAGGAGTTCTTTTCACTTAGATTATTAATTTTAATTTGATTCTTTAACTTTGTTTTGCAAAATCTCATTGGAATCTTATATTTTCTTTATTGATATTCCCAAGTATTTGATCCTTGATTTATAAGTTGTAATGTGATCTTATTGTTTTATCAATGTTTAATTGAGTTATTTTGGAAATATTGATGAAACATGGTGATTTTCGAAGTGGATCTGATTTCCAATATTTGAGATTGATTTAATATATGTTTTGGATGTGTTTTGATGTTGATAAGTTGTTTTTATCAATAGAATCCCAAAACTCTTGAATCTCTAATTGTTTAGGTTGCTAGTTTTGAGTTATTTTGGAGATAATCGAGTTTAATCTTTTCTGGAGGTAAAACGATGTTAGGAAAGGGTTTTTGGATGTTATTAGATATTGGTTGATGGGTTGAATTGTTGTTTTATGGATGGGTTAAGTTTTAGAAACGTTTGATGGTGTTTTCGGTATGTTTCGGATGGTTTTTAAGTGGGGAACTTGGGAGTTGCGGGAGATTGCTGTTAGGAAATGGTTTGAATGCATTTTACATTTATCCTCTGGTTTTATATGTTGAAAATAGGGGATAATCAAGGCGACGAAGCTTGACGTTGTTTGGTTGCTTGCTGGGAGCTTGTTTCGCGTTGGCAAGGAAGGTGAGGCGTATCGGTGAGTGGAAACTGGTTTTAAATGCTTTACAAAGGTTTGTAAAGGTTGTTGGGAGTTTATGGTAAGCGTGAGACGCTTACCTAAGCTTGGAAGTAAGTTTCCCTTATTTTGCTCTTGAGAATCGGCTTAGATATGAGCATGTTGTTTGCATGTTTTGATGATAAACATGGTATGATTTACTTACTGGTAATGCCTGATTTTGAGTACATATGCAGGGGTTTGAAAGTATATGAAATGCTATTGAACATTGGTTTTCAATCCGGTTGGGAATGGTGTTATTGCATTCGCAATGAGATTTTCATATGTGATGTGTTGTTAAATGCATTGTAAAACTATAAGTAAATGGTTGTAAATGGTTTGTAAATGCAATATTGGCTATGTGACAAGGTGAGAAAACAATCGGATATAGTTGGCATGCCATAGGATTAAAAGTGCACTATAAAATATGAACAAAATCAATCGTGGTCATGGGTCCTTCAGGTATGGCGGTGTAACAAGGCCACTCGGACTATTGGGGACCTCATTTGGGACTTGCGGTTTAACTAGGCAACCCAAATTGATGGTGATCTTGCGGATTAACTAGGCAAGGTCGGTACACTTGCGGTTTAATTAGGCAAGGGTGAGATCTCACGGTTTAACAATATGAACAAAATTGATCATGGCCATGGGTCCTTGAGGCATGGAAGTGCAACAAGGCCACTCGGACTGTTGGGGACCTCGTTTGGGATTTGCGGTTTAATTAGGCAACCCAATTTGATGGTGATCTTGCGAATTAACTAGGTAAGTTCGGTACACTTGCGGTTTAACTAGGAAAGGGTGAGATCTCGCGGTTTAACTAGGCGAGGGTGTCAAATCTTATGGTCTAGCTAGGCAAGGCTTGGGATATCATGTGGTTTAACTAGGCATGGTATTAGAGTTTCGTGTATCCGATATGTGTATAGGATAGAGGTAGTCTATCTGGGTCACTATAAATGCCAATTTATGAGAAAGTTCATATGTTGAACCTTGTTTGTAATGCTTTGGAATTTAAGCATGGTTTGTTTAAAAAGCTTTCAGATTTAAGCATGAATTGTATATGATGTTATATAAAGATTTCTATGTTTTGATTCGGTTGGAATCATGGAAAAATGCTTAAGTTGTAAGCATGTTTTGGGGAAAGGAAGCATGTGGTTTTTAAATGGTTTTTAGTGCATCATTGTTTATGAGCATCCTCACTAAGCATGTGTGTTTACGCTCTCTTTTCCCTAATGATGCAGAGCATTAAAGTTCGAGCAGCAAAGGAAAGACTTGCAAGGATCCAAGAGATAAACTACTTTTAAGTATGAACTCGGTTTACATTTTCAGTTAATAAGGCAATGTGTTCGCCATGGTTCTTGGGAATTGTAAATCCGTTTCATTGAGGTTCTCTAGAATGATTCTATGCTGGTTTTTGATGATGATTATATGTTGTTTAGCTTGATGTTGTTATTTGCCTATGGTTGAGGTTGAATGGATGATTAGGTATGCATCTAGAGTTTCTTTTTGGGTTGCTATGTTGTGCTAGTTTTTCCAGGTTTAATATGCTATATTGAGTGTGTTGGCATGTTGCTTATGCTGAGAATGGTTTAAATGTGCATTTTGGTATGTTTGGCAAAGTGGTATAGGAAGCATGCCTCTAGAATGGTCCTTTGTAAGTGTGAGGTTGTATGGGTTGCCTAACTTGATATAAATGGTAGTTTATGTATATCCAAGTGTTGATCAACCTGTATGCAAGTTGCTAGGGATCAATTGCATCTAAGATAGGGTGATAAACCAGCTAATTTTGACATTACTGACCTAGGCGTACCGATACGCGGGGGACCGTATCGGTACAGTTAAGAAAATAAGGCCAGGGCATTTCGGTACAGACAAGGGCATTTTGATACGCCTAAAGGTTACTGAAATTACACTTTTTGGAGAAGAGGCCACGCACTTAAACACCAAGGGACCGTACCGGTACAATATGAAATGATTTTAAACTATATTTTATACTCAAAGTAGCATAATGGTACGGGTCTCATCGTATCCAAACGATAAGTTTAGAACGAGTCCCGTATCGATATAGATACTGTCGTTTCTGTTAATGTCCTAAAAAGGCAGTTCTGGTTTTTTCGTTTCAGTCCCTGAATCACGTTTTGCCAATTGTTTGAGCTTGGATGATCATTTAAAGCTGATTTTTGACACATAAGCATGAAATGTACTTAATTAAAGGTTGGTAAATTAAAAATTGGAAAAGTCCTTTTATATTGCTGAATTTACATTTTGGTCCTTAAGTCGTGTTTGTGGCCAATTGGATATTGTTCGATGCCCGATTGATATAAATGCTCACCTATGAACAGTATGATCATGTAGGAAAGCATCAATGCATCTAGATAAGATAAAAGAAAAAATAGACATGTTTTAGGTTTAATCTTCCCGGTTTACTTCAGTAAACCTAATGTAGCTTGCTCGGTCTGGTCTTGCGACTAGGCCTGGTCAAGGAGATTACATTTGTTGGTATCAAAGCTAGGTTTGTGAAAAGTTGGGATGTTGTTGTTTGAACTGCATGGTGGTTGTATATATGTTCGGTGTTTGTTTAATGTTCTGTTGGGGTATGTTTTGGGAATACATTGCCTATTACCGAGGATTTTAAATGCGTTTTAAAGTTAATTTAGATCCTTTGCCTGGCGCTAGCCTAACTCTAATGTGTTTTGATGCTTTTGTTAGCATGGCTCGACGTGAGACACGATTTATGGCTAATACTGCAGTGGTTGGGTAGAATAATAATATAGAAGAGAATCTCCCTCATATTTTAGCTCCTCCTCTGGTGGTTCCTCCAGTTGACGTTGGGGCGGGTGAAGCACCCCAGGTTCACCAAGTGCCTGTGTATGCTGATTTGACTCTGTTAGTTCAGGTGATAACGTGAGCTTTCCAAGCAGCGATGGCGGGAGTGCAGGCCTAGGCATTGGCACCTGCTGTGGTAGCAAATCAAGGTTTACCCTTGAAGCGTTTGAGAGGTGAGGATTTCAAGGTTTGAGCCTTGAGGCAGCTGAATATTGGCTGGAAAAAACGGGTTGCATCATGAATCAGATGGGATGTAACGAGGAGCGCAAGTTGGGTTGCACTATATCTCTGCTACATGGGGATGCATATCATTGATGGGTGACCACAATTGCTGGCATTTTTGAGGCAGACGTTACTTGGGAATTCTTTTGGAAAGCTTTCAAGAGAAAGTATCTTGGTACCCAATATTTGGATATGAAGAAGTACGAGTTTATGCCGCTATCTCAGGGTGGCATGTCTGTTGTTGAATACGAGGTAAAGTTTGCCCTGTTGAGTCAGTATGCTCCGAAGTTGGTTCTAGATGACCAGTAAAGATGTGACAGGTTCTGTTATGGTCTTGTTAAGGATATTAAGACGTATCTCCTGGCTGTAGATTACACAAATTTTGATGTGTTGGTCAATTGGGCCAAGGATATTAAGTAGTCTTTGGGTGCACCAGTTCAGGCTACAGGTGTGAATTTGGGTAAAAGGGTGGCTGACTCTAGCTATTTTAGGAGACATAATAGGAGGTTCAGGGATAAAAGACATAAGCCAGATCACAGTCGTGGTGGTGGAGTTGGCCAGGGTGCTTAGGGAGCTCGTGTTACACTAGAGTGTGAGCGATGCGGTAGGCGTCACGCGGGTATGTGTTGGGTAATACTGTAGCTTGTTGGATTTGTGGCTCATCTGATCACTTGAAGCGTGATTGTCCTCGGGCGGCAAGAGATGTACCAGCACAGGTTGCTATACCTACTAGAGGCCGAGGCCGTGGCAGGGGTAATTTTCAGAGGCATGAGGATGGTCAAAGAGGTATGGCTCATGCTACAGCGGTGAGAAATTAGATTCAGGGTCGTAATGACACAAATGTGATCGCATGTACTTTTATATTGCAATCCTTGTCATTGTTATCTTTGATTGATTCAGGGTCTAAGCATTCATATATCTTGAGTGAACATGCATCTTTGCTGAATGTTCCTGTTGAGATCTTAGATGTTGGCATGTTAGTCACAAGTTCTTTTGGGGAGACAGGTAAAACAAGAAAGTTGTATCGGCGTTATCTTTTGGTGGTGCAAGGTCATGAGTTTGCCGCGGATATGATGGAATTGCCATTCCATGGTTTTGATATCATTTTAGGTATAGATTGGTGTTAAGTGTCTAAAAGTACTATTTTTATTACCCTTTTATTTTTATTATTGCTAGACTTAGGCTCATATTAGTTGCATTATTAGTCATTCATGCATGTTTGCATCGTTTCCTTGGTGGACAAGCTTGATTTCATATCTTGCTCAATTTGTGGAAAAAGGTACTGCTTTGGTGTGTTTGTGTGTGTGTGTGCAGAATCACTTGCCAAACCAAGGCTGGAACCAGTTGCCAGGGCAATGCATGAAGGACATGCCGAGCTAGTTGCCAGGGCAATTTTCAACAAGGAATAAGATGATATGGTAGTCAAAATTGATGACTAGATAAGCCCAAAATGACGTGGAGCAAAGCTAAATCCCAAAGGAGTTTGATTTCCATGAAGAGGTTAAAGAGAAATTAAATCCCAAGAAGATTAGAGAAGTTCTAGAAGGAATTTAAATATAATAAATAATTATATTCTTTAAAGATAATTTAATTCCAACTTAACTTCCTCCTCAAAAAAGACTTTGACCTAGCCCTATAAATTAAAGACCATGCCGTCAACTCCAAGGGGGAGAGAGGAGAGAATTTTCGACAATATCAAAGAGCAAGGGAGATTTTGACATGGCTTCAACCATTCTTCATCTTTTTCTTTCTTGTTCAATTAGGTTTATGCTAGGAATTCTTTGTCTTGTGTTTCTTTTGAACCTAGCCATGAACTAAATCTATTTGGCTAAGGTTATTGTGTTTTGTGGTTGTGAGAAACAATTGGATTTTGTTTAGGTAATAAGAGTTTGCACTTTCAATTCAAGGTTTACTCATTCTTAGTTCTTATTCTTGTTTGCGAGTGGATTGGGTGATGATCTCGTAACTTCATCTATTTATCTAATATCCGGAGAGTTAGATTCAAGAAACGAATGAGTATGATCTTTATTCAATCTATTGATGGTGAAGATTAATCCGGCTTAGGAATAAGTTAAGGATTTCAACGGCTAAGAGGAGCGCAAGATTGGTTGTTGTTCACCCTTGATTCACTCAGGGATGTATTATCAAGGCATGCACAAATAGCTAGAGTTTCCACTTAGGGATAAGAAGAAACCATTGAAGAACGCTCCGCCGAACCTTGAAGTTGCTGCCCAGCCGCCCAAGTAGTTGCCCAGCTAGTCGCCCAGGCAACTGTCGATTAGTTACCAAGGCAACCCCGCTGTGCAAGTTACCACGGCAATTGAGTTGCCCTTGCACTCTTTTACCAAGACGATCCTATTGGCTATCATACCTCAACTCACGATAACCTGGCCTATTCTCTCTCATTTAATTACATATTCTTTTACTTTATTTCTTTCTAGTTTAGTTGTTAGTTAAACTCCTACAATCTTCTACTTGTGTTTCTTTTACTTTTTACAGTGCAAGAGATTAGATTCTTGAAGTGGCAGCAATCCTTGTGGAGACGATATCTTTTATACTATAACTTGCGACGTGTACACTTGCACAATTGCGGAGCACTTATTAAGTGCAAAAATTGGTTGAGTGAGCATAGAGCAGTTGTGGATTGTGAATCCAACAGGATTTTATTGAGGTTGGCCGACGATTATGAAGTTGTGGTGGCTGGCAAAAATGTTAAGTTTCTTTCCAATGTGGTTTCGGCTATTATGGCGGAGAAGATGATGTTTGATGGCTACCAAGCTTATTTGGCTATTGTTATGAATTCGGAAGCCAAGGGTGTTCGAGTACAAGACATTCAGACTGTTTGCGACTTTCCTGAGGTTTTTCCTGAGGAGTTGTTGTGTTTACCTCCGGATAGAGAGATGGAGTTTCATATTGAGACATACGAGGTTACAACACCGGTGTCCATTGCTTCTTATAGGATGGCACCAAAAGAATTGAAAGAGTTGAAGTCTCAGCTTCAGGAGTTGTTAGACCATGGGTTCATTCAACCAAATGTTTCTCCGTGGGGTGCACCTGTTCTCTTCGTGAAAAAGAAGGATGTTATAATGCGTATGTGCATTGATTATCTTCAGTTGAACAAGTTGACAATAAAGAACTGGTACCCGTTGTCGTATATTGATGACTTGTTCGATCAGTTTCGTGGAGCAGTGGTGTTTTCCAAAATAGATTTAAGATCAGGGTACTACCAGTTGAAGGTTAAGGATGTGGATATGCATAAAACTGCATTCCGTATAAGGTATGGGCATTATGAGTTTCTGGTCATGCCTTTCGATTTGACAAATGCCCTGGCTGAGTTTATGGACATGATGAATCGAGTGTTCTATGATTATCTTGATCAGTTCGTGGGGGTGTTTATAGATGATATTCTCGTGTACTCTGGTACCGAGGAAGAGCATGTTCTACAGTTGCGGATAGTGTTGCAAGTGTTGAAGGATAATCAGTTGTACGCTAAGTTGAGCAAGTGCGATTTTTGGCTCAAAGAAGTGACATTCCTTGGTCATGTGGTTTCCGCAGAGGGTATTCGCGTTGATCCATAAAAAATTGAGGCTATTCTCAATTGGAAGCCACATAAGTTTGTATCAGAGGTGCGTAGTTTTCTTGGGTTGGCTGGTTATTATCGTCGTTTTGTTGAGGGGTTCTCGAGTATAGCAGCACCGTTGGTTAAGTTTTTGCAGAAGAATGTTCCTTATGTGTGGACAGAGAAGCAGCGATACAGTTTTGAGAAGTTGAAGGAAGTTCTGAAATATACTCATGTGTTGATTCAGCCTGAATCTGGGAAGGAGTTTGTGGTTTATAGTGATGCATTGTATGTTGGCTTGGGTTGTGTGCTGATATAGGATGGAAAGGTTGTGGCCTTTGCATCGAGGCAGTTGAAAGTTCATGAGCACAATTATCCAACTCATGATTTGGAGCTTATGGCCGTGGTTTTCGCTTTGAAAATTTGGCGACATTACCTCTATGTAGAGAAGTACGTGGTCTTTACGGATCACAAGAGCTTGAAGTATTTGATGTCCCAGAAAGATTTGAATCCTGGGCAACCTAGATGGTTGGAGTTGCTTAAGGATTACAACTCGATAATTGAGTATCATCCTGGTAAAGCCAATGTAGTGGCGGATGCATTAAGTCGTAAGGTTGCGGTTGAGCTTCGAGCTATGTTTGAAAGGTTGAGTGTGACGCGGGAGGGTGGTTTGCTGGCTGAATTGCAAGTTAAGCCTACGTTATCACAGTTGATTAAAGCTAAGCAACCGTATGATGATTCGTTGGTTGAGCATGTTAAGGATATAACAGATGGTAATATGACAAAATTTCATTTTGATGATGATGGAGTTTTGTGTTTCAAGGGTCGAATAGTGGTGCCGGGTGATCCAGAGTTGAGGCACACTATCTTGATGGAGGCACACTCTATTCCTTTTTCTATGCATCCTGGTAGTGTTAAAATGTATCGTGATTTGAATGAGGCATACTACTGGGTTGGGTTGAAAAAAGATGTGGCTGAGTTTGTTTTCGTGTGCATGGTATGTTTGTGGGTTAAGGCTGAACATCAATTTCCATCTGGGTTGTTGCAACTGCTGAAAATTCTGGAGTGGAAATAGGAGAGAATCACCATGGATTTTGTATTAGGGTTGCCGCTAACACCAGCTAAGAAGGATTCTGTTTGGGTGATTGTTGACCGGTTCACAAAGTGTGCAAATTTCCTGGCAGTGCATACAACGTACACATTGGACAAATTGGTAGATTTGTATATAGCGGAGATTGTACGCTTGCATGGTGTACCTAAATCCATTGTTTCAGATAGGGATCTGAGGTTTACGGCAAGGTTTTGGAGGAGTTTGCACCAGGCCTTGGGTTCAAGGTTAAGTTTTAGCACTGTGTACCATCCTCAGTCGGATGGGCAGTCTAAGCGGGTTATCTAGGTTTTAGAGGATATGCTGAGGTTCTATATTATCGAGTTTCAAGGAACCTGGGAGAAGCACTTGCCTTTAGTTGAGTTTTCTTACAATAACAATTATCAGGCGAGTATACAGATGGCACCTTATAAGGCGTTATATGGCCGGAGGTGTCATACGCCCTTATGTTGGGCTGAGGTGGGGGAAAAGTATGTTACTCTACCGGATGTGCTGAAAGACACAGATGAAAAGGTTAAGCTTGTGTGGGACCAGTTGAAAGCGGCTACGAATCGGCAGAAATCTTACGCAAATTTGAAGTGTAAAGAGGTTGAATATGCGGTGGGCGATCGCGTATTCTTGAAAGTGTCACTATGGAAAAAGGTGATGAGATTCAGACGTAAGGGTAAGCTTAGTCCGAGGTTTATTGGACCTTACGAGGTTATTGAGCGTGTGGGTCCTGTGGCATACCGGTTGAGGTTGCCTCTTGAGTTGGAGAAAATTCATAATGTGTTCCATGTTTGGATGTTGAGGAGATATCGATCAGATCTATCGCATGTTATGCCGGTGGAGGATGTGGAGTTGAGGCCGAATCTATCCTTTGATGATGAACCTGTAGAGATCCTCGATACCAACAAGAAAATCCTACGTGGTAAGACGATAGAGCTCGTAAAGGTCTTGTGGCGACACCGAGGTGTTGAAGAGGCTACTTGGGAAAGCAAGACGGATATGAAGGAGCAATTTCTGCATTTGTTTCCTCCAGGTAATTTCATGGACGAAATTTATTAAGCGGGGGAGAGTTGTAACACCCCAGATTTGGGCTTAGCAGTTTTGAGGTTTATTAGGCAGTTTGGTAGACTGGGTTAGAGATTCGAGTCGGATTCGGGACTGCATATTTTTCGGTAAGATAAAAATATGGAAAATAGTTAAAAATCATCTTTTAATATATATTGATTTTTGGTTGAATCAATTTTAGAAAAGGGAATTTGGAAATATGACATTTTGGGTTAATGACCAAAATGCGGTTTTTGAAAACTATTTTAAAGTGACTAAAATCAAAAGGGTCAAATCCTTAGAATCCTTAAGGAGCTAATCTACCAAGTGTTTGCTTGTGGTTTCTCTCTTCAATTAAATCATTTTAAACATGTGTTTTAAAAGATTGCTAATAAGGATTAAATGTCTAAAGTTAGTTATTAGCTTTTAAAAGAAATTCACGTAACTTTTCTTAAACCTTTTCTCTCAACTTCTTTTCTTCCAAATACTCAAAATTTCATCAAAATCCAGAGGTAAGGAACTGTTTTCACTAAGATTATTGATTTTAATTTGATTATTTAACTTAGTTTTGCAAAATCTCATTGGAATCGTATATTTTCTTAGCTTTAAACAAGCCAATTGAAGGAGAAATCACATAACAGGGGTAAGGTTCGTGATCCTCTGTTAAATGGTTCTTTATTGATATTCCCAAGTATTTGATCCTTGATTTATAAGTTGTAATGTGATTTTAATGTTTTATCAATGTTTAATTGAGTTATTTTGGAAATATTGATAAAACATCGTGATTTTGAAGTGGATTTGATTTCCAGTATTTGAGATTGATTTAATATATGTTTTAGATGTGTTTTGATGTTGATACATTGTTTTTATCAATAGAATCTTGAAACTCTTGAATCTCTAATTGTTTAGGTTGCTAGTTTTGAGTTATTGTGGAGATAATCGAGTTTAATATTTGCTGGAGGTAAAAGGATGTTAGAAAAGGGTTTTTGGATGTTATTAGATGTTGGTTGATGGGTTGAATTGTTGTTTTATGGCTGGGTTAAGTTTCGAAAACGTTTGATGGTGTTTTCGGTATGTTTCGGATGGTTTTTGAGTGGGCAACTTGGGAGTTGTGGGAGATTGCTGTTAGGCAATTGTTTGAATGCATTTTAATGTATTTATCCTCTAGTTTTATCTGTTGAAAACAGGGGATAATCAAGGCGGCGAATCTTGACATTGTTTGGTTGCTTGCCGGAAGCTTGTTTCGCATTGGCAAGGAAGGCGAGGCATATCGATGAGTGGAAACTGGTTTTAAATGATTTACAAAGGTTTGCAAAGGTTGTTGGGAGTTTAGGGTAAGCGTGAGACGCTTACCTAAGCTCGGAAGTAAGTTTCCCTTATTTTGCTATTAAGAATCGGCTTAGATATGAGAATGTTGTTTGCATGTTTTGGTGATAAACATGGTATGATTTACTTACTGGTAATGCATGATTTTGAGTACATATGCAGGGGTTTGAAAGTATATTAAATGATATTGAGCATTGGTTTTCATTCCGGTTGGGAATGGTCTTATTGCATTGGCAATGAGATTTGCATATATGAGGTGTTGTTAAATGCATTGTAAAACAGTAAGTAAATAGTTGTAAATGGTTTGTAAATGGTATATTGGCTATGTGACAAGGTGAGAAAACAATCGGATATAGTTGGCATGCCATAGGATTAAAAGTGCATTATAAAATATGAACAAAATCGATCGTGGCCATGGGTCATTGAGGTATGGCGGTGTAACAAGGCCACTCGGATTGTTGGGGAGCTTATTGGGGACCTGCGGTTTAATTAGGTAACCCAAATTGATGGTGATCTTGTGGATTAACTAGGAAAGGTCGGTACACTTGCGGTTTAACTAGGCAAGGGTGAGATCTCGCGGTTTAGCAATATGAACAAAATCGATCGTGGCCATAGGTCTTTGAGGTATGGTGGGGTAAAAAGGCCACTCGGACTGTTGCGGACCTCATTTGGGACTTGCGGTTTAACTAGGCAACCCAAATTGATGGTGATCTTGTGGATTAACTAGACAAGGTCGATACACTTGCGGTTTAACTAGGCGAGGGTATCAAATCTTACGGTCTAACTAGGCAAGGTTTGGTATATCATGTGGTTTAACTAGGCATGGTATGAGAGATTAGTGTATCCAATATAAGTATAGGATAGAGGTAGTCTATCCGGGTCACTATAAATGCCAATATATGAGAAAGTTCATGTGTTGAATCTTGTTTGTAATGCTTTGGGATTTAAGCATGGTTTGTTTAAAATGCTTTGGGATTTAAGCATGAATTGTATATGATGTTATATAAAGATTACTATGTTTTGATTCGGTTGTAATCATGAAAAAGTGCTTAGGTTGTAAGCATGTGCTCGCCATGGTTTGCAAGCAAAGGAAAGGGCAGCAAAGGAAAGGTTTGCAAGGATCAAAGAGATAAACTACTTTGAGTATGAACTCGGTTTACGTTTCCGGTTAATAAGGCAACGTGTTCGTCATGGTTTTTGGGAATTGTAAATCCTTTGCATTGAGGTTCTCTAGAATGATGCTATGCTGGTTTTTTATGATGGTTATATGTTGTTTAGCTTGATGTTGTTATTTGCCTATGGTTGAGGTTGAATGGATGATTAGGTATGCATCTAGAGTTTCTTTGTAGGTTGCTATGTTGTGTTGGTTTGTCCAGGTTTAATATGCTATGTTGAGTGTGGTGGCATGTTGGTTATGCTGAGAATGGTTTAAATGTGCATTTTCGTATGTTTGGCAAAGTGGTATAGCAAACATGCCTCTAGAATGGTCCTTTGGAAGTGTGAGGTTGTATGGGTTACCTAACTTGATATAAATGGTAGTTTGTGTATATTCAAGTGTTGATCAACATGTATGCAAGTTGCCAGTGATCAATTGCATCTAAGATAGGGTGATAAACCAGCTAATTTTGACATTACAGGCCCAGGCGTACTGATACACGGGGGACCATATCAGTACGGCTAGGCAAATAGGCCAGGGCGTTTCGGTATAGGCAAGGGCATTTCAATATGCCTAAAGATTACTGGAATTCCACTTTTTAGAGAAGATGTCGCGTACCGAAACACTAAGGGGCCGTATCGGTACAGCGTGAAATGATTTTAAACCGTATTTTATACTCGAAGTAGCGTACCAGTACAGGTCTCACCGTATCAAAAAGATGAGTTCAAAACGTAACGATACGGGACTCAGCATATCGATACGGATACCATTGTTTCTGTTAATATCCTGGAAAGGCAGTTCTGGTTTCTTTCGTATTAGTCCCTAAATATTGTTTTGCCAATTGTTTGAGCTTGGATGATCGTTTGAAACTGATTTTTGACACATAAGCATGAAATGTACTTAATTAAAGATGGGTAACTTAAAAATTGGAAAAGTCCTTTTATATTGCTGAAATTACATTTTGGTCCCTAAGTTGTGTTTGTGGCCAATTGGACATCGTTCGATGCCCAATTGATATGAGTGCTCACCTATGAACAATATGATCATATAGGAAAGCATCAATGCATCTAGACAAGATAAAAGAAAAAAATGGACGTTTTTTATGTTTAATCTTCCTGGTTTACTTCGATAAACCTAATGTAGCTTGCTTGGTCCGGTCTTGCGACTAGGCCGGGTCGAGGGGGTTACAATCTTTGCGAGTGCCTTCCAAGTAGTGCTTCAATCTTTGGCCGTTTACTTTGAAAATTGTTCCCGTTTTCCTATCCTTGATATCAACTGCTCCATAAGCATATGGTTTCACTACTTCAATGGGTCCTAACCATCTAGACTTTAGCTTGCCCGGAAACAACTTTAACCTCGAGTTAAACAACAAGACATGCTGGCCTACTTCAAATTGTCTCGGCAATATCCTGTTGCCATGCCATCATTTTTTTCTTTCTTTGTAGAGTCTGGAATTCTCATAAGCTTATGTTCTGAACTCCTCTAATTCATTTATATCCAATAAATGTTTTGCACCAGTAGCTCTTCACTCCATGTTGAGCTTTTTGATTGCCCAATAAGCTTTATGTTCTAATTCCACTGACAAGTGACACGTATTCCCAAACATGAGCCTATAAGGAGAGGTTCCCAATGGATTCTTAAAGGCTATTCTGTAAGCCCATAAGGAATCATCTAGTCTCAAAAACTAGTCCCTTATTGTCAAATTCACAGACTTTCCCAAAATATTCTTGATCTCTTTGTTTGAGATCTCTGCCTGGCCATTTGTTTGGGGATGGTAGGTTGTAGCAATAATTTGCTGGATCTCGTACCTGCACAAAGCTCTAGATATTAAGTTGCACCTAAAATGCGTTCCTTCACCGTGAATGATGGCTCTGAGACACCAAATTTAGTAAAGATATGCTTGTGAAGGAATTTGGCAATAGCCTTGGCATTGTTTGTTGGCAAAGATACTGCCTCTACCCATTTTGAAACATAGTCAACAACCATAAGGATATATAGATTCCTAAATGATGGAGGAAAGGGACACATGAAGTCTACTCCCCATACGTTAAACAACTCCACTGGCATAATATTCTGAAGCGACAATTGGTGTCTGTTAGAAATGTTACCCGTCCGCTGGCATCGATCACATGCCTTGGCAAAGTAATGAGAATCTTTAAACAGCATAGGCCAAAAGAATCTCTACTGCAACACCTTGGCAGCAGTCTTCATTCCAGCAAAATGTCTTCCATAAGGTGTTGCATGGTATAATTGTAAAAATGTTGTGCTGCTCCTCTTCTGGCACACATCGACAGATCACATGGTCAGCATATTGCTTGGACAAAATTGTCTCTTCCCAATAATATTGTCGAGCATCACGCAGAAACCATTTTTAGCACTACTCGCCAGACTTGGTGGCAAAATATTGCTAACCAGATAGTTGACTATGTCAACGTACCATGACAAAGAATCGACTGTAAGTAAATATTCATCGCAGAAGTCATCTCTAATGGTCGGGGCTCTCCCTTCCTCAAGGTGATGCTCTAACCGTGATAAATGGTTAGCTACCAAGTTTTTGCTCCACTTCTTGTCCCTAATCTCAAGATCAAATTCTTGCAGCAAAAGCATCGATCGAATCAGTATGGGCTTGGTATCTTTTTTGCTAAGAGGTATTTTAATGTCGAGTGATTTGTATACACCACAACCTTGTCACCTACCAAGTAAGATCTTTATTTATCAAATGCAAATACGACCGCGAGAAACTCTTTCTCGGTAGTGGTGTAGTTGAGTTGGGCTTCATTCAACGTCCGACTGACATAGTAAATGGTATGGAAAACCTTGCCATGCCTTTTTCCTAACGCAACTCCAATGGCATAATCGATGGCATCGCGCATGAGCTTGAAAGGCTCATTCCAATCTGGTGCCACGACAATAAGGGCATCGATCAATATGTCCTTAAGTTCCTAAAATGCCTTTAGACAAGAATCATCAAACGCAAAAGTGGCATTTTGTTCTAAAAGCAAACATAAAGGTTTAGAATTTTTTTAAAAAAATTTAATGAACTGGCAATAAAAGCCCGCATGTCCCAAGAAACTTCTGATACTTTTTACACTTATGGGTGGTGTCAATTGTTTGATTACCTCAACTTTTGCTTTGTCCACTTCCAGGCCTCTCTGGGTTACTTTGTGACCGAGAACTATGCCTTCTTTCACCATGAAATGACATTTTCCCAGTTCAAAACCATGTTAGTCTCAATACATCTCCTCACAAAAAGCTCTAGACTCTGAAGGCATTCCTCGAATGTTTTGCCAAATATTGAGAAATCATCCATGAAAACTTCTAGGTTGTTTTCAATCATGTTAGAGAAAATAGACATCATACATCGTTGGAATGTTGCCGGTGCATTACAAAGTCCAAAGGGCATTTTTCGAAAGGAAAATGTCTCATATGGACAAGTGAATGTGGTTTTCTCCTGATCTTATAGAGCGATGGCTATCTAATTATACCTTGAATAACCATCTAAGAAGCAAAAATATGTTTTGCCTGCCAGCCTATCCAACATTTGGTCGATAAAGGGCAGGGAAAGTGATCTTTCTTGGTGGATTATTCAGCTTCCTATAGTCCATGCATACTCTCCATCCGGTAATAGTCTTGGAAGGAATCAACTCATCCTTTCTATTTTGAACCACGGTCATGCTACATTTCTTTGTCACACATAGCACCACGCTGACCCACGAGCTGTCTGAAATGGGATAGATTATCCCGACATCTAGCCACTTGATAATTTCTTTCTTTACTACTTCTTGCAAGCTCGATTTAGTCTTATTTGAACTTCAATTATTTTTCCATGATATTCCTCCGAGATTATTTTGTACATGCAAATAGTGGGGCTTATACCTTGGATATCAGACAAGGTCCATCCCAGAGCTTGTTTATATTTGCTTAAGATTTCCAGCAATCCCTCATCCTGCTCATTATATAGATCAACATCAATGATTATTGGCAAAGTAGAGTGTTTACCTAAGTAAGTGAACTTGAGGTGGTTTGGCAATGGTTTCAATTCCAACATTGGTGATTCCTCGATAGATGGCTTAAGTACCTTGATTTCTCTGCCCGCCAGTTCCAATGGCTCTGACTGGCCAAAGTAATTAGCAACTTCGTTCTCCAACATTGGTCTTTCAATTTCTTTACTTGTATTAATCTCATCAACCCGTTCTCTGACATCATCTTCTGTGTCTTGGCACAGCTATGCCACATCCAAAATGAAAATAAACTCCATCATCTTCTCAACCTGGCATTCCTCTGGTTTTTCTGCACATTTAAGAGCTTGAAACAAATTAAACGTAACATGCTAGTCATTCATGCGCATATTTAATTCACCTTTATGCAATCAATTAAGGCTCTACATGTGGAAAGGAATGGTCTACCCAATATGATCAGGATATTTATGTCTGCCTCATACTCTAAAATGATAAAATCAGCTGGGAATATAATTTTATCTACCTTTACTAGCACATCCTCTATCTTACCCTTAGGATGTGCAAATGATATGTCTGCCAACTGAAATGTTACAGTGGTAGGCCTTGTTTAAATGCCGAGCTTTTTGAAAACAAACATTGGCATCAAATTGATGCTAGCTCCCAGGTCATACAGTGTTTTACCAATAAATCTGTTGCCAATGGTATATGAGATAGTAAAACTTCCTGGATCCTTCAGCTTAGGTGGCAAGCGATTGAGTATCATTGCACTGCATCCCTCAGTGAGACCCACAGTCTCAAAATACCCAATTTCCTTTTTTAGACAGAATGTTCTTCATGAATTTAACATAATTGGGCATTTGCTCAAAAGCTTCTGCTAATGGTATGTTGTTCTGCAACTGCTTAAGAACTTGCAAAAAATGCTTAAAATGCTGATCTTGTACTTCTGTAATCTTTGTGGGAACAGTGGAGGTGGGTAAGCAAATGTTGATTCTGTCGGCTTTGCCAAGTGATGGATGGAATCTGACTGAAGTCTGGCATCAGATAGTGGTTTGGCATCACTTTCGTCTGTTCATTTTGTCTCTACTTCTTTTGGTTCACCTACAGGTCCTTCCTCTTGGTAATTAGTTGATTTCTTGACAGGTACCTCAGCCTTGTATTTTTTGCCACACCGAAGAGTTACAACTTTGCACTATTCATTGCTTCTCTGTTGAACATCTTCTATATCGCTTGGTAATGCCCCTTGGGGTCGATTGCTAAGTGCATTGTCAATCTTTCCAATCTGAATCTACAGGTTCCGCATAGATGCTGCCAAACGCTGAACAGTTGCATCATTCCTCTTCATATATTCTGTCAAAGTCCCCTGGTTGTTTCTTTGTCCTATATAGAAATTGGGTTGTGCCTTCTATGGCACAACATTCTAATGAAATCCTTGTTGAACAGTTCTATTCTAACGATGGGTCGTGTTCTGACGGTGGGCATTGTGTTGATTACCCCCTTGATTTCACCAAGCTAAATTCGGGTGTTGCCTCCATCCTACATTGTAAGTACTGGAGTGTGCATTATAATTTCGATTGAAATTTCCAACAAAATTTATCAACTCTGGGTTGGCAGGGCAATTTTCCATGTAATGATCCTCCCCACATAGAGTGCAGAATGGATCCAATGCCTTAATCTCTTGAGACTCTTTAAACTTTTGCAAAGTTTTCACCATACTGGGACGATTGGAAATCTCGACGTAGGTGGATGTTAATTTATCTAGTGCTAATTTCCCTCCAGTTTTAACTTCGATCCCTAGTCAGGAAGCAGGATACTCAAAGTCATTAGTTGAGATCCTTTCAAGGATACTAACTGCCTCTGTATAATTCTTGTCCAGCAGCGAACTATTTGATGATGCATCAACAATAATTCTGGCATGAGTATTGAGTCCATTGTAGAATGTCTCCATCTAGGTCCAGTTTAGGAATCCATGCATGGGACATCTTCTCAACAGGTCATTAAATCTTTCCCAGGCATCATATAGGGTCTCATCATCAGCTTTCCTAAATATAATGATCTCGCTACTCAGCATGACAGTGAGTTTTGGTGATTGGAATCACAGTAAGAATTTCTGACATAGATCTCCCTATGAGGTGACAGATCCATGTGGCAAAGAACTAAGCCACGTTTTTGCTCTATCTCTCAAGGAGAATAGAAGTAATTTCATCTTCACTGTATCTTCCAAAACTCCAGGCTACTAAAATAACTAGCAAACTTCCTTGAATTGCTTAAAGTGTTGCCTTGGGTATCTTGTAGGTGCTCCATCAAATTGTCCTACATTGAAAAACGTTTGTATCATTACCAATTTAAGTTTAAAATTTGGTGTATTTACCTCCGGACAAATCAGTCCTGGCATCAAATTGTCTATGTTCGATACTGAGTGTTCTCGGATAGGTCTTTCCTCCTCCACGTTAACGGCTGGGGCATCAGGTATGGCCGGTATCCCATTGTGGTGTAGTGGGTTTCACTGGTTGTTTGAGTTATCATCAGCTCATCCATTACCATGATGTACCATCTCTCGAGCTTTTCTTTTTAACCTTCACAAGGTTCTTTCAATTTCTGGGTCGTATGGCCAATCTTCCACCACAGGGTGGTTTTTGGTCATACACCAGTTAAACTAAATAAATAATAAAAGGAATGAAACAAGTAAAAACCAAACAATAAATTTTGTCGCAATCCCTAACAACAGTACCAAAAACTTGTCGACTTTTGGTAACACTTGGAAAAGGACTGAATAATTAGTGTAAAAGTTCAAGAAAACAACGCCAATGTGAGTCTTATGCATGCGGGTGTACACGATTAGTAAGTAATACAGTAGTAATCTGAGTAGCGAATCCACAGGGATTGACCAAGAACTTATTAGCTTAATGTTTACTTGTTTGCAGGGAAAAACTGAAGTGTTGGAATAAATTGGATTTTTGATCGAAAGATAGCAAAAGCAAAGTAGTGAAAAATGAAAATAGTGTGGCAACGAAATGTTCAAGTGAATGATGAGCGTTTGCAAGGGATGCCTAGATTTCATGCTAATTATGCTAGCCTTTAATAATGTTCTACCTTGATTTTATTGCTGAGCAGATTGAAAGTAGTATTACCTCTATCAATGACATTACCCTAAGTTAACCATAATTAAACCCCTATATGTCTATAGTTAAGCTTTTCATTAATTAACTTGATTAAGTGTCAACCTTTACTCCTAAGGGGTAGACTCACTTTCGAAGTAAGTTTATCTACTTGAACAACTTTTGTCGAAGCTTCTTGCCTTAGTACCTGACAACTGGTTGTTACCCCTTAATTCTGTTAATATATTAAGGTGTAATAAGCACACTATGCCAACTGTCGTATGACAAAGAATTTGAGAAAATTGAGTGCTAGCAGATAAAAAATAATGCCAAGGCAATTTAAAACATTAAAAACCAAACATAAATTTAGCGTTCATCGCAAACATCCCCCAACCAACTACAAAAGCTTAGTTCATGGTTGGGGAGTCCATCCACAAAATTTTATCATATCTCAACATCACCATTCAAATAAAATTAAAACTAAGAGAATAGGCACGAAAGAGATCCATTGATGAAGCCTTTCGGTTGCTCTAGAGATCTCGGTCTTAGCTGGTCAGACCACGTCGCCTCTTGGTTTACCACGGTGCAGCCTCATCCGATTTTATCCCCTCAAGTGATGACTTGAGCTTATTTAAATATGCTTGCATGGAAACCCTAAGATAAGCTTCTTGAGTTTAAAATTTAAACGCTCGAAGGGATAAGATGTGATATCTTCTTATCCTTATTTGAATCCTAGGGCTAACGTGCACAGGGTCCAACGGCTATCTTGACCGATCAACGGGCATCAATCTTTTTCCAGTCGAGCTTTGGCATTGCCTGATCCATCCATGCCAACTGCTACTTGGCAAATCTTGCTTGCTTTCCTACGTTCTTTGCCAGTGCCTCTCTACCATGCCTGCCTACCTGTGTCCTGCATCAAAACCAGCAAAACAACCCTTCATCCTGGCAACAAAATAACTCTCAACTCCTTATGAAAATGCATGAATTATAACAACTAAATACGAACATGTCTACTTAAAGACAAACAAAAGCATTGTGAAATAAACGTAAAAACTGTACTTCTGAGGAGTTAACAATTTCCAAACTTCAGAGTAATCCCGATCCCTATTTCAAAGTTAACTCTGAAGAACTCTTGTGTTTCTGTGATAGAATTTGTATACAAAATGATGAATCCCTTCGTACTGACATTCTCAAGGAAGCTCATTGTAGAACTTTCTAGGTTTACGCGGGATTAGTGAAGATGTATAAGGACCTTCGAGAATTGTATTGATGGCCTGGTATGAAGAAGGCTATTATAGAGTTTGTATCAAGGTATCTTACGTGCCAACGAGTCAAGGTTGAGCATCGTGTTTCCACATGATTATTGTAAGCCATTAAACTTCCTCAATAGAAGTGGGAAAAAATAACCATAGACTTTGTTAGTGGTCTACCATTGACTCCAGCTAAGCATGATGCAATTTGTTGACCGTTTTACCAAGCCAGCTCATTTCTACCTGTCAAAATAGACTACGGTCTTCCCAAGTTAGATGAGTTGTACATCAAGAAAGTGATCAGACTCCACAGAGTACCTAAGTCAATCATCTCTGATTGAGCAATTTTGCTTCGCGATTCTGGAAAGCATTACAAGGAACTCTGGACACCCGAGTTAAACTTAGTACAGCCTTTCACCCTCAGTCTAATGGTCAATCAGAAATGGTAATTCCAATATTAGAACACATGCTTCGTGCATGTGTCATGGATTTTGAAGGAACTTGGGAGAGGTCCCTAACTCTCATCGAGTTTGCTTACAATAATAGTCATCAATCATCTATCAGGATCGCACCGTATGAAGCATTATATGGCAGGAGATGTAAAACACCGTTATGTTGGTCTGAACTCGGTGAAGGTAAGATGTTGGGCCCTGACTTACTTCGAGAAATTAAAAAATGGGTTACCATCATTCATGACCGTTTAAAGGCCGTCTTTGACCGAAAAACGGCCTAAGCTGACCTCAAGAGGAGATATATACAGTATAAAGTTGGTGAGAGTTTTCTTGAAAGTCTACCCATGGAAGAAGATTCTTTGTTTTGGCAAAAAGGGGAAGCTAAGTCCCCGATTCATTGGACTTTTGAGGTGACTAGAAGAGTTGGTCATGTGGCTTACCGAATAGCCTTGCCTCAAGAGTTGAGCAAGATTCACGATGTATTCCACGTATCGATGCTCCGCAAGTATAGATTTGATCCATCTCATATTGTTGAACATGAATCAATAGAAATCCAACCCAATCTAATGTATGAGGATGAACCAATACAAGTATTGGCAAAGAAAGTTAAGAGACTTCGGAACAAGAACATTCCCCTAGTCAAAGTGCTTTGGAGAAGTCACAAGGTCAAAGAAGCTACATGGGAACCAGAAGAGACCATGAGGAATCAATACCCACATCTTTTCGATTCAGGTAAAAATTTGAGGACGAATTTTTCTTAAAGGGGAGAGTTGTAAGACCCTAAAATCGGGCCTAGTCAGAATTCAATTCTAGAAATAAAAAAAAATTCACCGAAAAGTCAAATTATAGTATTGACCTTTGGCCAAGTGGTCAATTATTGGATTATTGAATTCCAATTAAGTATTGATATTGATTAAGGATCCCATTGTAAACATTAAAACTTGCCATAGTGACTAAATTGAGAAAATTAAAAGTTAGGGGACAAAAGTGTAAAGAATGAGGAGTTAAGATACTAATCTTGCGATTAGTCCCTCTTCAAGCTTAATCATCATATAAGTGGGACTTTAAGGATAGCTTTCTTCATGGTAAGAAAACCAAGCAATTAAAATTAAGAAAAAAAGGGATAGAAGTTCACTAGTAAAAGAATTCACCAAGCTACCACTTTAGTTATCATCATCTTCTTCCTCTAACCACACACCTCAAGCAAGCACCTCCATTGGAGAGTTATCCAAGCTTTTCTTTCTTTCAATTTCTTTATACTATAGTGTTGCTATCGAACGGGTAAGCTATAATCCCTTATTGGCCTATTGATTCCATGATCAAATCCCTGTTTAATTCTAAGTTCATGAAGCAAGGAACCCTAGAATTTTCTAGGGATATCAAGGCTTAATCTTTATTGCTTTTCATAGCTATTAAGTTGCTATGAATCTATTATCGATATTGAAATCCTTGTAATTCATATTTCCTTGTAGCTCAAGAGAATCAAGGTGAAGAATCACCAAATCCCTCTAATTCCAACAAGTTCAAAAACAAAGGAATTGTCATCCGGGAGCCTTGAAGCCTCGAAAGTATTGGTGAATGTAGTCAGAATCTCAAGATTGGCTAAATGCTATCTCGATTTCATTGCATTGGTCTATTGCATTTCCATCATTGGAATCAAGGTATGGATAGATGAAAACTTTGTTAAAGGTATCATTGGTATGCTTTGGTAAGCTTATTACATTGTCAAGTTCATTATTGAACCATTGCATTGTCATTGATATCATTGAAATATTGAGAAAGGCCATATTGATCATGGTATATTGTTAATGCTATATTGATATTGTCATGGCTACCGTTATTGTTATCATTATTGTTATTGATATTGGACTAAGTATTGAATCCTTGGATACGAATGGACATGGGATACAATTGGCATGCCATAGAATTCATGAGCTCATTGGTACAGAGTGGACTACGGTCCTTGAGCTAATGCTCTATTTGGCAATGTTGGCAGGATGTGATGATATTGCTCTATTTGGCGATGTTGGAGGATATTAACCATTTATTATTGGCAATGTTGGTTGGGAATTCGCGTATCCATATTTACATGTCGATCCAAGGAAATAAATTATTGCAAGTATTGTTAAAACATGATTTGAGATGCATTTACATTGATATGAATGTTAATGACATTGTTGGAATTCATGTTATTATTGTTGACTACCTCATTAGGCTATATAAGCCTAATGCATCTTATTTCCATGCATTTTCAGGTTGAAAGTACGTTGGATCTTGGATCGGAGTAAGGACATTTTGAAGCAAGTCACCAAGTTACTTGTAAAGTAAACTTTGTCCTTAAACTCCTAGAAAGGTGGCATAGGGTCTAGACATGCTAGTTTAGCCCCATTTTTTGTGTATATGATGCTCACCATGTTGAAAAGTTGAAGTAAGAAATATGGCATGTTGAATGTTGAGAAAGGTACTAAAAATGGCCTAAGATACACTAATATGTGAAATCATGGTAACTGAATTTGAAATGGCATGAAATTTGACATGTGTATAGATTAAGTAGCTAAAAACTTACCTGTAAAATTTGGTAACAATTGAACAAGTCTAAGGCTCCTAATTTGATTAAAAACTAGATAAAATCTGTTATTACAGGCCTTGTAGTACCGATACGGGTGGTGGGGTATCGATACGGCCGTGCATATTTGGTCAGTCTAATGTTGGGGTATTGATAAGCTTTTAGGCATATCGGTACGAAGCTTGGCCTATAGAAATTCATCCGTAGCTGGGTATTGATACGTACCTAGGCATATTGATATGGGTCTTAGCCACTGGAAAAATATTAAAGTACCGTATCGACACCGTATTGATCCTGAAGCTTGACCTTCTGAGCGTTGACCATGCGTACTGATACCCAGTATCGGTACAAGCTTAAAGAAAGTAACCATTTGAACGGTCAAGGTAGGCGTACTGATATGGCCCTAGGCGTTTCGGTACGGCTAGTCGGTTCTGGAATCTGAGTTCAACTAGGACCATCATAGCGTACCGATACAGATGTATACATATCGGTACGACCCCTAATGTCTATAACTGAATTAACTATCATGGCATAGGTGTATCGATACCGAGGTAGGTAAATTGGTTAAAAGATGATTAAAGAGATTTTAGAATTCTTTCAAAATGGTCACTGAATTTTATGAGGCTTAGTTCAAGGCGTATTTGAACTCTGATTAAAATGAAAATTTGTACATAAGATATTCATGAATTGAATTTCACACTGGTAATCCAAACTTCAGACAGGAGACCTTAATAAATTACCAATTGGCCCCAAATCATAAATTGGGTAAACCTTATTGATTAAAAATGGTTCATGATCATCAAGTAGTCATGTTTTCATCATGCAATCATTTGCATATCATATCCTTTAACATAACCATACTCTTATCATGCAATCATTTGCATATCATTATGTCCTTTATCATATTCATACTTTCATCAAGCCATAATGTGCATATCATTTCCTTTATAATAGGTATACTTTCATTATACAATATTATGTATATCATTTCCTTTATCATAGCCCAAAGTACAAAATCATGTGATGCCATGGTACGTGAGTCATCATGACACCGTAGTGTCACCAACGCCTTAGCGTCTGCATCACCGAAGTGACTGAAATGAGTACGTACTCTAGGACACTCTTTGCTCCTCATATAATCGCATTTTTTGTGCTATGTAACACCGTAGTGTTTTAACTGACTCCATAGAGCCTTTCCTGACTCCGTAGAGCCTTTCCTGACTCCTTCGAGCCTTTCCTGCACCGTAGTGCTTTCACGCAGCTGCTAGGACTCTATGGATATCCAACTATACGAAGGATTTTCATGTGAATCTATGGTATACGAGTCTGACACCATAGTGTCTACA
This sequence comes from Hibiscus mutabilis, assembly GCA_019671005.1. Taxonomy (NCBI): domain Eukaryota; kingdom Viridiplantae; phylum Streptophyta; class Magnoliopsida; order Malvales; family Malvaceae; genus Hibiscus; species Hibiscus mutabilis. The sequence continues at coordinate 18,613,387 of CM033722.1, read as the reverse complement.
ACGTCGTAGCGTTTGATGGTGAGTACGTACTCGGGGACGCTCTTTGCTCCTCACACAACACCTTAGTGTTTTTCTCAGCAGCGAAGTGCCTACATTATCTCAGCACCGAAGTGCCTACATTAGGACGCAGCTGCTAAGTGACTCTACGGATATCCAATTATACCAAAGACTCTCACATTAGTACTTGGGCATAGCAGTGTAATAATTCGTTATTCAATATCCAATCCTTGAGTAATATCATGCATTATTCGATAATGGGCAGTTCATACTCAAATCTCTAAAAACCGATTTATCTTAGATAAATCATTATTCCATATCCGTGTATCACATATGTCATTTAATATTTTATGTCATTTACATAATTTTGATCAACATAAATTTTCATTAATATTAATGTCGACTTCTAGCAAGTCTCTTTCATGTCATATAAATATATAATACATAAAAATGCACTCATTCATTTACATATATAATAAATAAGTAAGAATGCACTCACCCGAGCCATTTATTAGCATGCCTTACTAAATTCTACTCGATCCTTTCCTTTATAAAACCTTGAACCTTCTTTGATTCGAACTTGACTTGATTAATCACATGAATGTAAACAACATTTGTTAGATTCAAATCTAACAATTTCCTAAACATGCTATCAAATCTAATCATTCGAATATACAAATTTCCTCTTTCCTTCCTTATACTGTCCAAAACTCATTTTTGGTCCTTAATAACCATTTAGAACTTCCATTAACCCTTTTCAAGCTTACTAATTAACCTTAGATACAAAATGTATCAATTCTCATTTTTTGGCAGATTGCACTACCTTCAAAGAAATATTTCTATAAAATAATATACAACTCGGAATTCGATTTCGTTTGTTATGAAAGAAACTAGATTCAATAAGATTTTCAACCATATAAATTAATATCTCAAATTCAAATTTTACAATTTATGGCAAATTTTCAAAATCAATTACAATGCTGGAATTCAGAACAAAGTAGTGCACTGTATTCTGACCTTTCGTCACTTAAAAATTCATATCTTTTGACTCGAAACTCAAAATCAGTTTACGTTTGTTGGAAACGAAACTAGATGAACAAATCTTTACATCGGTATAAAATTCACCATCTAACCATTTTGGTAGAATTTATGGTGAATTTTATAACTTACTTCCATAATCAAGTTTTCTACACAGCTTCCATAATTAACTTCAACTTTTATACTAACTTCTCCTTACTTCTCTTCTTGTCAGTTTAGTCCCATTATTTGCTTTAAACCACCAACTTATCACCTTCTTCATCAAATAATTATTCACAATAGTTCCCTCTAATTTTCCTTCTTTATCGTATGGTCAATAATAATGTAAAGGTAAGGATCCAAATTTCTTAACTTTGCAAATTAGTCCTCAATTCAACATTACCACCTTAATTCCATCATTACAACTAAAATTTAGATTTAGTCCTTATCCAAAACCTCATTTCTGAATTGGTCACTTAACTTTGAGAAATTGTCAAAATGGTCACTAATTCAATTTAACATTGGTTTAGCATTCCAACATCAATTTCACATCTCCAACATCCTTAATAATATAAATACACACCAATTCCATACAAATTCAGAATTGGTCCTCTAACTTTTAAGATCTTCGAATTGGTCCCTATCAAATTAACTTAGGGCCTTACTTCCAAACAACAAATCAAGCTTACTTGAAATTAGGTGATTTTCATTTAAATTCAATCTTGAAAATCATTTTGGAGTCGCCACCAATCACTTTGAGGTAGACCGTACACAAAAAAAATATTCATTCTTTAAAAATTAAGTTCGGGAGTCAACTATGTGTAGGGAAGGATTAGCACCCCCACAAGCGCACGTTATCGATACCTTTAATCTTATGTGACATATTTTCATTTCGAATAATATTTTGAATTTAATTTAACTCTTAATTATTAACTGGATTTAAATTCCAAATGGAGATATTCCTTTTTTAAGAAAATATATTTTTTATCTGAATATGAGATTAAAATCACCCTTTTTACGTTTGAGGCACCCCTGTTCATATTCAAAAAATATATTTCCAAAATAAAGGTTTAAATGCATGATTTATTATTGTCTTATTTATTTTAAGTTCTAACATAAAAAAGCTTTAATTAATTGTGTATGATTTAATTCAACAAATATTATTTAATTTAAATGCTTTTATAAGATAACACACAATTGCTTGAGCACCATCCATATTTAGGCCCCTAAATTATAGATAACATTTCTAATCCAATTAATTAATCTAGTTGTTTAAAGTTCTAGTCCTAATTAAAGCTCTTATTTAATTAACTAGATTAATTATAAAGGTCTATGGTTTTACAAAATATTAAATCTTCTACTTAAAAGCCCACTTTGGATAACACCCCCATTGCAAGCAATGGAACACCATCCAAATTTGGAACTTCAAAGTTTCCCACTTAATACTCATTTCTTTACTATAATTATCTCCCCTATTTAATTGTTAAATCCTAATTAAAGAATCCTAAAGTTTACAGGCTCTAACAATTTATTAAAGGCTAAGTGATTTAGTTATCTAGCAAATAAGACTATATGCTTACTTTAAATTATGCATCTTACATATAAGCATTTAATTGAATTTAAATTAAGCAATTGAATATGTAACACCCTAAAATCAGGCCTAGTCAGAATTCAATTTCGGCAACCAGAAATTTTGCATTGTAAAGTCAAATTATAGTATTGACCATTGACCAAGTGGTCAATTGTTGAATCATTGGACCCTAATTAAGTATTGATATCGTTTAAGGATCTCATTGTAAGCATTGAAACTTGTCTTAGTGACTAAATTGAGAAAAATGAAAGTTAGGAGACAAAAGTATAAAGAATGAAGAGTTAGGGACTAACCTTGCGATTAGCCCCTCCTCAATATTAGTCACCACATACGTGGGTCTCTTAGGATGGATTTCTTCATGGCAAGGAAATCCAAACAATTAAAATTGAAAAGAAAGAGTTAGATGTCCACCGCTAAAGGAATGTATCCAGCTAACACCTTTGTTTTCATCATCATCTTCTTCTTCTTCTGAGCACACACCTTAAGCAAGCACCTCCATTGGAGAGTTATCCAAGCTTTGCATTCCTTCAATTTCTCAATACTATAGTATTGGTATCGAACGGGTAAGCAAAAGCCCTCCATCGATTCATCGATTACATGACCAAATCCATGATTAATTCCAAGTTTAAGAATGAAGGAGCCTAGAAATTCTCTAGGGATATCATAGCTTATTTGTCATTTTTTTCATAGCTAATAAGTTGCTATGAATTTATTATCGATATTGAAATCCTTGCTTCCTTGTAGCTCAAGAGAATCAAGGTGAAGAATCACCAAATCCCTCTAATTCCAACAAGCTCAAAAACAAGGGAATTGTCTTCCGGGGGCCTTGAAAGCCTCGAAAGTATCAGTGAGTGTAGTTGGAGTCTAGGGATTGGCTAGGTGCCTTTCCTGAATTCTTTGATATTGATTTATTGCATCATCATCATTGATCAAGGTATGAATATAAGAAAACCTTGTTAAAGATGTCAAACATTTTAAATCAATAAGGTTTACCCAATTTATGATTTGGGGCCAATTGGTAACTTATTAAGGTTTATGGACTAAATTGTAAAACTAGTAAATTACAAGGTCTTTGTAATATCCCATTATTGGATTAGTGACCAAAACATAAAGAATCAAAAGTTAGTGGTTTAGTTCAGTGATTAAAACGTAAAGTTTAAAAGTTTGGTGACAAAAGTGAAAAGTTCAAGGACCAACATGGTAATTTTTCTAATAATTATTTTTATTCCATAAATAAATAGATCATCTAAGGGTGTGGATCGAATATAAAAACTTTGGTTTGATCTGATGTTTCTATTATTGGGAAATTACGATTAAAGTTTAAATGTAATTCGGGTAATCGTATGGGCTCGACATTTTATAAAAATTGAAGGAAGTCTTAGGAAGACCCGAGGAATATGACATCGAAGTTTTGAGTTGTGTTGGACCGATTTAGATTTGATTTAACACAGTATATGAAATAATGCATAAATGGCATTTTGGAGAATATAAAGATTCATTAATTGCAAAATGGTCATTTTACCCATACTTTTTAATTATAATTGATTTGATGATAAGGTTGAGTATAGGTGTTGATTTATAAGGGTAAAATGGTCATTTTACTATGAAGAAAGATTTTTGTTTTAAATTAAAGATTTAATTGCCATTTGGCAGTAAAATAAAAGATAGAAAAAGCTAGAATTTTGTTCATCTTTCTTTCAAGTTGGCCGAAACTCAAGGGGGCTAGGTAAGAGGATTTTCAATTCAATTTTTGGCTTGATTTACTTGAATTTTGACTAGAGACATGAAACAAGAAATTGATCTCCCTTGAATTCTCTATCTTTTGATATAAGTTTTGATTAGTTTCCATGTCTCTAGGTTGAGATTGATGATTTGGGTGGTTGAAGAACATGTTAGGTTTTCATGTTTTAAGGTCCAATCAAGTTGGGAATGGTGTTGTAATGTTGTTTTTATGCTTGAAATGATGAAAATCTCTTGAAAATCTTATAGGGACCAATTCAGCTATAAGAGGAAAATTAGGGGAAATTTTGTGAAAATTTGTTTGATGATGGAGATGATTAGAATGATGTTTTCTAAGTTTAATTATGTTGTTGGAATGAAGAAAACATCATTTTAGGACTATTTTGTGAATCTTGCAAATATGGTGAAATAAGTGAGAAATTGGAAAATATTCAAGAAGCATGGTTATGTTGTTTGTTATGATACAAGGATCATTTTGGCATTGAAATTTTTGAAAATTGTGATGAAATATGAAAGTTTCCAAATTTTAGTTTATAAACCCTAAGAGAGAGAATTTAGGGTTTAAAGTGAAATTATCAAATTATTGGTTGTAATGTGTAATTTGAGATGAGATTAAAGTTTAGGAAGCATTTTTGTTGCAAAGAAGTATTTGGTTGAAAATGTTAAATTTTCCAACTTGGTATGTACATGTATTAGTAAGGTTGGACATGTACTTAAAGTTGCTTGTGTTATGTATTTAATGTACATACAGATAACAAGCAAGTTCGAGATCAAACAAGTGAAGAAAGAAGATAAAAAGTGCAACCAAGCTTAGTGAGGCTAGTATAAAGTTTACTTTTGAAAGTGTCAAGGTGAGTGTAATGCATGTATAGCGTGATCTTTATATCATTTATCATATATTTGACATAGAAATATGTCCAAGGTTGACACGTATGCATGGATCACTAATTATTCTTAGAATGTTATTTGGATATGAAATGTTCAACATATATATATATATATTTTGTAACACCGTAGTGTTTGAACTGACTCCGTAAAGCCTTTCCTGACTCCTTAGAGCCTTTCCTGCACCGTAGTGCTTTCACGCAGCTGCTAGGACTCTATGGATATCCAACTATACCAAGGATTTTCATGTGAATCTATGTATACGAGTCCGACACCGTAGTGTCTACAACGCCGTAGCATCTGATGGTGAGTACGTACTCGAGGACGCTCTTTGCTCCTCGCACAACACCTTAGTGTTTTTCTTAGCACCGAAGTCCCTACATTCGGACGCAGCTGCTAAGTGACTCTATGGATATCCAATTATACCAAAGACTCTCACACTAGTACTTGGGCATAGCAGTGTCATAATTCGTTATTCAATATCCAATCCTTAAGTAATATCATGCATTATTCGATAATGAGCAGTTCATACTCAAATATCTAAAATTTGATTTATGTTAGATAAATCATTATGCCATATCCGTGTATCACATATGCCATTTAATATTTCATGTCATTTACATAATTTTGATCAACAAAAATTTTCATTAATATTAATGTTGACTTCTCGCAAGTCTCTCTCATGTCATATATATATATATATAATAAATAAAAATGCACTCATTCATTTCACATATATAATAAATAAGTAAGAATGCACTTACCTGAGCCATTTATTAGCACGCCTGACTAAATTCTACTCGATCCTTTCCTTTATAAAACCTCGAACCTTCTTTGATTCGAACTTGACTTGATTAATCAGATGAATGTAAACAACATTTGTTAGATTCAAATCTAACAATTTCTCAAACATGCTATCAAATCTAATCATTTGAATATACAAATTTCCTCTTTCCTTCCTTACACTGTCCAAAACTCATTTTGGTCCTTAATAACCATTTAGAACTTCCATTAACCCTTTTCAAGCTTACTAATTAACCTTAGATACAAAATGTATCAATTCTCATTTTTCTGGCAGATTGCACTACCTTCAAAGAAATATTTCTATAAAATAATCTATAACTCGGAACTCGATTATGTTTGTTCTGAAAGAAACTAGATTCAATAAGCTTTTCAACAATATAAATTAATATCCCAAATTCAACTTGTAGGATTTATGGCAAATTTTCAAAGTCAATTACAATGATGGAATTCGGAACAGACTGGTGCTCTATTTTCTGACCTTTCGTCAATTAAAAATTTACATCCTTTGACTCGAAACTCGAAATCAGTTTTTCGTTTGTTGGAAACGAAACTAGACGAACAAATCTTTACATCGGTATAAAATTCACCATCTAACCATTTTTGTAGAATTTATGGTGAATTTTCAAACTTACTTCCATAATCAAGTTTTCTACACAGCTTCCATAATTAACTTCAACTTTTATACTAACTTCTCCTTACTTCTCTTCTTGTCAGTTTAGTCCCATTATTTGCTTTAAACCACCAACTTATCACCTTCTTCATCAAATAATTATTCACAATAGTTCCCTCTAATTTTCCTTCTTTATCGTATGGTCACTAATAATGCAAAGGTAAGGATCCAAATTTCTTAACTTTGCAAATTAGTCCTCAATTCAACATTACCACCTTAATTCCATCATTACAACTAAAATTTAGATTTAGTCCTTATCCAAAACCTCATTTCCGAATTGGTCACTTAACTTTGAGAAATTGTCAAAATGGTCACTAATTCAATTTAACATTGGTTTAGCATTCCAACATCAATTTCACATCTCCAACATCCTTAATAATATAAATACACACCAATTCCATACAAATTCAGATTTGGTCCTCTAACTTTTAAGATCTTCGAATTGGTCCCTATCAAATTAACTTAGGGCCTTACTTCCAAACAACAAATCAAGCTTACTAAATCATTAATTCAACATCACAAATCCTAAATTAACTTGAATCCATAAACCCTAATCATCTTCATAATAATCAAAACATGTAGAACTTAAATCCCAACTCAATATCATGATTTTAACATCATACTAGCTTGATTTCAACTTGAATTCAATCATGGAATCATAAAATCCCAAAAGCCCCAATTTGATCCATAAACCCTAATTTCTTTCTCATGTAAATTCTCATCAATCAAGCACGGGTTCCATGAAGTATTGATATCAAAAGATAGAGCTTGAAGAGTATAACAACTTTGTAGTTGAAGAGATTACCTGAAAATCAAGTTTCGGGGCTTGAATCGAGCTTGGAAAAATTTTCTCTTTCTTTCCCTAGCATCTTACGTTTTTGGTTCATCTTTTCACTATTATTATACACATGTGACTATTAAATGAATATTAAATTTATTTAATAGTGAAATTACAATTTTGCCATTAAAATTTAACGGTTGAGATTAATCTTATCATCAATCAAGGGCCAAGATTAAATCTCCTATTTCCTCTTTCCAAAATTACCCTTACAAATTTTTGAATATTTCAAAAATGCCATTGGGATAAAATGACCAATTTGCCCTCCAACTAGTTTTTATTTACTAGTTTGCCATTCTTGTAAAAATTCAACTAAATCTAGTTGGAATCCAACCAACTATAATAAAATATTCATAAAATAGTATTTTATGACTTTTCCATGGCTTTTGGATCAGCCTCTAAAATTCCAATTCGATTCGATTTCCCGATATTCATAAAATACTTCTACTGCGATTTTACATTTTCTGAGCTATTAGATTTATTCCGAAAATTCTATATTTCCATATTCGGGAAATAAACTCTATTATTCCATAAAAACATCCCTTTCCAAGGACTTAGACTGAATGTTCCTAACTCAGTCTATTATTCCGATAATTATCAAAAATCTTCATAGAATAAAATTTCTCTTAGAATTCCTTTATCGATAATCCATATGAATTTTCTCTACTCTTACTGAGTCCAAAATATCGATCAGAAACACTTTTATGGGACCTTCACAGAGGTCACCCATCCTAATATTTCCCTGGCCTGAGCACGCTTAACTTTGCAATTAAATCGAAATTCGATATCTTATACTGCATTTTTATTCCCGTAATCTATATCAAATTTTTCTTCAAATATACATAAAATAATATTTTATAACTCTTCCAAAGTCTATGGAATCATCTTCGAAATTTTAGTTTGATCTGATTTACCAATAAATGCCGAGAATTTTATTGGTTACTAAATAAATTTCTTAATCAAAATAAATCATAGGATTCATCCTGAATTGAATAAAATACTTCCAACACTTGGAAATGACTTTTATAACCTTTCTTTATCATATGTAAAATTTCATAATTTTCCAGTTTGATCCGGGTATCAAAATTCCACTTAAACTTTAACTACGATTTCCCAATAATCGAAATATCGGATCAAACTAGTAATTCCACATTCGGTCCACACCAACAGGTGTTCTATCTATTTATGTAATAAAACACCTAACGTTTTAAGAAATTACAACTTTGGTCCTTCAACTTTTCATATTTCGACTTGTCCCACCCAAGTTTTAAAAACTTATTATTTTGGTCACTAAACTTTAACCTTAAATTCCCTTTTCAATTCCCTTGGATTTTAACCAAATTTTGCAAGTATCCTATTTTAATCATTCTCTATCACATGACACCTTAAAACCTCATAAATTTCTTTTCTATAATCCATAATTGAGAAAATCTTAACTTTTGCATTTTTGTCATTTTAGTCACTAAATAAGCTTTTAAGCAATTACCTTAGCACTAAATGACCCTTAAACAGTACTGTAAATTTTGGGGTATTACAATGACTGAGATATTTAAACAGTTCATGGCCACCCTTAAGTCCGAGCAGTCTTCACAATCTTTCGCAATTGCTACTGCTACTTCTACAAGTCGAGCCCCTATTGATAAACTAGCACAACACCAAGCTACTACCTTTACAGATAAGGCTGGTGAGGATCCTGAAACGGCAGAATACTAGTTGGAAAACACGATAAGAATCTTGAACAAGCAGTTACAATGTTCAGATGAACATAAATTGAAGTGTGCCCTGCCCTTGCTAGCAGACGAGGCTTTGCATTGGTGGGAGACCACTATAAATACTGCTCTTGAGGAAGCTGTAACCTGGGAGTTCTTTCTGCGTGAGTTCAGGAAGAAATATATCAGTGAGTACTATTTGGCAAAAATACGGGATATCTTTCTGCATCATAAGCAAGGTGAGAGACTGGTGGAATAGTACATCTACGACTTTTGCAAGTATTGCAAGTACAGATTCGAGTACATTAAGAAAGAAGAAGAGAAATGTAGAATGATTGTTCTAGGATTAAGTGATGAACTTCGACCCTTGTTCACCGCCTTGGGAATCATAGATTTTTAAGAGCTCGTGAATCGAGCGATCTTCATTAAAGCTGCTCAAAGGCCATAGAGTTTTAGTGGGCTAACCCGATCTGAGAAGAGGCCTCGAGATGATTTTCACCCACCTTTGCCATATAAGAAGGGCAAGAAACAGTCTCACCAACAATTCTCTTGATCAGGCAATTTTGCTAAGCCACAAACTAAGACCCAATCTGTTGCAAGAACAACCTCCATTGAGAGTACCAGTGGTTCGGGCCGAGAGTATCAATATCCTATCTGTAATTTCTGTCAAAGGAGGCATCCTATGGGACAATGTCGTAGAAAAACTGGAGCATGTTTCTTCTGTAGTGAACAAGGCCATTATATCAAAGATTGTCCAATGAGCACCTCCAAGTCTTCTGCACCGGCAAATCCAGTGTCCCCTGCTCAGTCCTTCAAGGGCAAAGGATAGACTAATGGTGGCGTATCGGTATGGTCGTGCATATTTGGTTAGTCTAATTTTGGGGTATCGATACGCTTTTGCGCGTATCAATACAGAGCTTGGCCTTTGGAAATTCATCCGTAGCTGGGTATCAATATGCACCTAGGCGTATCGGTACGGGTCTTAGCCATTGGAAAAATATTAAAGTACCGTAGTATCAACACCGTATCGATCTTGAAGGTTGACCTTCTGAGCATTGACCATGTGTACGGATACCTAGTATCGGTACAAGCTTAAAGAAACTAACCATTTTAATGGTCAAGGTAAGCGTACCGATACAGCCCTAGGTGTTTCGGTACGGCTGGTTGATTCTGGAATCTGAGTTCAACTAGGACAATCATAGCGTACCGATATAGATGTATACGTATCGGTACGACCCCTAATGTCTATAATTGAATTAACGATCATGGCATAGGCATATCGACACGGCCCCTTCAATTATCGATATCGAGGTAGGTAAATTGGTTAAAAGATGATCAAAGAGATTTTAGAATTCTTTCAAAATGGTAACTGATTTTTTTAGGCTTAGTTCAAGGTGTAATTGAACTCTAATTAAAATGAAAATTTGTACATAAGATATTCATGCATTGAATTTCACATTGGTAATCCAAACTTCAGACAAGACTGTAACATCTCTTTCCTGTATTCGTTGCCAAATACGAATCAGTGATGTTACCAACTAAGATTAAACCCTTAATTTCTTTTACTTAGAAAACTGGCAGCCTGCACTTCCTTTACTCAAAAATTCATAATTTTTTTTATAAACTTCGAAAATTCATTCCCAAATTTTCTAATTAAACTAGATTCATTAAGATTTCTAACCGTATAAATTATTAGCCTAAACTCCTTACACAAAAATTCAAATAAATCCTTGGATTCACGTCACAGCCCTAAAAATACTGAAATTCTGCTACCCTATTTTCTGACCTTCCATCGAATAAAAATTCCTAACTTTTTACATACAACTCGAAATTAATCACCGTCAATTTTGTAAGAAACTAGACAAAGTTTCTAGTTCATACATATAAGATTCACTGTCTAATTCCAGTTGTGGAATTTATGCTGATTTTTCAAGCACACTACTTTTGCATACAATTCTGGACATATTTTTAATCGTTTTATCTTAGGACCCATATTTACTAAAAACTTAGTCCATTATCATTTATAACCATAAGAGGGCTTACTAAGTTTATCACCCATATCATAACAACTATTAACCAACCATATTTGATAAAAAGTTATTACAAACCCCACTAATTATACATGCCATCTAGAATACTTCCAAAAGAAAGGATGGATTCCATTAACATTACTATGAATATGGAGATATACCTCCCAAAACGAGATAGTGATGCTCGGCTACTCCTCCCTCGAAACTCCTTTAAAACCTACGCATGAAATTCATCATACGCTAAGCATATACTTAGTGAGGCAACAACATGTAGTTCAAATGTAAATTAACATGGTATCAATGTAAATAAATAACAATGCACATGATCACTACTAAATTATGCTTGCTAGCATATATGACATGTTACATATATAATAACATAATACATGGTAATAACTTTGATTCTTACCATTGTCGTTGCCATGTTTATCATCGAGCTTTTGAGCTTTACATCCTGTTTTTCAATTTTAGTATAGTGTATTATTTGCAACGTAGTGCTTAGTACTCTAAGTGTTTCCGTATACCCAAACCTTGCATGACTATACCCTCATTGAGTATTAATGAAATTGCACCGTAGTGCTTAACACCCTAAGTGTTTTCGTATACCCAAACCTTGCATGAGTATACCCTCAATGAGTATTTATGAATATTGCACCGAAGTGCTTAAAATATTTAGACAGCTGTTTATGACTCTATGGATAACCAACTATACTTTTAATTTCCTATCTCATACATTGGGCTTTATGTAAATCATAATATCATACATGGTAAGCCTTGGTAAGCTTATTACATTGTCAAGTTAATTATTGAATCATTGCACCGTCATTGATAACATTGAAATATTGAGAAAGGCCATAATGATCATTGTATATTGTTATTGAGATATTTTTATTTTCATTGTTACCGTTATTGCTATTGTTATTGTTATTGGCCTAAGTATTGAATCCTTGGATACGAATGGACATGAGATACAATTGGCATGCCATAGAATCCATGAGCTCATTGGTACGAAGTGGACTACGGTCCTTGAGCTAAGGCTCTTTTTGGTGATGTTGGCGAGATGTGTTAGTGATGGTCTTATTGGCTATATTTTAAGATATTGACCATTTATTGTTGGCGATGTTGGTTGGGAATTCGCGTATCTATATTACATGTCGATCCAAGGAAAATAAACAAGTATTGCAAGTATTGTTAAAACTTGATTTGAGATATATTTACATTGTTATACATGCTATTGTTATCCTTGACATTCATGTTATTGTTATTGACTACCTCACTAAGTTATATAAGCCTAATGCATTTCATTTCCATGCATTTTTAGATTGAAAGTTAGCTGGATAGAGGATCGGAGCAAGGACGTTTTAAAGCAAGTCACCAAGTTACATTTAATGTAAACTTTGTCCTTAAGCTCCTAGAAAGGTGGCATCGAGTCTAAACAAGTTAGTTTAGCCCCATTTTGTATGTACATAAGGTTCACTATGTTAAATGAGTCAAGACTTGAAATATGGAATGCTAGTGTTTTGATAAATTGGGAATAATGGCCTAAGATGCATCAATAAGGGAAAACATGGTAAATGGACTCGTATTGACATGAAATTTGACATACATATAGAAATAAAGTTTATAAGCTTGCTGGTAAAATTTGGTAAACTTTGGACATGGTTAAAGCCCTTAATTTAAGCAAAAATAGACAAAATATGACATTACAAGCACAAGCGTACCGGTACAGGTAGTGTTGTACCGGTACTGATAAGCTAATTTGAGGCAATGTTGATCTATGCGTACCGGTACGAGTGATATCGTACCGGTACGGTCATGCAGTATTTATATAAGGCATTAAGGAGTTCTGATATTGATGTAGGGGTACCGCCAAATCAACACTGTAATTTTACTGTAGCATGGGTACCAGTACGGGTAGTGTCGTACAAATACCCATTAACAATTCAATTTGGGAATTAGAGATTGCGTACCGGTACAGTAATAGTCCCGTATAGATACGAAGGCACTAGATCCTCGTACTGGTACAGTACGTTGAGTACCGATACAATATTTGGGTTCGAAAGAAATTAATTAAGGGTCGTACTAGTACGGCCTCTTGAGTACCGATACTGATACAGGTAAGTTAAACCAGTTAACTTTACAAAATGGTCACTGATTCAAATATGGGTTAATTGAAAGTGTAAATAGACCCCAAAAACTTTGAAATTTTATATACAAGATAATAAAGTATGGAATTCCAATTTGGCGATCATAATTATCGATAAGTCCTCAAATTTTATGAGAATTACAATATAGTCCTTAAACTTGTACAAGTTATTAATTGGCCCCTAATTATAATTTGAATGAGTCTGCATTGACCATATTCAAATATTGCATCGATTCAATGTTATTAATTCTTTTTTATTAGTCTAAGTCATCGATTTTAGTAAACTGATCACCGTAATATTCAACGGTAACACTTCCTAACCCAGATTCCTATCAGACCGAGAAATGGGTGTTACAGAATAAAACATGACTGAATTGAATAAATTTAAACTAAAAAAAAACAAATAAGGGCCAAATTGAATTTTATTGTAAAAGGCGAGCCAAAGTACAAGATTATTAGAAGAAGGGCGCAGGCTGTTCTCTGGGATACGCGGGCTTTTCGGCCCGAGGATTGCATCTATATAAAGGCATATTCAGAGCCCATTTCTTCTTTTTCTCCATTTTTTGAATTCCACTCTCTCTCTCTATAGCCTAATTCTCTTTAAAATTCACCCTTCTATCTCCTCTGAACAACCAAATACCCAGAAACTCACACTCAAATGGATCAAAATCCATGTTTTTGCTTGAACATTCATCCGCGTTCTTCGTAAACACGAAGAATTTTGGCTATACTCTGGCCTATCTCTGTTCTTAGATCTCTAGCTACCCAACTTCGGCCAGCTCTCGCCGTTAGTCGGCCGCCGAATGCAATTTCCGGCCTTCGTCCCAAACCCCAAAAATTCCAAATTTTCCGATTTTTCGATCCTAAACCTAGATCTCAGCCCCAATCTGGCAAGATTTCTCCATCTTCGCCCGTCCTAAGCCTAACTACCCTTAAACCAACCCTCTTCGACTCCTTCGTTCACTCAAACTCTGGCCAAGCCTAAAATCTTTTTCGGCAACCAGATAAGCTCTGACCTAACCGTTTTCATTTCTTTTTTGTATATGGAACTAACGTATTTGTTTTTGTTTTTGAAGGAAAATAAATCGGAAAAGCAATATACCCTTCCGGCGGCGCTCCGATGACGGTCAAGCTCCCACGGTGATGGTTCACTCCTCCAAGGACGTTTTGGCTTTCCACGTCAGCGATTGGACCGATGACCCTTTAATTTTCAAATGGTTCAGCTCCCGACGAAAAGTAAAATTCTCGAGTTATCCTTTCTTTCTCTCTTTAATATATTTATTATTATTAATTATTTTTTATGGTATGTCATTATTGAAGCATGACAAATTCTCTTTCCTCTATTTATAGGGGTTTGACTCGCTGACATAATGGATGATGTCATGCCAGTTGGATCCAGATCTAGATAAAGAAACACATTATCTGTGGCATTGTCTGAAGACCAATGAGAGTTAGACACGTGGCCATTGAATGGCAGATTTGGGCGGGTAAGGGTTTATCTGATTTAGATTGATTTTGTTTGGGTTAAAGTGAACTGTAAAAGAAATGGGACATGGGCCTTTGATATGTAGATGGATTCTGGTATTGTAAAAGGGACATTATAACTAATATATGTGGTATATCTAGACAATTATTTAAAATATAAACATATTTTCTTCTTGTTTATTTGTTAATTTGTCATCGTGTTATTATTATTATTATTATTAAAAAAATAAAAATATTACTTAGTGTTAAAGTAAGATTACATGTTTACAATTTATAACTTAAAAATTACTAAAATATGTAGCATTTTCTTGCGTAGTCGACTTATTTTAACTTATTAAATATTGAAACTTAGTAAATTAATTTGTTATTACTATTGTTATACTAAAAAAAGTAGTTATTACTAATTAATAATATGATTTTGATTTTTGACCTGAATTAACCTGACTCGAACCATACTCCGGAAACTATAAATCAACAGGCCGTTGGAGCACGCTCTTCACCTCCTTGATTTTGCAGATCTGGAAGCCGCTCAATGCCTCTATCTTTGGTCATGAAACTTTTGATTTAAACTCCCTCCTACATGTCGCACTTCACTGGGCTCGGTTATATTCTAACCCTCCAGTGCGTGTTTATGGAAATTTTAGTGACCAATTTGATGTTCGACAATGGCAGCCACCTCCCACTCGATGGGTTGCTATTAATACTGATGGAGCAGTCTCGTTATCTAACAGGTTGCAGCTCTGCTGGAGGTGTCTGCAGAGACTCTGATGGTGATCTCTTGTTTGTTTTCTCGAAAGAGTTGGGGACAAACTTCGGTGCTGCAGGCCGAGCTTTGGGGAGTTTTTGAAGGTTTGCAGCTTGCTTGGGAGCAGGGTTTCGAGTGAGACATTCTACAAACTGACAGCGCTGATGTAGTGTCCCTCCTGTCTCCACCGTCCCCTTCGGGCCCATATAATCTTGTCTGTTGCATCCCATCCATGCTTGACCAAGCTTGAATGGTTGATTTCATTCATATACGTAGAGAGGCTAACATGGCTGCTGATTGCATGGCGAAATCTGATGCTCCCAGTGATGGTTCCTTGCTATTTCTTGATGCCCCCACCTACACTCCGAAGTTTTCTTCACCGTGATGTTCATGGCCCTCCTTATATTTCTACGAGGGTCTAAAATTGTAATGGCTTTAGCCTCATCTCCATTCAAAAAAAATCTGTTTACCCAATTAGATTGCTCGATTTAAAAATTACACCTCTATTAATAGCCAATCACACAATTAGAGAAAGGCGTAAAATACTATGTTGCAAATTGCAATAGAATAACTTAAAAATGAGTAATAAATAATAATTGAATGTCTAAAACTCACAACTAGACATGACCCAAGAAAAATAAATGTTGAATTTGAAAAAGAAACGCTAGTACTCCAAGTTGTTTGTCGTAGAGGTGGAGCCACCATTTCGTCAGGTAACCTGATTTGAATAATGGCATTACCCGAATATAACCCGAACCTAGTAAAGACTTGATTCCAACTTCACTCGAAAATGATATTGCTTGAACTAAATCTCATTTGAAATTGACTTGAACCAACCTGAACTTAATATAATACATGGAATGGCCTGACTTGAAGTTCGTCTAAACTCAATTAAGACTCGACCTCAAGCTTACCCGAAAAAGATATTTCCCAACCCAAATTTCACCCGAAAAATGTTAGAACCAAAAATATAATCAAAACGAATATAATCCCAAGATATATATATATATATATATATATATATATATATATATGTCAAATCATTAAGAACAAAACTAGATTTGCGGAAGCGTACTTGAATCCATTGATGGAGATTTTTCAAAATGTTTTATCTTCCAAGATGATAGATTACCTCTTGCCACACAACTCTCTGACGGGGAAAAGAGATATGCAAGTTAACCTATATCTCAGGGACCACTACCCTTTATATAAACTGAATTAAAACAGTTTATTAATATTTACAACTCTGCCCCTCATTGAGTTATAAATCTAACTTATGGTATCTATACTTTTAATTCCATGACAATTTAGTACCTATAACACGTGTAACATAATTGGTCACTTAATTACGTGTTAAACTTTATAACAACAACATAAATTATATATATGTGCCCACTATTATTGGATTTTAATCCAACAATCTCCCACTTGGGCAACATATGTTTCCTGACAAATGTACAACCTTATGAGCTCAAAATTTTGCTATTATGTAATAGGTATTTTATAACAATCTCGTCCATCAATTATATCCATATAGGATCAAAGCGGTCTTTGCCATATCAATCATGACTGGACCCATCAATGGTCACATATACAAACATAATCAAATGACATAGATCAATCATGGATGTGTAGCATGGAAATTACATGTAGATGTGAATAGAACATGCCTATTTCCAAACCGGTCCTCTTTAAACATAAGTGACGTCCTTATCCAAATAAGAAAAGAGTGAATAAACATAATACTTTATTTCTGATCAGAAAATAACCAAATACATAAATGTCTGAAAATAATATCCTTAAATGATGTAACACCCATATGAGCAGTGTGCTCATGAAAGACCTTGGGTGGTAAACCTTTTGTGAGCGGATCCGCTATCATAGAGTTTGTCCCAATGTGTGATATGGATATTTGTCCACTTTGCACTCTTTCTTTCACAACTAGGAACTTTATGTCAATGTGCTTTGACTTAAATGAGCTCCTATTGTTGTTGGAATACAACACTACTGATTTATTGTTACAAAATAATTTAAGTGGTCTTTCTATATTCTCCAAAATACGTAGCCCAGTGACAAAATTTCGCATCCATATTCCATGATTTGATGCCTCGTAGCATGCTACAAACTCTGCTGCCATAGTGGAAGAAGCTACAAGTGTCTGTTTGACACTTTTCCATGATATAGCTCCACCAGCTAACAGATAAATATAGCCTGATGTAGATTTTCTGCTATCTTGGCACCCAGCAAAATCAGAATCCGTATACCCTATGACCTTCAAATGATCTGATTTCCTGTATGTGAGCATATAATCTTTTGTTCTCTAAAGATACCCCATAACCCTATTGGCTGCTTTCCAATGCTCCATGCCAGGGTTGCTTGAATATCTGCCTAACATCCTAATAATGTACGCCATATCCGGACGCGTACATACCTGAGCATACATTAGACTCCCAATAGCTTATGTATAAGGAATCTTATGCATTTCCTGAATTTCACGATTACTTTTAGGGCATTGGGCAAGACAAAACTTGTCTCCTTTAGTGGCAGGGGTATCTATTGGTTTACTATTTTGCATGCCAAACTTTTAAGTACTTTATCGATATAGTTCTTTTGTGATAATCCAAGAATACCCCGAGATCAATCTCGATGTATATGAATTCCTAAAACAAAAAAAGCGTCCCCAATATCTTTCATTTCAAAATGCTTAGATAGAAATCTCTTGGTTTTGTGCAATAAGCCTATATCATTCGTGGCAAGCAAAATGTCATCGACATATAAAACCAAAAATATGTACTTATTCCCACTAAACTTGTGATACACACAATCATCAACAATATTTATCACAGAACCGAGCGAGACAATTACTTGATGAAATTTGTGATACCATTGACGAGAAGCTTGCTTGAGTCCATAGATGGATTTTGTTAATTTACAAACTATATTCTTTGGGTCTCCAGACTCAAAGTTTTCTGGTTGCACCATATAAATTGTTTCTTCAATATCTTTATTGAGAAACGCAGTCTTAACATCCATCTGATGTAACTCAAGATCAAAATGAGCTACAAGTGCCATGATTGTCCTAAAAGAGTCTTTCGATGAAACCAGAGAGAAAGTCTCTGAAAAGTCAATACCTTCTTTTTGAGTATATCCTTTAGCTACAAGACGTGCCTTATACCTTTCCACATTACCATTTGCAACCCTCTTGGTTTTAAAATTCCATTTACAACCAATTGGTTTTGCGCCTTCAGGTAATGGGACAAGTTCCCAAACTTTATTGTCTTGCATGGATTTATACTCTTCTTGCATGGCATCAATCCACTTTTGAGAGTTAATACTTTGCATGGCCTGATGAAAGTTGATTGGATCATCTTTCATCATTCCATTGTCATCCTCATTTTCTTGGAGAAACATAATATAATCATCTGAAATAACATTTCTCCTTTCTCTCGTGGATCTCCTTAATGGCACTTGTTCTTGAGGTTGTTGAGTTTGTTCTTCTGGAACAATTACCTCATCCTGAATAGGAGAAAACTATTCAACATTGTCTTGTTGAGGTTCCATATTCACTTCTTGGTTGATGATAGGTAAAGAAACTTGAACATCATCAAAAGTCATAATAGGAACTGAGTTAAAATTCAATTCCTCCTCAAAGACAATGTCTCTTACCTTATTTCTCCCTCCAAACTCAACATCCTCACAAAATGTTGTAGTTCCCGTCTCAAAAATATTCTTAATCGTGGGATCATAAAATTTATAGCCCTTAGATCACTCAGAATAACCAATAAAGTAGTTGTTTACTGTTTTTTAGTCCAATTTCTTTTCATGTGGCCTATAAGGCCTTGCCTCAGCTGGACATCCCCAAATGTGAAAATGCTTTAGAGTGGGCTTTTTACCCACCCAAAGCTCATAAGGTGTTTTTTCAGCTGCTTTAGTCAGTACTCTATTCAGAATGTACATTGATGTCTTTAATGCTTCTCCCCATAGTGACTCAGGTAAGGTAGAATGAGCAATCATACTTCTTACCATATTCTTAAGAGTCCTATTACGTCTCTCAGTAACACCACTCATACTAGGTGATCCTGGCATGGTGTACTGTGGGACAATACCACATTCCTCCAGGAACTTTGCAAATGGTCTTGAATGTTGTTCACTTGATCCATCATATCTACCATAGTACTCACCACCACGATCAGATCGAACTTTCTTAATTCTTTTGTTGAGTTGATTCTCAACTTCAGCTTTATAGGATTTGAACTCGTCCAAAGACTGAGATTTTTCATGAATGAGATATAGGTACCCATAATGTGAGTAATCCTCTATGAATGTTATGAAATATTGTTGACCATTCCAATATGCAGTAGGTGTAGTGATGTCCGTTTCGCTAAAAAAGTATATTTATTTTGTTTTGTTTTAAAAAATGTCTTCCGTGGAATTTTGTAAAAACTGAATTTTATTTTGAAAATGGAGTCGCCACCGGCCACTTAGGTAGGCCGGACACAATAAAACCAGAGATTTAAAAACTATTGGGTTCGAGAGTCGGTTACGGATGGGGAAGGATTAGCACCCCCACACCGCCCAAAATTGGTACTTTAATAATTAATGCTTTATTAATATTAAACATTCCGGATTAAAGTGACGATTAATTTAAAATTTGGTTATAAGTGCGGGTAAATTTTAAAAGCCCCGTTATCCGAGGGTAAACGCCCAAACCACCATCATTACGCCTGATACTGGCCTCGTTTACACTCGGATAAAAGGGCACCGCATTGACGATTTATATATCTCAATATGCAATCTTAGTGAGCAAAATATAAAATATGGAAAATAATTTAAATACAATAAAAATACAAATAATTATTAACATAATAAAATACTAATCTAACATAATTAAAATACTAATCTAATACATACGTACATAAATATTAATCTAACTCATAAATAAAAACAAATCTAACATATATAAAATGCTAACATTCATAAATATTAATCTAACACATAAATAAAACAAATTTAACATAAATAAAATATTAATATAAAACATAAATTTAAAACATAATAAATACTAATCTAAAACATAAATAAACATACAAACTAAAAAACACAATTTTAAATTAATTACCACTACCCTCGGTCCTTGGCTACCGAGAGCATAGTTCTCTTATTGGCTGCCTTGACCGGCTCTCCCCCATTCTCCGTTGCCTCCAATCCCATGCCTTATTTATAGGCAATTGGGGTTGTTGGGCTAGTGACGTGGAGAATGCTGCTCCACGCAGTGCATTTGTGTGCTTTTTTTTACACTTTAATCTTTTCTTTACACTTCAATCAATTTTTTATTATTTTTTATTTTAAATTAATAATATTACTATTACAATAATACTAAAAATACTAAAATCCGGACAAAAATGAGTGATTACAGTTGCCCCTCTTTGCTTGTTCTTATGAAACGAGGACAAAGCAAAGATCAAAAGCACTCATTTTTGACCTACTTTATTGTTCTTGTAGCTTCAGAATCACGTGTTCTTCTGGAACTCTTCGCTTTTCCTCAGCCGAATCTTCGGGTTCTTAAGTTATTCCTATATAGAACTTCACCTTCCAATCTTGGAGCTACAGGCTTTTTCTTGAAATATTGGAGTTAGGGTTCTTCCTATATGGAACCTTTCACTCTGAAGCCTCGAGTTGCGAGTCCCTCCTATATAGAACTCTTCGCCTTCAACATGGGTATTCCGTTCTTGGGTGACGCATGTATCAATGATATCATTGTATCTTTATTCGATACCTTAGAATCATGTGTTCTTCTAGAATATTCCGCTCTTCCTCAGCTGAATTCTTCGGGTTTCCTGTTTGTGGTCTCAGAATCACGAGCTCTTTTGGAACTTTTTGCTCTTTCTCGGCCAACTCTTTGACCTTGGTTTTATCCATCTAGAAAGCCGTCAGGGCGGCAGCTCGAAAATGTTGACATTTTCTCTAGTCAACCGATCTTCTTTCTTTCCTACATCTTTCCTCATCTCTTTTCTCATTTTCTTTTCCTCTTTTTCTTTATTTCCTTTTTCTCTCTTTTTTCTTTTTTCTTTTTTTTCGCGCTAACATGGCTGTCGATCTCTCTCGACTCACGCTACTAAGGCTGCCTCATCATGCCCGAAGGACTTATTGATGGCCTGGAGGACTTATCACTATGCTTGAAAGACTTACTGGTGGCCCGAATGTCTTATCATCATGCCCGAAGGACTTACTGATGGCCCGAAGAACTTAACATCTGGCTTTACACTACTCTGGCTATCATCATCTGGCCTCACGCTACTATGGCTGCCTCATCTTTCTTTCTTTAATGAAATCCACTTCTTGATACTCTTTGATAATTCTTCAAGTACATGTCCAAAACAAGCAAAAATTGACATGCCTCTATCTATATGATGCATGCAATGTAATACTTTATTTCTCTCTTTTTTTTTCTCTTTTCTCTCTTCTCTTTTTCTTTTCTTTTTTTCTCTTTTCCCCTTCAATTTCTTCTTTTTTTTCTTTTCTTTTTTCTTCTTCATCTCTTTCTTTCTTTCTTTCTTTTTCTTTTTTTTTCAGCCCTTTTTTGTTCTAAAGTCTTACACCCTGAAAGGTCGTTCCTCAGATTTCATCTCTTTACTTCTTCACTGTATGCTCTTAAATCCTCATTTGATCAATCACTTGGAATCTAGATTAACATGCTTTCAAACCTTTTGTGTGGAAGGCTTTCTTGTCTTCAGGGTTATCACCCGTCTTCATAAATGATCTTCTGGTTCTTATATTATTCTTATAAGAACCCTTGTCATCTTCTTCGCTTGGCGTTGCCCCATTCAACCACGGGCTCCAGTGCTTTGAATTTTCTGACCCATCATACAGAGCCTTGATCTATTTCTGGTCACCAGGGTGAGCCAAAATGCTTCCATCCCCTGAGCTCATCCTTGATCTTCTCGTAGCATTTCGACGGGAACTAACTCTCGGTCACTATGCTTTAAATCTCATCATCATTCATTTTTAAAGTAATGCAAAAGGCAATTTACTTGTGTATATTTCAAAAAATAATGATTGTTTGAAAAGATACAGTCATTTTGAAAATCACAACTTGGAAGGGATACCAAACATTTTGAAAACATTGTTTGGAACAAATGGTAAACATCTTTTTTCTTTTTTTTTAAGGACCAAACATTTTTTAAAAAATTAATGTTTGGAGAATGGTAAACAAAATTCAAAGTATATTGCCAAAATTTTTAAAAACTAATGTTTGGGGGAAATGGTAAACATCAAAACTTTGGGAGAAAATGTCAAACCTTTTAAAACATGTTTGCCCCCAAAATATCAAACACCATAGCACATATGCTTCAAATTGCCAGAGATCAACTCTAATGAAGCGCATATTTAGAAGATCTTGACCATTGTGGAGATATATGCAAATGTATAGTTTCTTCTGGTCTAATAGGCTTTTGAGAGGAACAACCCTACCTAGTTTCTACCCCGTTTAAGGTGGCTCTCTTAATCTCACTATCTCACCATGCCCCATCCTTTCCTCATTTGGGTGTCGATCAAGCACTTCGAAGTTTGACGTTCCTTGAAGCAAAGTTAACCCTTATAGGCAGAATGAAATCTGAAGACATTCTCATTCAACTTGGATATCTATGGATGATCAGAATGGTCTTTGGGGGCTTGTAATGTAGGCCTTTGGTTTATGGTTAAGTGAAACAGTATTTCTGTACTTGTGTAACTTGGATATGCCCATTATTCCTTCCCTTTTTTGATCACTCTAGACTGCCCGTTTTCGAGTTTTCACCCTAGAGTTCATTTCCTTTCTTTTTTACTGTAGGTTACCTTGCATTCTGCTATGTACTGATGTTCGTTTTCTGTTCAAGAATGTTTGATCCTCCAAAACTCCTCGAAACTGATATTTCTTGAATGAAGGACTACGAATACATTTCTGGGAATTCTTGTGATTGGCACGTCCAGATGAAATGTTATTCTTTCTTTCTTCTTTTCTCTTTTTTTTTCTTTTCTTCTTTTTCTCTTGGATCGCTCTAGACTGCCCATTTTTGGGTTTTCACCCTAGAGGTCACTTCCTTCTTCTATACCTTCAGATCAGTGTATTTTGGTTGGATATTGATGCCAGCATGCTCAGGCAAACTACTCTTTTTCTTCATTTTTAGGATCACTCTAGACTGCCCATTTTTGAGTTTTCGCCCTAGAGGTCATTTCCTTTTTCGAAATTGGCAATCTTTGGGCCGACTTGTCTTGACTTGGCTTCAATTCAAGCTTCTATACTAATTTTCAAAACTTATGTTTACTTGAAATGTGGATTCCTTGTGTCTTTTGCTCATAGTTGAAGTCTCGTTCTTGTATTGTTTGATCTGTGTGTGAAGCATATACAATATTCTTTCTTTCTTTTTCTTTTTTCTTTTTTCTCTTTTTCTTTTCTTTTTCTTTTCTCTTTTTTCTTCCTTTCCTCTCTCTCTCTTTTTCTTCTTTTTTTATTTTATTTTTTTCTTCTCTTTTTTTGTTTTGTTTTGTTTTTTTTGTTTTAGACTGCCCATTTTGGGTTTTTAGCCTTGAATCTCTTTTTTCTTATTCGAGTATATAAATGTATGCTCGAATCAACACGTATCTATACTAGGTATTGATGCTATCTTCCGCTCGAAGTTAATTGCCTCTCTGTAGCTCTTCTGATATTTACTCGATCTGGATTGCTTCGGCCTTCTGATTGCTGTTTCTCTTCTTTTCTTTGGTTTTTCGTTTGGACATATCCTTGTTTTCAACCACTTTCTTCTGATGATTTTTTGATCTTCGTATCCAATCTGTCTGGTCTCATCTCTGTCTTCTGGTAAAGTAAAAGAATACCATTCGTCGTCACATTCACAGATGTCCTGAGAAAGCCTTCAGGGGGTAGAGGTTTAGGGTCAACTCTCGTTTCAAGGATCTTAAACGACAAGTGCCTGAGAAGATAAATTCCTAAAATGGGAACTGCCCATTGTCTAAACACTCGCTTTGTTCCTCTGTTGGCCTAAGTAAACTAGCAGATACTCACATTTATAGTATCCCCACAACATTCAATCTCTTCTAAATATATGCAACTTAGAGTTGATCTTTGGATCTGAAGCAAATGTATTGTTGCATTCAAAATTCGAGGACCTGGTATAGAAATGATATATACATATGTCCATTCACAAATGCGTGTATATGCATATGGGAGAACGAAAGCTACCCCATAAAAATAAAATGTTTAAAGAATCAAGAATGTAAAAATGCTTTTTAAATGGAAATGTGATTTTTAATTCTAAAAAATATCTGTTTGAGAGTTTTTTCAAAGCATTGAGAATATCTTTGTGAACTGATGGGAAAACCATAGGGACCTCCGGACTACCTCCGGACTACTAACTCATTCCGGTCCTTTGTAGTGTAGGCTTGCCTCTTCTCTTTTTTTCCATTGCTGGATCAACTCTCTCGACATGACTCCCTCGTCAACCAGCTTCTTGATTTTTTCTATTAACAACCCCAAATTTCTTAGTGTCATGCCCCGGCGCCTCAATATAGAACTCACATATACTGTATGGATCAAAATTGTGAGCAGATGAGCTGGGCTTAATCTTTATCGGCCTTGAGGTAAGGTACTAACGCTTGACCAGATGAGGCCATATGTCCGAGATGGAATACTCTGAATATCTCTAGATATGTACTTGTTCGAGGAATTTTTCTCGGTGATTTGGAGGAATCTGCCTGTCTTCTTCTCTTATGATCACGAGAACCTTCGAAAGTGGTACCCATTTATCTCTTTCTTTCCTTCTGCTCCTAGGCATGTCTGGTCTTTTAAACTTAGGTCCCGGAGTGCACGTTCGATTCTCTCTCCGACTGTCATGAAGTCCTCAAAGCTGGCATTCATTTTCCCGAGCACCTTATCAAAGAAGAAATAAGAAAGGTGGCATGTAAGTCACTTTCCTCTTCATCTACGGGAGGCTGCACCTGGGTCACTAAACACAGACACCTCAAAGCACATTCCTTGAAGCTTTCATCAGGTTTCATCTTCGTACCCTAGAGATACTGACGATTTGGTGCTAGGTCCAAAGCATATCATATCATGGTAGGTCCTGCTAGACTGTCGGGGAAGTAGCAGATCGACAATTTTTCAATGATCTCCATCTTTTTGCAGAATATGGTCACGTGAATCTTGGGGCATCTTGTTCCGTTATCATGTGCAAATCTGGGAATCTTTGGAATTTGGAAGAACGACCAAATCAGGGTTCAAACAGAGCTTTCTTGCATCAAAGGCACCAAACTTCTTTTTTTCTCTCTTTCTCTCTCGAGTCCATCTTCAAACTGCTCGAATCTTGATTTTTGAGTGTGTTCAATTCTTTTATTCACGATAAAACTCTAATTTTTCTTTGGATTACCCCCAAAAATTTTATGCAATGTAATGATAATGTTATGTAAAATATGCCATGATTGTACAATGTAATGCAATGCAATCCTAAAATATAAACATGAATGTAGTAAGGTATTGATTCCAAAAGTGATCCCCATAGAACGACGTTCATTGAGGCCAAAAGGTTTCATTATATCAAATATTAGATATTTACAGTTACTGATAAGCTTCAGTGCCTACTTTCTTAACTTCATCCAGTAGTCCAGTCAGCTTGCCTCTGTGGTCCAACACTTGGTCCATGTTCTGACTAAGCCTGTCACCTTTTTGAGCCGCATTACCTGCTCGGGTAATATCAATCTTCGGGTCTTCATCTATCCACTGCTTAGTCTTTCACAGCTTGGAAGTTGTCCCTACAACATTTTCAGCAGCAACATGTTTGTTAACTTCTACACCAACCTCGTATTCACGCAAAGAAGTCTCGAGCTATTCCACTTACTCCTTACTTTCCAACTAAAGAGTGTTGGATTGTCATTGTTCTGTCGTAAACTTGTTTCCAAAACTCTTATTAATGGCTAAGTTATTCTGTAGTTCATCTCTGGAGACTGTCGTACCTATTCCCAATTTCCTCAAACTTACCTGATAACAGCCTGACTTGATTCTCGCTTGACTAGTTTCTCTTCTTCCAATATTCTGAGTCGTCCTTCAACTGAACAACACCGTTCATCTATTCTTTAAAGGTGATCCAATCTGATATTCTTAAACACTCAGTAAAGCTTCTGGTGATCATTATGCAAATTCAATATTATCCAAGTTATCTCTCTCTTATCTAAGCTGGCTAAACTCGAAAGAATATCCCTCTCCTAGGATGCCCCTATCTCCGATCTTCAAATTTAACTAGCTTGAGTGACCCACATCGGTATTACTCGAACTTTGTCATGGATATCGATCCTTCCTCGACTTTGCCCCTCGGGTGATTGTTAGCTCACTATAGAATTGGGGAACTCCATCTTCGAAACCCAAAATTCTCATCGCGATAAGATCTTGAACTTGTTCCTCAGGGCCCCTCAATCCTCAATACTGTGACCCAAACTTCCTAAACGATAATTGCCTCTAGCACGTGTGTCGTAATCTCTCGAATAAGACGATCTCTTCGCTAGATACTTCACCGAGGTAATAAGGCTCTTCTCGATAAACATTAAGAGTATTTCGGTGTACCTCACAGGAATCGAGATGTACTTCTTTTCATTACTTGCTTCTCGTGTTTCTTCTGGACCGAGCTCTACTTTTTGAAAGCCCGAATCAGACATACCTTCCGCCTGTATTCATCTGATTCATCACTTCCTCCCTCTGCTTCTTTCAACTCTTGCACTTTACTTTCTCATTACCAGTACCGTGTATGACCTGAAGTCTTCAAATGGTTCCTCTTCTATTGTCTCTGATCTTGTTCTGGGACAAAACCCTGGATCCGTGCCCTCTAATATCTGACCAGATAACCCTTTGCCAATTATGAATGATTTCTGAGATTTGAGAAACCACTTCGGGAATTAATACCCTATAAATGCGAGAATGCATGCAAATGCGGTGTTGATTCTCGAACAGTCTTTAAAAAACTTTCAATAGAGAAAATGTCTGTTTGCAAGAAATTAATAATGAATTACAGGTAATAGTTGGATTTATTATGGAGACCTTGACTTCGGAAAGAAAAACCTGTGCTCCACGTCTCGACGTCATCTTCAAGATGATGGATGAATTCGTCTTCTCCTCTTATTCTATTCCATGGACTCGTCACGTCATGATCTTTATTTTTGTGGCTTCTAAAAAGAACATTAACAAGTGCATACATAATGCAGACAAGATCTTTTCTTCTGTAGATCTGGGTGCAGAATAATACGTCTAAACAGGGATGGATTCTATCGATCCTAAGGGAGTACTTTAAAACTTTTTGGGGTTTAAATTAAAATTCTCAATGATCATTCGGTTTAAAAATTTCCCCTTTTTTATTATAAAAAAAAGTTTGAACTTACTTAAAAAATAAAACTTTTAGGTTTCTTTTTGTTATTATTATTATTTTGAAAGTTTTAGGAGGGAAAAAGATTCAAAGCAAAATAATAATATTTTCAAAATTTTTTAAAAGGAATCAAATTAAAATCTTTGAGATTTTTACAAAAGGGTTAAATGTGAAGATTTAAAATTGGGGTTCTGCGGCCCTGACTGAATCTTCTACGTCGCATGTGCCTTACTATCGTACCGTCTTCTTTCTCGATTGGTCTTTGCTCGGCCTAACTTGATACTGTAATATTATCGTTTCCGGCAAAGCATACTTTTTCTATTTTGAAAGCCTTTTAATGAACTGTTCTTGAATCAACACCATGCCATGATATGCAACATGAATGAAAATAAGGGCGTTGATTCCGCTGGTAATCACCCTTTCGAACTACTTTCATGGGAACTAAAGGGTCCAGATTACAAAAAGGGTCCACATTACAAAAGGAGTCCCTATTACAAAAAGTCTTAATTACAAAACAAAGTTCTACACATAAGCCCTAGCTCTACCTCCTAGCTCCTCGATAGCTCTGAGCAACTTGATAAACCTTGGTGTTTCTTCCATGTCCGGGGTTAAGAAAGGTCGGAGAGCCGCGGCTTCGGTAGCTAAGTCATTCACACGTCTTGCAACTCGTTGTATGTCCACCATCAGGGTCTCGTGTGTATACTTTGGCACTACACGCTTGCTCGGCAAATTGTTACCTCAGATCTGTAGATTAATCTCTGACCAATGTCGCACGACTGGATCGATGCAGTCCTTCTTAAGACACCTTTTTTCCATGATGAAAGATTTTCTAATCGGGCAAACCACTTGAATCAATGCCTCTATATAATGTGGATGCAATGATAATGCAACAAAAGTATGCAATGATAATGCAACAAAAGTATGTGTAAAATAAAAATAAAAATAAAACACAAAAAGAAATGAGTTAGTACCAGATAAAAATAATAAATACATAAATAAAAGGACAAATTAAATAAGGTAAACAAACAACCCTATTTATCCCGTCTAAAACACCTAAGGTTATCTGCATGGCTCTAAAGGGGTGGGTTTCTATATGTTCTCTACATACAATGTTGGTGCTAAGAGGTACCCGAACTGTCCTTGTTGTCCCCTACTAAAGGTAGTAATGCCTCCGATCATCACCCATTATAGGCTCCTTTCAACCGAGTTCAATTCAGGGGACCTATTCGCTTATGCCTACACGAAGGAACGATATCCTTATGAAAACATAAGGTACTCGAGCCCCGAAGGTACTTGCTAGGCCTACACGGAGGAACGATATCCTCACAAAAGCATTAGCGTTTTCCCCCACTAAAAAAAGACTGGTTTATATGCCAAATTTTAAATGTGTTAAAATAAACGCGCAATTATAATCGAATGTTAATTTAATAGTCACTTGAATCCGAAACTTCTAATATTAATAAAACGGTAGTTATTTAAAAAGCTTGACTCTCATTTTGTTCTTGAAAAAAACAAAAATTGGTCCCCAGCGGAGTCGCCATATGTAGCGTGTCCGTTTCGCTAAAAAAAGTATATTTATTTTGTTTTGTTTTAAAAAATATCTTCTGTGGGATTTTGTAAAAACCGTATTTTATTTTGAAAATGGAGTCGCCACCGGCCACTTAGGTAGGCCGGACACCATAAAACCAAAGATTTAAAAACTGTTGGGTTCGGGAGTCGGTTACAGATGGGGAAGGATTAGCACCCCCACACCACCCAAAATTGGTACTTTAATAATTACCGCTTTATTAATATTAAACTTTTTGGATTAAAGTGACGATTAATTTAAAATTTGGTTATAAGTGCGGGTAAATTTTAAAAGCCCCGTTATCCGAGGGTAAACACCCAAACCACCATCATTACGCCTGATACTGGCCTCGTTTACGCTCGGATAAAAGGGCACCGCATTGACAATTTATATATCTCAATATGCAATCTTAGTGTGCAAAATATAAAATATGGCAAATAATTTAAATACAATAAAATACAAATAAATATTAACATAATAAAATACTAATCTAATACATACATACATAAATATTAATCTAACTCATAAATAAAAACAAATCTAACATATATAAAATGCTAACATTCATAAATATTAATCTAACACATAAATACAAACAAATTTAACATAAATAAAATATTAATATAAAACATAAATTTAAAACATAATAAATACTAATCTAAAACATAAATAAACATACAAACTAAAAAACACAATTTTAAATTAACTACTACTTCATTAAATCATAAAAATTACAACACAAATAAAAAGGAAAGAAAATATACCTAACTAGGAGCTCGAATGACAAACCCCGACTGAACCCCACCGAGATCTACCACGACCTCTCCAAAAATATTAACTAGATCGGGTCTAAAATAGGACCTTGATCGAACCGGTTAGGACCGTGGGCACTGCTCCCGGTCCTTGGCTACCGAGAGCATAGCTCTCTTATTGGATGCCTTGACCGACTCTCCCCCATTCTCCGTTGCCTCCAATCCCATGCCTTATTTATAGGCAATTGGGGTTGTTGGGCTAGTGACATGGAGAATGCTGCTCCACGCAGTGCATTTGTGTGCTTTTTTTACACTTTAATCTTTTTTTACACTTCAATCATTTTTTATTATTTTTTATTTTAAATTAATAATATTACTATTACAATAATACTAAAAATACTAAAATCCGGACAAAAATGAGTGATTACAGTAGGGAATGGCCTACAAATATCAGTATGAATGAATTCTAAGACATCTGTAGAACGATTTGCACCTAATCTCTTAGTTTTGATCTACTTTCCCTTGATGCAATCAACACAACATTAAAGTTTGTGAAGTCAAGGGACTCTAAAACACCATTAGACACAAGACGCTCAATCCTACATTTTGATATATGACCTAAGCGTTTATGCTATAATGATGCTGAATTTTCTTTATTTAATTTTCGCTTAGTACCACATGATTCCACATGCAAGGTTTCATTATATGATGCAATTGTATCTAACAAATAAAGGTTATCATAAGCATTTAAATAACCAGTTCCAACAATACTTGAATTTAAAGACAAAGTAAACTGATTGTTTCCAAATGAACAATAATAACCAAATTTGTCCAACAAAGAAACTGAAACTAAATTTCGCCTAAAAGACGGAACAAAAAAAATGTCTTTCAAATCCAAATAAAAACAAGTTCCTAATAACAACCTAAAATGCCCAATTTCTTCCACTTCCACCGATTTCCCATCGCCCACAAAGATGTTTCTTTCACCATCACTTGGCTTTCGGTAGCTCAGGCAACCCTTCATAGAAACACTTATGCGAGTAGTAGCACCAGAATCTAACCACCAAGTGTTCCTAGGAACTAAAGCTAAATTAACCTCAGAACAGACCAAAGTAAGATTCATACCTTTCTTTGCACGCCATGCGTGATATTTGGTACAATCTTTCTTCATGTGTCTAGGCTTGTCATAAAAGAAACAATTATTTGGAACTTTCTCTTGTTTCTTTTGAGCTAGACCCTTAGTAGCTTCATTCTAATATTTCCTTTTCTTGCCCTTATCTTTAGAGGCACTAGACAGATGAACACTTTTAGTTTTCTCACGCTTCAGCCTTTCTTCCTCTTGAACACAATGAGAAATGAGCTCGTTCAGAGTCCACTTCTCCCTTTGACAGTTATAACTAATTTTAAATTGGTTAAATTGTGCAGGAAGCGATACCAAAACCATAAGGACGAGTAAATCATCAGAAAACTTGATTTTAAGTGCCTTAAGTTTTGAAGCAATATGAGACATTTCCATAATGTACTCCCTTATATTTTCTTGACCCTTGTACTTCATAGACATCAAAGAATTCAGAAGTGATGTCATCACAACCTTATCGTTTTTAACAAAACGCTGCTCAATATTGTCAAGAAAATCCTTAGCCTGAATAATTTCTTCAGATTCTACACCCTTAAAGGTTTCCCAAATGCTGTGTTTCATGATCATCAGACTCATGCAATTAGAATGTTCCCACCTCTCAAAATCCCTTTATACATCAGGGGTGCTAGCCGCAGTGAGAGGTGCAAGTTGTTCTTCCCTTAATGCAAGGTTTATGTCCATACAGCCAAGCACTATCAATAAGTGCATTTTCCATTCCTTGAAATTCGTCCCATTAAGCATGGGTATAGAATTGACATTACCATATATATTGTGGCAGTAGAAGAACTAGCTGAATATAGAATAAAAGAATAATAAATAAATAACCATGCTCACACCAATAATTCATAAGTAAA
Source organism: Hibiscus mutabilis (assembly GCA_019671005.1). Lineage (NCBI taxonomy): Eukaryota > Viridiplantae > Streptophyta > Magnoliopsida > Malvales > Malvaceae > Hibiscus > Hibiscus mutabilis. Next base: position 18,581,039 of record CM033722.1, on the reverse strand, counting down.
CAAATAAATTCAAAATACTGACTAATTCTCCTCAAGATACCAAACATAATATTAATATCAAGTCTTTGGACAGTAATATTAAATGTAAGCGGTACTCTTGTTGCAACAATCAAACATTGACAATAAACTATGTCGAACAACAGGTTAATCTTTGGACTAACGTATTGCACACATAAATTACCTTATAATTGTCACATGTTTATTACCACATGTGTTATTTAGAATTCGGCCAAATATTAATTTTCCTTTGGGCCAATTAATAAACGCATGAATTATAAAACACAAACATCTTGATATTTTAAATAAGTTAATCTACGCAGAAGCGGTCACTTTGGTGGCATTGTGTTTCAATTAACCCACTAAAATATTAGACATAGCCAAAATATGAATTTATATGTTTCTAATATTTATCTTAATACCTAATGATCAAAACTAAATTTTTGATCCAACCGACTTAAATATATATTGTAAATTCAAATATATATTTTATAGATAAAAATAGTATATACCTAAATTAATTTTCATTAACCTAGGTAAAAAGAAAACATAATTCAATGGATTGTTACCGCCGCAATTTTTAATTCACGAAAAGCAAAAGTAAACTAAATTCCAAACTGTTAACAACAATTGTTAATTCCATAGATTGGCGAACACAAAACCAAACTGTTAACAACATTTGAACAAATTCAATCCAATCTTATGCGATTATAGTTAAAACCCGGAAATCAATAGAATTGGCAAACATGTAATCGCACAGCAAAATCGAAAGAAAATAACTGAGCATATAAGGGAAATCCGGAAATTTCAGAATATATGCGAGAGATCAAACCCTAATACATAATCCAATTTAACTTTTTTCCAATAACCAATTAAGGATGTAACTCACGAAAAAACCTAAACAAATTCGGTATAAATTGGAAAACAGTGATGGAAGATAATTAACCCAAAAAATACGATCTCATTGATTTGAAAACCTGGCTCGATGCCACTTGTTAAAACCAAATTTTTTTTAAACGAATATAATCCCAAGATCTATATATATGTCAAATCATTAAGAACAAAACTAGATTTGCGAAATGCGTACCTGAATCCATTGATGGAGATTTTTCAGAGGGTTTGATCTTCCAAGATGATAAATTACGTCTTGCCACACAACTCTCTGACGGGAAAAAGAGATATGCAAGTTAACCTATATCTCGGGGACCACTACCCTTTATATAAACTGAATTAAAATAGTTTATTAATATTTACAACTCTGTCTCTCATTGAGTTATAAATCTAACTTATGGTATCTACACTTTTAATTTCATGACAATTTAGTACCTATAACACGTGTAGCATAATTGGTCACTTAATTACGTGTTAAACTTTATAATAGCAACATACATTATACATATGTGCCCACTATTATTGGATTTTAATCCAACAAAAAAGATATTTCCCAACCCAAATTTCATCCAAAACATACTTGACCTAACCTGAACTTCACCCAAAAGCAACCTAAACTTGATCTAAAACCGACGTAATCCAACCTGAATTTGACCCTATACCTGAAATGACATGACCAGAAGTTCATCTTAACCCTAATTAACTGGCTCGACCCTAAATTATTTTGACCTGAGCCTGGTATTGAATCGACCTAAAATTGACCCGACTCAAACCCGAACAGAGTATGAGTTGGGATTAACCGACATTCACCCAAACCCAAGTCGACTCGAATACGACCCAACTCAAATTGAACCATTAACTTGACCCGCTATAACCCTATCTAATGCGACTTAAAATTGATATGAGCAGCCGATTTTACATCCCTAGTGATAGACAACAATAACAAAAAGGTTGGGCATTAACATCGTGGAAGCTAAGCTAGAAAAAAGACGTCGAATGAGGCAATTTTGCTTATGAGTAGCCATTTTCAGAAGCTAAAAAGCTAGCCAAAGGGAGGAGAAGAAAGAGTATATAGGAGATTCACATTCATTTCAAAAGGAGGTCTACAATGAAGAAATTAATATATTTTGCAATCTGATCATTAAGAAAAACATTGAGGTGACATGCCGGTTTGATGGTGTTGTTTTTTTCCTTGATACAACAACAAAAAGAGTAGGGAACATTGTGTTGTTCCTTCAAGATCTGAAAACATCTCTGTTTATGAACAAATGGTGAAAAAAGCAAATGAAGATCTATGTACATAATGACGAGAACTTTCAATATTTTTCTTCTAGTATCACCCACAAACAATTGTACATTATCCTCTTAAAATACACTTAAGTCCTTTTCCCACCTTAGTTCTCCTCCCCGATCGAGTACTTGATCCCTGTTCAAAAAAAATAAAAATTATTAATTTGATTCGATATAATGAAATCCAATCACGATCAGTTGTGGTAAGTATTAACCCGAATTTGTGACACGAAGATCTTTTCATCAATAAATTGCTACCATGGATGCGAAAAATTTCTTATAAAGGATGGTTTTGAGGTTGAAAATAGCATGGTAATACTTTATCGGTCGATCGGTTGCGACGGTTAACGGTATACCAAAAACGATGAAATTTTCCAGGACAAAAGCATACCTTGTGACTTTCAGCATCCCCTTCTTGTTTGTCCATCATGTTATCTGTGTTCCTATCACCTGTAAAACAAAAAAAATGACATTAATGCGTTTTGCAACCGAAACAAGAGTTGAAATGAAGGCTTACCTTTGGTGTAGTCATCCGAAGGTGAATTGCAGTATACCCTGAAACTTAGCGAGTGAGGTACATATGATCCATCGTCCTCTGGACTCTCGTCCTTGTGACGATCTCTTCCTTTCTCATCGGACCTCACCTTCCCCTCCGAACCATCTTCTCTGTCGCCATCTGCGGGCAATGGCTTTGATATTATGACATCGAGACTTCTTTCTATGAACAAGTCTTAATTGACCGCATTGCCTGTCATCTTCTACTCCATTATCAAACCTTGAAACACCACAACCCATCAGTGGAGGAGAGACGTGCACAGGGGACACCCGAAACAATATTATCTCTATTTTTTTGTCTAGAACACAACTGGAGAAATATAACGAGAGATCCAATGTGGATTGTGGCTTTGATGTAAATGAAAACAAATTTATGTTATTGATTAGAACCTTCCGTTTATTTGTTTTTTCTTCGTTTGGTTGTTGTCCGGTATAATAAATTTTGGCATCAATGTAAATGAAACAAATTTATGTTATTTTTCATCGTTTGGTTAGAGATCTCCTGCAGGATAGGACAGCTGATAGTCATTTATAAAAGGTAAAGCTAATAATTACTATGTTACTATTGATTTAATTTGTAATTAGATGTTATATTTGAAAAGGGAGGGTAAAATATTAATTACAGCAAGACCACATTTAACAAAATAAATTTTCAAAATGAACCTAATTAGTGGCTCCGGTGGAAAAGAATATGTTGTTCATCTTAGGAGACATGTGTACGCAAGTTTTTTTGTCTTGTTAAAAGGTTAAGATAAATTATGAACATATACTACCAATAATTACATCAGTGTACTAAAAAACAAAAGGAAAAAGATTTGGATCTTAAAGTTGCTTCAACCTAAACTATGTTTTTCAACTAGTATGCTTTTCAAAATTCTATGTCTCAAAGGTATATCAAGTTGTGGCTGCTTTTAGAGTTTTTGGTTCACAGAATGTAAGATTATTTTTGGGAACAAGATTCCTCTTTGGCAGGAATATAAGATTATGCTATTTTGTTGGAGGAATAAGATTAACTAGAAGAAAAGTTTACCAACTTGTCCTTATGATATATTTTTCTTTTTAACATGTTATAGTTTCAATATTAAATTAAAAATATTTACATAAAATTCATAGAACTATTTTTGTTACACTATCTAAATTTTTTTTAAAAAAATAATATTTATAATATAATCTATGAAATAATTTTTAAAGATATACTTTATATTTGCAGTGGGAGGATGAATCCACTCGAAATGCTTTTCTTCCCTATTCTGTTGCCGAAGTAATTTTACCATCACTGTTAGTATCAGCGAACATCCACCGCCACGTGTTAAGGAGCTACGGCATGCTAACACATACCGCGGGCGAACGATAATAACCTGATCCCGCGAACCCATATAGGTGAACGAGTAGAGGCGATCAGTAACAGGCAAACCAACTGTGAACATACATAGGCGAACGGTGCTTAGTGGCCATGTGTCGACAGGTGTGATCACTATTGATGACACAACAAACCTAAGACGTCAACTCGTAGTCAGTCCAATCACAGCGCCACCACTACTCTATCGTGACACCTGTCTGGGTAGTATATGAGGACGCATGCAACAAGGAAAAACACACGATCTTCCATAAAGAGAGCACTAGGACCATACTAGAGAGATTACATCCCAAACTCATGCCTATAATCACTGTCAGGACTTCCACCGGACCACCGTCTTTAACACTTGTTCACTTTATCAGTTAACAATTAGTGCAGTGAGCGTGGAGCATGCGCGACTTTCCAATTTTCTTGGATTCTTTAATTTACCCAGATTCCTTAGAATTGATGGGGATTGATCAAATGACACAAGCGAGAAGAGTGTGGAGGATCTTAACCCGTTAGACCTAATGGCGACAGCAGCTATGCAGCAATTACAACAGTTTTAGCAGAATTTTAGACAACAATTTTGGTACCAACCTCCCACGTGGTTTAGAATGGCAGGAGCGGGTGCACAATAGCCCAGTGGGCATCAACATCGGAAGAGATTAGTCAACAATTCTCGGACATGTAAGAAAAATTGAGAAGCATGGATGAGTCCTTGTTACTCTCGAGAAAGTAGTACGAGCAGCAATAGAAATTCATGCAAGATTAGGCTGAGCAGTATAGGCTCGTTGAAGAAAGGAATGAAAGATTAATGTGGGAGTTATCTACGAGGGGTAAAGGAAAAGCGATTGGAGAAGAACAAGTAGCAGAACAGGGCGTCCCTCAGTGGGATTTTCAGGGGCATCAATCGAAAGATTTCGAGGAGGATTTTGAAAGTGAAGATCCAGATTATAAACCCATGGAGGATGATGAACAAAAGGTGCTAAAGGTAAAAATGGAATAGTTGGAAAGGAGTTTTTAGGGCAATGTAGAGCTTGCTGCAGAGAGATTCTTCTATGGATCTACAAAGATACAAGAATGAGCCTTTATTTGAGCGTATTTTAGAGCACCATGTATCACCAAATTTTAAGTTCCCAAAGTTAATGTATAACGGGAAGGGTGACCCCTAAGATCATATGTCCTATTTTTTGAATTACATGGATCTATTCGAAGCTTCAGACAAGGTGAAGTGCAGTGCGTTTTCAATGACTCTGAAGGATTCTGCTCAAGCCTGGTATCTTAAACTCTCAAAACATTTGATCTCTAATTTCAATCAGCTTGCAGACTTGTTTATGAGTTATTTCCTAGAAAATAAGGTGTTAAAAAAGTCTACGGCGTACCTGATGCCTGTCTTTTAGAGACCAGATAAGCCCTTGCGGACTTTGTATAGAGATTTGATGTTGTGACCATGCAAACAAAAGAGGTATCTAAGGAGTTTGTTATTGGTGCTTTTATCAATAGGACTTTACATCATCACCTTAAGTACAGTTTATTGGATAGACCACCGTCAATGCTATCAGAGTTATATGAAAAGGTGCAACCTTACACTGAGAACAAAAAATTAGATAGATTGAGGTTTCAAGCCCAGGGCCCGCAATCCATGGATGAGAAGCAAGATAACCGCAACTCTAAGAGATAGAGACCCCCACTTTATCAAGGAACTAACAAAGGAAACCGACAATACCGCAGTTGTAATACCCCTAAACTGGTTTAGGAGATAAATCGAGATAAGAAGTACTAATAACTATCAAGCACTCACACAACAAACTATCCAAGAAGATATACCAATCCAACAAAAGTATCATAGCCATTCAAGCAAAAAGAATAAAAAAAAATTAGCATATAGATTCAAATAAAAGAAAACCATGCTTAAGCCTTATATAACCTATTACCTTATTAGCATTTTAATTGTTTAACTTACAAGAGGATCAACCTTCGAAAGAGAGACAAGTATTGAATTACAAGTCAAGCAATTTCTTTAGATTTTAAGATCATTGAGACATTATTGAGTCTTAAACTAACATACCAGATTTGTTCTATTCCATACCTATAAGATTTTGTTTGATTAGTCAAGATTCGAAGGTTTACAATACCACATTCAAACAATTATGAACAAGATGCTAATGTTTTTAGCATGTTAAGAACCGACTTATATCACTAAGTATTACCTCCTACTTTCGAATAACATAGCAACCAATTAACGTCAGTTTATCATTTATACATTTTACTAATTGATCACACCATTTGTACCACTAATGAAGACATATTAACATAGCATGCTCAAAAAATTACTATTCCATTATTATACCATCTTAACTGTTTCAACAAGTATTTACCTCAACCAAAATCACTTAAGTAAGCTCTCATCATCAACAACAAGATTCAGTAAACGACAAATATAAGGCATCCTAGATCATATACATATATAGAATTAGATCAAGGCCATTACATACCAACTTAAGCTATGTAACCATATTAAACATTAGATAGGCAATTACAAATATTTAGAAGTACCAAATGCATAAACACTACATACGCAAGTCTAAATAGCAAACTATGTGCAATACAAAACATGTTGCCACCCATCTAGGACTTTTATCAAAAGAAATTTCAAAACATACTTTATGTACTTGTTTACGACCCAAGCTCCAAGAGTGTCCACTAGCAAGACTTACCCTGAAAGTAAGGAAAGGAATCATAAGTATACTCTTAGTGAGGCAGTTTAAAGTGATTGCTAAAACATGATCAAAATTAATATTTCATTAAATGTCACAACAAATAAAATTCTAAGCTTGATCGAGGATTAACCAATTTGGAGCAAACCATTCGAAACAAACATATGTATCTATTCACATGAATATATACTTTCAAACAAGCATAGATATACAAGTATTATTCAAATACATATAAATGAAACATTCAACTACTTTTTAGGAATATCCAAGTAGGTCAATAGATATATCTTTCTTATCACATAAGTTATTGCCAAGGTTTAAATATATATTCCTAAACATTCAATTGAAACAAAATCAATAGACTCCAATTAACAATAAATCATATATCATGCTTCTAAAGCATGAAATTTACAACTCAAGATGGATCAATTATTAACTAGGTCGATTGTATTCTTATGTCACAAGTTACAACAATATCATATTAGCCAATACATAATCTTTCAAGAATTTCTTTTAATAAAGCCTTGAGAATCAATCAGTCTAAGAACACGAGTCCCCAACCAACTGTCGCCAGATAAAAATGATACTCAAGGTATTGGTCAATCCTTCCTATTGTTGCCAAGTGACCATCATACACACCCCTTCTACTGTCGCCTCATAAGGACCGTAGTCCACCCCAAACATGAGCTCTAAAGACTCTATGGCATGCCAACTGAACTTACGACTGACTCGAGACCAAGGCATAACATTATCGTGTCTTAGTTGAATCAGGGTTGAGCATAGCTCCATATTTCCTTAATCAAATATCTTATTATAATCATTCATATCTCAAACATGAACATATACATATCAAGTACCTTTTCCCATCATTATCATATAAGCATTTGATTGACTATAAACACATATCAAGCATTCTTCATACAAAACATATCATTAAGTACTTTTATTTAAATACTCACCTCGATTCCAAGCTTAGAGCACAAGCATATATTAGATTATAATACCAACAACATGTAATTAAATCGAATAACATGCTCGAGATAGTTTTAATCTATCCCGAGACTTTAAACTACACTCACAGTTAATTTCAAGCTATTTATGTTCACGAATCATGACTCATTTTTGTTTATCCACTGTTTGTCCTTCATTAGTCCTTAATCCTCCAATTTCCTCTTGGTCTATAGGTAAATAAAGGTGTAATGACACATTAGAAAAGATCCTAACATTCATTCCTTTGCACAACACTCAATTTCACATGTGCAGCTACCAATTCATTTAAAACAGTCCACAAGCATAAACATACGCATTTAATCACATCATAACAATCCACCAAACATTCAAATCTATGCAAAATAGTCCTATTTCTCATAATGTCCAGCACAGTCTACAACAACCAAAGATACTCCAAAAACAGTTTTAAAACTTATACTCAGTCCCTACACATCCACGAAGCAATTTCCCTATTTTAAACTATTCAAAACAGTTTACATGTTTTATTATACATTCAAAACAGTCCCAATTGTGTATATAATTGTACATACAACTCATTTGGTCCAACATACTTTCAATATATTCGAAACAGTCCCTAACATACTTCTTTTCATTCAAACAGCTACATTTCCATATATATACATTTACATATTCACCAAACAATCCACTAGCATTTATATCAATACAAATTGATCCTTTATCAATCATGATTTCTTATATATATATTCACACAACAATTTATACAATTATCCTAATCTCAACCAAATTCATTATAATTCAATTATTAAGATTCTAATTCCAACTAATCTAACAACTTTGATTATTAAACAAAATCTTAACTTCTTCATCAAGTCCTTCCAATCTTTATTCGAATGCTCCTAAACATGCTATCCATGATCTTTTACAAAGTCAAGATTATATCATCATTCAAAGCATCAAAATGCATGTTATGAATTCTATTCACCATACTCCCTAACATGTTCATGATTTATGGTTAGCTATTTAAACATTGATCAAACTAAAATTTTAAACAAAATTGAGAAAGGAGTATCATCACCTAAATTCCAAGCAAAGCCGGTTCTACTCTTAGTAATTTAACAAATTTGGAGAAAGCTTTCATGGTTTCTCATAGTTTTTTCTCTTACAAGCTATGGTTTCGGTTTGTAGAGGATGAAGAAGACAATAGAGAGTATTAACCAAGTGGCCGAGACCCCTCACTTAAGTCTTTCTCCAATTTATCCAAGTGTGCAATGTAACACACTTAACATATACTCGTAAATCAAATATACATTAAAGATGTTACGGAGTCGTTTAAAGAAATCTCGACTTATAAATTTATTTTTACAAGTATTTACAAATTTTAATTTGTAACATGTAACATGTACCATCTCTGTTCAAAAGTACTATTTTTTCTTACCCTTTTTACTCATATTATTGTTAGACTTAGGCTCATATTAGTTGCATAATTAGCCATTCATGCATTAATCCATGTTTCCTTCCAACGTTGAGCTTGATTACATAACTTGGTAGTTTTTGTGGGAAAAGATGATGCTTTGGTGTGTTTTGTGTGTATGTGCAGGATCATTTGCCAAAGCAAAGCTAGAGCTAGTTGCCAGGGCAATACATGAAGGAGATGCCGAGCTAGTTGCCAGGGCAATGCATGGAGGAGACGCCGAGCCAGTTGCCAGGGCAATTGTCGACAAAAAAACAAGGTGATATGGTAGTCGAAATTGATGACTAGACAAGCCTAAGATGATGTGGAGCAAAGCCAAATCCCAAAGGAATATGATTTCCATGAAGAGATTAAAGAAGAATTAAATTCCAAGAAGATATGAGAAGTTCTAGTAGGAATATAATTATAATAAAGAATTATATTCTTTAAAGATAATTTAATTCCAACTTAACTTCCTCCTCAAAGAAGGACTTTGACCTAGCCCTATAAATTAGAGGGGAATTTCAACAACTAAAAGAGAGCAAGAGGAGAGAATTTTCGACAAGCATCTAGGGCAAGGGGATTTCGACAAGCTTCAATTCTTCATCTTTTTCTTTCTTGTTCAATTAGGTTCATGCTAGGGATTATTTATCTTGTGTTTCTTTGGAACCTATCCATGAACTAAATCTATTTGGCTATGGTTATTGTGTTTTTTGTTGTGAGAAACTATTGGATTTTGTTTAGGTAATAAGAGTTTGCACTTTTCTATTCAAGGTTTATTCATTCTTGGTTCTTATTCTTGTTTGCGAGTGAATTGGGAGAGGATCTCGTAACTTCATCTATTTATCTAATATCGGGAGAGTTAGATTCAAGAAACGAATGAATATGATCTTTATTCAATCTATTGATGGTGAAGAATAATCCGGCTTAGGAATAAGTCAAGGATTTCAACGGCTAAGAGGAGCGCAAGATTGGTTGTTGTTCACCCTTGATTCACGCAGGGATGTATTATCAAGGCATGCACAAGTAGCTAGAGTTTCGACTTAGGGATAAGAAGAAACCATTGAAGAACGCTCTGCCGAACCTTGAAGGTTGCTGCACGGACGCCCAAGTAGTTGCCCAACTAGTCGCCCAAGAAACCATCGATTAGTTGGCAAGGCAACCCCGTTGTGCAAGTTGCCACGGCAACTGAGTTGCCCGTGCACTCTTTTACCAAGACGATCCAATCAGCTATCACACCTCAACTCACGATAACCTAGCCTATCTCTCTCATTTGATCTCATTTATTCTTTTACTTTATTGCCTTCTAGTTTAGTTATTAGTTAAACTCCTATAATCCTTTATTTGTGTTTTTACTTTTTACAATGCAAGAGACTAGATTCTTGAAGTGGCACCAATCCCTGAGGAGACGATATATTTTATACAATAACTTGCAACGTGTATACTTGCACAATTGTGTAGCACTTATTACGCGCAACAAGTTTTTGGCGCCGTTGTCGGGGATTGGCAATAGCGACTTTGTTTTTATTTTCTTGCACTTTCTTTTTTACTTTTCTTGTTTAAGATTCAAAGGGATAACAAACTTTGGTTTTGCATTGGTATATGACTAGGGCGAGACCGACTACACCAGAATATCCCTTTGATCCAGAAATCTAACGAACCTTACAAAGACTTAGACGAAGGATAAGAGTAGCAATGGCTAATCAAGACGACAATATGAATCAAGATGTTCCAGCAGGAGGAGGAGTGATTCTTGCACGAAACAGAACTATTCGAGACTATCTTGAAGAAGATCTTGATGGACTTAATCCAGGAGTTGTCGCACCCGAAATTGAAGCCGACCACTTTGAGTTAAAATCGGTAATATTTAATATGATCAACACAACTGGTCAATTTTGCGGCTCAGCAACTGAAGATGCACGACAACATCTGAAATCTTTCCTCGAGATTTGCAACTCGTTCAAAATACACGGAGTCGCCCCTGATGTCTTACGATTAAGATTATTCCCCTATTCACTGAGGGATAGGGCGAAAGCATGGTTGAATAGCATTCCTGCCGGATCAATAGCATCTTGGACCGATCTTTGTCGTGATTTCCTTGCTCGGTTTAATCCTACAAATTTGACTGATAAGCTTCGTAACGACATTACTTTTTTTCGGCAGGCAGATGATGAATCCATGTACGAGGCTTGGGAGCGATATAGAGAACTTCTACACAAATTCCCCCTACACAGATTCCCGGTGTGGACTTAAGTAACAATGTTTTACAACGCCGTGAATACACCAACAAGGATGATGCTAGATGCATCGGCAAACGACATACTCCTAGATAAGTCGCCGGAGGAAGCAATGCAAATTCTAAACAGGCTGGCCAAGAATGATTATCAATTCTCCTCTACTAGAAGAGGAGGAGTTAGACGCCAAGCCACAATTCATGAACTAGGATCATCATATTCAATTTCGGCACAATTGGCCACTTTAACCAAGATGGTCCAAAACATGCAAAAACCAAACAACACACATGAGGTCAAGGTAATAGATTCTTTTTGTGAGTTATGTGGTGATAACCATGATTCTTCTAAATGTATGCAGAATCCGGAATCCAGCTTCTATGTGGGGAATTACAATCGGAACAACAATGTGATGTCCAATACATACAATCCAGCTTGGAAGAAGCACCCGAATTTTTCATGGAGTAATCCCAACAATGCTCTAAACCAGAACAATCAGAATGCACAAGCATCAGGATTCCAACAGAATATGCTACGGCAACAGTTACCGCAGCAACAACCGACAACATCTAGTTCTTTGGAAAATTCTCTAAATGCTTTTATGATGAAAACTGAATCTTATATGGCTGAGAATAGTAACTTCATAAAAAGAACTGATGCTTTTATTAACAGGAACGAGATGAGATTGCAAAACCAAGAGGCAACAATCAAATCATTGGAAAATCAAGTCGGACAGTTTGCTCAAAATTTGAATACTAGACCGCAAGGAGGTTTACCTAGCGATACTGAAGTCGCAAGAGGAACTGGCCATGAGCAATGTAAGGAAATCACCACTAGAAGTGGCCAACAACTTAGAGAGGCTCAAACCCGCTCATCAAACAAAACTCCACAAAAAGATCAAGATAAACCTAGCGGCAAAGCCTCAGATGCTAAACCAGGAATTACCTCGGCAACCGGCGATAAACATGCCTCGGCAACCGACGATAAGGATGCTTCGGCAACTTGTGATAAGCATGCCTCGGTAACCCCAATTGATAATGCCTCGGCAACTCCAGTTGTCCTGGCAATGCCATCAATTAGGTTCCAAACCAATGAAAGGATCGAAGATACCCGACTTCCACCACCATTCCCACAAAGGTTGAAGCGACAAAAGCAAGAATACCAATTCAAGAAGTTTCTTGATATCCTAAAGCAAGTCCACATCAACTTGCAATTGGTGGAAGCAATTGAACAAATGCCAAACTATGTCAAGTTTCTTAAAGACATTGTGTCCAAGAGAACAAGGCTAGGAGAGTTTGAAACAGTTGCCGCAACAGAGGGATGCATGGCAATGTTGCACAATCGTATGCCACCCAAGTTGAAGTATCCCAAAAGTTTCACAATACCCTGTTCTATTGGAAATCACTATGTCAGGAAAGCATTATGCGACCTTGGGGCTAGCATAAACTTGATGCCTAAATCGGTTTTCCAGAAACTAGGAATCAGGAAGGCAAGACCTACAACAGTTATGCTACAGCTAGCCGACAGATCCTATGTGCATGCAGAGGGAAAATCGAGAACATACTGGTAAAAGTTGATAAATTTATTTTTCCCGCAGACTTTATTGTTTTGGATTGTGAAGCAGATGAGCATGCACCCATCATTCTCGGGAGACCATTCCTCGCAACAGGGAGAACCTTGATCGATGTTGAAAAGGGAGAACTCACAATGAGGGTGAATGACCAGCAAGTTAAGCTAAATATGTTCCAAACACTAAGGCATGCCGATGATCCAGAAGAATGCCAACTTCTTCATGCCACGGCAGAGTTTAACTTCGACGAGGAATTTAGTTGCCTCGGCAACTACATTGCTGATCAAGAGGAACCTGAGGAGTATGAAGAATCGGTCGATGAGGAACAATAAGAAGAGGCAAATTGGCTAGTCAATCGACCAGGTACATACTTTGAACCACTTGATTACTCAGGTAAGGAAGGTAAACTCGAAAAACCCTCTATTGAACAACCACCGATTATTGAGTTGAAACAATTGCCAGAGCAACTAAAATATGCATACTTAGGAACCAATAATACATTGCCTGTAATTATTTCTTCTAAGTTATAGCCTGAGTAGGAAAAGAAGCTGATCAAGATGTTGAAGCTACACAAAAAAGGCAATAGGGTGGACAATTGCCGACTTGAAGGGAATTAGCCCGACAGTGTGCATGCACAAGATTTTGTTGGAAGATGATCACAAACCTTCAATTGAGGCCCAGAGGAGACTGAATCATGCTATAAAAGGGGTTGTAATGAAAGAAATCATCAAGTGGCTTGACACCGGCATTATATACCCTATCTCTGACAGTAGATGTGTAAGTCCGGTACAATGCGTACCAAAAAATGGAGGTATAATAGTGGTAAGTAATGAAAACAATGAACTCATTCCAACCAGGACTGTGACCGGTTGAAGGGTTTGTATGGATTATCGAAAGCTAAACAAAGCCACCAGGAAAGATCACTTCCCATTACCCTTTATTGATCAAATGCTTGACCGTCTTGCAGGTAAACCCTTTTATTGTTTTCTTGATGGTTATCCAGGTTACAATCAAATTGCCATAGCACCAGAAGATCAAGAAAAGTCAACCTTCACTTGCCCATATGGTACTTATGCCTTCCGAAGGATGCCGTTCGGATTGTGTAACGCCTCGGCAACCTTCCAAAGATGCATGATGGCACTCTTTTTAGACATGGTCGAAGACTTCCTTGAGATCTTCATGGATGATTTTTCTGTTTTTGGTAATGACTTCGACAGCTGTCTCGACAATTTAGAGAGGGTGTTGGCAAGATGTGAAGAAACTGATTTAGTCCTCAATTGGGAGAAATGCCATTTTATGGTAGATGAAGGAATAGTGCTCGGCCACAAGATTTCATCCAAGGGAATTGAAGTAGACAAAGCCAAGGTGGACGTGATCGAGAGATTACCCCCACCAAGTTCGGTTAAAGGAATTCAAAGTTTTCTTGGACATGCAGGTTTTTACAGGAGGTTCATTCATAATTTTTCTAAAATCACTGAACCCTTGTGCAATTTGCTTGAACAGGATAAAGTCTTCAATTTTGATGATTCTTGCACCCAAGCATTCGAAACCCTAAAGAAAAAGCTTACCTCGGCACCCATTGTCGTTCCACCAGATTGGACGCTACCTTTTGAGTTCATGTGTGATGCAAGTGATTTCGCGGTAGGAGCAGTCCTAGGCCAACGCATAGGTAAGACCTTCCGTGTGATATACTACGCTAGTAAAACTCTTAATAGTGCTCAAGTGAATTACACAACAACGGAGAAAGATTTACTAGCTGTAGTTTTTGCATTTGACAAGTTTCGATCCTATTTGATTGGTACAAAGGTAATTGTTCATACGGACCATTCGGCAATCAAATATCTATTTGCTAAAAAGGATGCCAAACCTCGTTTGATTCGTTGGATATTACTTTTACAAGAATTTGATATTAAAATAAGGACATGAAAGGAATAGAAAATCAAGTGGCCGATCACTTATCACGTTTAGAACGTAATAGGGAGGAGGACGCGGATCCAGAGATATGCGATGCATTCCCAGATGAACAACTTTTAGTTGCCTCGATAACCATGGACGCGCATGCCTCGGCAACCCTCGACGCCTCGACAACCATGATGCACACGCCTCAGAAACTCTCGACGCTGCAGCAGCCCTTGACGCGCACGCCTCGGCAATTTTGGGAGTAGTCACCACGACAGCACATGCCTCGGCAATACCCTGGTACGTGGATTTAGTTAATTTCCTTGTTTGTGGTATTTTACCTTATGGCATTACTCACAAAGGGAAGAAGTGGTTCCGCCATGATGAGAAGCATTACTTTTGGGATAAGCCTCTTTTGTTTAAACAATGTGCAGATCAGGTTATACGCCGATGTGTCCCTGAAGAAGAGCAACAGAATGTACTCCAGCAATGCCATTCTTCACCCTATAGAGGACATTTTGGAGGAACTCGTACCGCGGCCAAAGTTTTGCAATCTGGTTTGTATTGGCCAACATTGTACAAAGATGCCCAAGACTTTTACAAGCAATGTGATCGTTGCCAGAGGACGGGCAATATCTCTAGACGACATGAGATGTCGCTCTAGAACATCATCGAGGTGGTATTGTTCGATGTATGGGGGATAGATTTTATGGGACCTTTCCCATCTTCATTCGACAACCTCTACATTCTACTTGCCGTCGACTACGTGTCTAAATGGGTGGAGGCAGCTGCAGTTCCCAACAACGATTCTAAGATCGTGCAACGATTCTTGCAGAAAAAACATATTTATACAGTTTGGGATGCCGAGAGCAATTATCAGTGACGAAGGCAAGCATTTTGACAACAGACTAATTGCCAAGATGTTGCAACGCTTCGGCATATCACACAAGATCGCCATGGCATATCACCCACAAACCAACGGGCAAGCAGAAATTTCCAACCGGGAATTGAAGGGTATACTCGAGAAAGTTGTAAATCCCTCTAGGAAGGATTGGTCATTAAGACTAGATGACGCACTTTGGGCATATCGCACTGCATTCAAAACACCCTTAGGTATGTCCCCCTTCCGACTTGTTTATGGCAAAACATGCCATCTACCAGAGGAAATCGAACACAAGGCATATTAGGCAATCAAAACCGTGAATATGGATTGGGAAAGTGCCGGACAAAATCGTTTGTTGGACCTCAACGAGATAGAAGAATTCCGTGCACTCGCCTATAACAATGCACGAATCTACAAGGAGAAAACAAAGCAATGGCATGATAAGAAACTATTGCCACGACAATTCATGTCAGGGCAACTAGTTCTCTTATTCAATTCTCGGCTAAAACTTTTCCCGGGAAAGCTGAAATCAAGATGGTCGGGACCATTCGAAGTTGTCAAACCATTCTCCCATGGTGTCGTGATAATCAAGTCCATCACTGACAAACATGAATTCAAAGTTAATGGACAAAGATTGAAACACTACAATGGTGCCCATGTCGAATGTAACAAAGAAATGGTCAACTTAGGAGATGCATGAGCTTGATATTTTATTTTTATTTTTATTTTTATTATTTTCGATTAATTTTTTTTATTTTATTTTTCGAACTATTTTTTTATTTTTGATTATTATTATTTTTTAGGATAAATTTTCTTTTTTTATCTTTTTAAGTTTAAGAATTCCTTTACACATCTTTATTTTCTTTTATTAGTCTATCTTTAATTTTAATCCTTATTTGATTAATCTTTGAATTGTAGGAAAAGAGTTCAAGATAAAGAGGAATTTTAATCCAAGAAGGAAAACATCTTCAACAAGGAAATTAATGGGCTGAATCTAAGGCTTATATAAAGCCTCCAACTTACCCTAATTAAACCCCCTTGCCGTCACCCTCTCCTTAACCCAAAACCCTCTTTTTCATCTTCCTCTAATCCCACCCACCATATTTACCACCTATCTTTTCTATAAAACCCATCACCCTTAACCTATTCCTACTTTTTATCTTGCAACCTTTTAGTTTCTTTTCTTTTCTTTTATTTGTTTTTACAAAACTCACAACCAAGATCATCTATGGCATCCAAAATTAAATTTTTAGTTCATCCAAGTTCTTCCAAAGAACCAAGATACAAGAAGTTTGCTACACCGGTGGTTCAAGAAAGATTTCACTCCAAGTTTGAAAGCCGGAAGATTCAAGAAGAACAAGGCTTTGAATACTCCAACTCTCATCAAGATTTCGGCCTTGAACCATTCATCTTCGAGAGGATTGCACATCAAAAGTGCCAAATATTTTGCCATCAACCGAAACCGGGCAACATCTCACGGTGAGTCTACCGATGAAAAGGCCCTACCAAAGTCCGGTTAGAATCAAGCACAAATCCAAAAGCTAATGGGAGAGGCACCGGGAAATTCTTCAAGGCCTCCAATTGCCGCGACAACTCCTGCCACCCCGGCAATCCCTAATACCCAAGCACCTAACGCCCGGGCAACTCGGCCATCAACCCCGGAACACTTTGAAGCACTCTTGCAACCATTGGCGAGCCACCTAAGGCAAATTGAAGACCGAAAACTAATGTTCATGCGATACATGAAGGAGCACAACAAGTCCATCACCCAAGTCATCCTAGAAAAGTACCCGGACAATCGCGTACCATTCCCAATCTTTCCTGCCGAGATCCTTGCCCCGGTTACCAATGAAGCAGTCGCCACGACAACCGCAACAGATGATGCCACGACAACCTACATCATGCCTGCACAAGCTGATGCCACGGCAACCAAAGCTAAAGACATCCCAGCAACCACTGCAAAAGCCAAAGGTAAAGAACCTATGCTCGAATCAACTTCTACGGAATCGTGGTCTGATTTTTCAGATTCAGATGAGTCCTCCATTGCACCAACAAAGACCGCACCAATTGAATCCTCCAAGCGAAAAGCCAGTGACATTGATGAAGAGGACAATGAGGAAAACCCCGTACGAGGATCGATTCCACCACCAGCAACAAGAAAATAACCATTGTGTTCAAGAAAGAGAATCAAGACACCGACCAAAAGGAAACTAATCATCTACGATGACGAACTCTCAGAGTAAGTCCTCATATGCATTTTATTTTTCGTTATTTTTATTTTTCTCTAATGCATGCATTGAGGACAATGCCTCACTGGAGTTTGGGGGGATTGTTATTAGTAGTTACCATGTTTAGTTACATTCATCTTAAGTATTACATTTAGGATACATAAATTGCTTTCCATGCCTTTAGTTGGAACAAGAATTGCTTAGATTTGATGAATATCCAATGATGACTTTGCCAATGCACTTAATTGATAGAATTTTTATTATAGGATAACCATGGAAAAACTTAGAATTTTACTATGATGCTAAATCTGATGAAACACTGTTGTGGTTTGATTGATTTAAGGAATTCTAGTGAACTTAGGTTGATAATTAACAAATTGGGGGATTAGAATAAAAATTGGATGAATGCTAGAGGTGCCCGAAATTGGCTCTAGCATGTGCTAAAAAAAGTGATCACTAGAGATGCCCGAAACTGGTTCTAGTATGTGCTAAAATTTTTTTTGATCGCTAGAGGTGCCCGAAACCGGCTCTAGTCGAATAAAACTAAAAACAAAACACTAGAGGTGCCCAAAACTGGCTCTAGTTAAAACATGTTAAAAAGAATCCAATGAAGTAATTTGAAAACCTCTTGTTTGCATAGAATCCGAAAAATCAATTTGCACACAACTCCGCACACACTCACAAGCATTATAGTTTGATTCCGAGTAACTCCTAAGTTTTCCGAAAAATGAAAAGCCAATCATACTTTGTGCCCCGGTTCTGAGAATTGAAATCAAGTTCAAAGCTAAGTTTGTGAAAATTAAAGTTTTGGCATGTAATTATTAGTTTGCATTGCTTGAGGACAAGCAATAGTTTGAGTTTGGGGGTGTGATAAGTGTTCAAAAGTACTATTTTTTCTTACCCTTTTTACTCATATTATTGTTAGACTTAGGCTCATATTAGTTGCATAATTAGCCATTCATGCATTAATCCATGTTTCCTTCCAATGTTGAGCTTGATTACATAACTTGGTAGTTTTTGTGGGAAAAGATGCTGCTTTGGTGTGTTTTGTGTGTATGTGCAGGATCATTTGCCAAAGCAAGGCTAGAGCTAGTTTCCAAGGCAATACATGAAGGAGATGCTGAGCTAGTTGCCAGGGCAATGCATGAAGGAGACGTCGAGCCAATTGCCAGGGCAATTGTCGACAAAAAAACAAGGTGATATGGTAGTCGAAATTGATGACCAGACAAGCCCAAGATGACGTGGAGCAAAGCCAAATCCCAAAGGAATTTGATTTCCATGAAGAGATTAAAGAAGAATTAAATTCCAAGAAGATAGGAGAAGTTCTAGTAGGAATATAATTATAATAAAGAATTATATTCTTTAAAGATAATTTAATTCCAACTTAACTTCCTCCTCAAAGAAGGACTTTGACCTAGCCCTATAAATTAGAGGGGAATTTCGACAACTAAAAGAGAGCAAGAGGAGAGAATTTTCAACAAGCATCTAGGGCAAGGGGATTTCGACAAGCTTCAATTCTTCATCTTTTTCTTTCTTGTTCATCTATGTTCATGCTAGGGATTATTTATCTTGTGTTTCTTTGGAACCTAGCCATGAACTAAATGTATTTGGCTATGGTTATTGTGTTTTGTGGTTGTGAGAAACTATTGGATTTTGTTTAGGTAATAAGAGTTTGCACTTTTCTATTCAATGTTTATTCATTCTTGGTTCTTATTCTTGTTTGCGAGTGAATTGGGAGAGGATCTCGTAACTTCATCTATGTATCTAATATCGGGAGAGTTAGATTCAAGAAACGAATGAATATGATCTTTATTCAATCTATTGATGGTGAAGATTAATCCGGCTTAGGAATAAGTCAAGGATTTCAATGGCTAAGAGGAGAGCAAGATTGGTTGTTGTTCACCCTTGATTCACGCAGGAATGTATTATCAAGGCATGCACAAGAAGCTAGAGTTTCGACTTAGGGATAAGAAGAAACCATTGAAGAACGTTCTGCCGAACCTTGAAGGTTGCTACCCAGACACCCAAGTAGTTGCTCAACTAGTCGCTCAGGCAACCATCGATTAGTTGCCAAGGCAACCCCGTTGTGCAAGTTGCCACGACAACTGAGTTTCCCGTGTACTCTTTTACAAAGACGATCCAATCGGCTATCACACCTCAACTCACGATAACCTGGCCTATCTCTCTCATTTGATCTCATTTATTCTTTTACTTTATTGCCTTCTAGTTTAGTTATTAGTTAAAATCCTATAATCCTTTATTTGTGTTTTTACTTTTTACAGTGCAAGAGACTAGATTCTTGAAGTGGCACCAATCCCTGAGGAGATGATATCTTTTATACTATAACTTGCAACGTGTATATTTGCACAATTGCATAGCATTTAGTACGCGCAACACTCATGATCTACCATGTAATCATCTTGTTATTATTATCATCGTGTTTGGCTAGAGGCCCATAGAAACCCCACAGCCAATATGCACCGTAGTGCTTTGTAGAGTACGTACTCGGGAAGACGCTATTTGCTCCTCATATAAGGACACTTTTTGCTCCTTATATTAAAACACCTCGTTAGTGCATTTTGCACTATGGGCTTGGATCCCCAGGGTGTATCTTGTTTCATTTTAATCTTGTTATTGTCCATATTCCTTGTATAGACATACATTTCCATTATGCATAATGCATCATCATTTATGCAAACAATAACTCGTACCTGGTATTCCATCAAGCTTGCCATGTCGAGCATTGCATCATATCATGTATTATAAAGAAATGCAATGCCAATTTCAATGTAATGCAAACATTTAGAAATGCACTCACCTGGGCCATTTATTAAAATGCCTCATTAAGCTTCATTGATCCTTTCCTTTTATAGTACCTCAAATCTTCTTTTGATTCGGATCCAACTTCTTTTATCACATGAATATAAATAAACATTTGTTAGATTCACTTCTAACAATATTTCAATTAAGCTATTTAATCATTCAACATAAAAATTTTCCATAAATTTTCTTTCTTTCTTATATTGTCAAAACCTCATTTTCGTTCTTAATAACCATTTTGAGCTTCAAATAATTCTTCTGAACTTGATAACCAACATTAGATACAAAATATCTAAATTTTCATTTTTGAGAGTCTTTGTACAACCTTCAAAGAAATATTTCTATAAAATAATCTACAACTCGAAATTCGATTCAATTTGTTTTGAAATAATCTAGATTAAATAATATCTTCAACCATATAAATTAATATCTCAAATTCAACTTGTACGATTTATGGTGAATTTTCAAAGTCAACTTCCATGACTAAATTCGAAGCAGACTGCTAAATTTTTTTTTCTGATTTAGTCCTTCAACTTTTAAACTTGCTGAATTGGTCGCTAAACATTTAAATTAGGGTTTTGCTTCCAAACAACAAATCAAGCTTACTAGATCATTTATCCAGCATCACAAACCCTAAATCAAACTTGAATCCATAAACCCTAATCATCTTCATAATAATAAAAACATGTAGAGTTTAAATCTCAACTCAATAACATGATTTTAACATCACAAAAGCTTGATTTCAAACTTGGTTTAGCATCCTTAACCGGCTAAACCTTTGCTCTGATACTATTAAATGTAACACCCTTAATGTATACTCGTAAATCGAATATACATTAAAGATGTTGCGGAGTCGTTTAAAGAAATCTCAACTTTTAAATTTATTTTTACAAGTATTTACAAATTTTAGTTTGTAAATCTAACCCTTTCTCATTTTTCTTAAAAACACAACCTATGTGCAGTTAGCTAGTTTCAACCCTGAATTAATTATTTTAAAACATATTTGGCAATTATTAAAGACAATAGTTCAATTCAGGGTGAAAACTAGATTCGCTATCTAGGCCCTTTCTTGACTTTAAAACTCTTTACGCGATTACCGATTATTCTTATTAGCAAAGTAATTATCCTTTCTACCTTAGCTTTATTCTGTTACAATGCTAATGCCTTATTTTGCTTTATCCATATACAATTCATTATCAAAACTGATTACTTATCTATCATTTAGTCTAATTTAACGCATCATAGTCTACTAGCAATTAAATAATTACATGCCCACTACAGATTATCATAAGCTAGAATATCTTACTGATGTTTTGCAGATTGAAGCTTGATTAGCATGCTCGACTCCTCTTCAAATCTTCCATCTTAATCTACGTGTGAAACAAACACACGCTAAGTACGAACTTAGTGAGACAATTAAACTTATTTATTTACACATGAAATGATGTTATATAATACTTCATACAAGAATGCATTTCATTTTTCTCTACGACAAGACAAGTATATCACAATGTACATGTATCATGTATCATAGCTATCATATAAATTATATTATAATTGCATAATATATTTTCTATCATAGACATGCTTTCATCATGTAATCATTTATGTAACATGTGTTTTATCATATAGCATGTAATATTTCTATCATGTTTCATGTAACATTCTATCATATACCAAAAACATTTCTATCTCGTATGTCATGTACTTCTCAGACCTGTACCATGTAACTTCTTTTTCAAGTATCATGAAATCATGCAACATTTGTATCATATATCATGTAGCATCTATATCATGCTTCATGTAACATCTGTATCATGTACTATCTTTGTCATATGAATCATGTATCGACATGCAGTCATTTGCATGCTCATGATCTACCATGTAATCATCTTGTTATTATTATCATTGTGTCTGGCTAAACGCCCATGGAAACCCCATAGCCTATCTGCACTGTAGTGCTTTGTAGAGTACGTACTCGAGAGGACGCTCATTGTTCCTCATATAAGGACGCTTTTTGCTCCTTATATTAAAACACCTCGTTAGTGCATTTTGCACTATGGGCTTGGATCCCCAGGGTGTATCTTGTTTCATTTTAATCTTGTTATTGTCCATATTCCTTGTATAGACATACATTTCCATTATGCATAATGCATCATCATTTATGCAAACAATAATTCGTACCTGGTATTCCATCAAGCTTGCCATGTCGAGCATTGTATCATATCATGTATTATAAAGAAATGCAATGCCAATTTCAATGTAATGCAAACATTTAGAAATGCCCTCACATGGGCCATTTATTAAAATGCCTCATTATGCTTTATTTATCATTTCCTTTTATAGTACCTTGAATCTTCTTTTGATTTAGATCCAACTTCTTTTATCAAATGAATATAAATAAACATTTGTCACATTCACTTCTAACAATATTTCAATTAAGCTATTTAATCATTCAACATAAAATTTTTCCATAAATTTCCTTTCTTCCTTATACTGTCAAAACCTCATTTTCGTTCTTAATAACCATTTTGAGCTTCAAATAATTCTTCTGAACTTGATAACCAACATTAGATACAAAATATCTAAATTTTCATTTTCAGGCAGCTTTGTACAACCTTCAAAGAAATATTTCTATAAAATAATCTACAACTCGAAATTCGATTCTGTTTTGAAATAATCTAGATTCAATAATATCTTCAACCATATAAATTAATATCTCAAATTCAACTTGTATGATTTATGGTGAATTTTCAAAGTCAGCTTCCATGACTAAATTCGAAGCAGACTGCTAAATTGTTTTTCTGACCTTTCATCACTTAAAAATTCATATCTTTTTGCTCGGAACTCAAAATCAGTTTCCGTTTGTTGGAAACGAAACTAGACGAACACATCTTTATATCGGTATAAAAGTCACCTTCTAACCATTTTGTGGTATTTATGGTAAATTTCCAAAATTACTGCCAAATCCAGTTTTTACACAGTTTCATAAATAATTTCAAACTTTATACTAATTTCTCCTTTGCTATTTGTCAATTTAGTCCCATTATTTACTCTAAATCATCAATTTATCACCTTCTTCATCAAATAATTATTCACA
Organism: Hibiscus mutabilis; assembly: GCA_019671005.1. NCBI lineage: Eukaryota > Viridiplantae > Streptophyta > Magnoliopsida > Malvales > Malvaceae > Hibiscus > Hibiscus mutabilis. Next base: position 18,557,097 of record CM033722.1, on the reverse strand, counting down.
ATAGTTTCCCTTAATTTTCCTTCTTAACAGAAATAGCCACTAAAATGCAAAGATAAGGATTCTAGCTTCTTAACTTTGCAATTTAGTCCTCAAATCAACATTACTATATTAATTCCATCATTATAACTAAAAATCAGATTTAATCCTTCTCTAAAACCTCATTTCCTAATTGGTCACTTAACTTTAACAATTTGTCAAAATGGTCACTAACTCGATTTAACATCAGTTTTGTATTCTAACTTTAATTTCATATCTTCAACATCCCTAATAACATAAATACACACAAATTCCATAAAAATCAGATTTAGTCCTTCAACTTTTAAACTTGCTGAATTGGTCCCTAAACATTTAAATTAGGGTTTTGCTTCCAAACAACAAATCAAGCTTACTAGATCATTTATCCAACATCACAAACCTTAAATCAAACATGAATCCATAATCCCTAATCATCTTCATAATAATCAAAACATGTAGAGTTTAAATCCCAACTCAATAACATGATTTTAACATCACAAAAGCTTGATTTCAACAAGGAATCATAAAATCTCAAAACCCCCAATTGAGTCCATAAACCCTAATTTCTTCTCATACAAAATTCTCATAAATCAAGCATGTTTTCCCAAATTATTTACACCAAAAGATAGAGCTTGATGAGTAGAACAACTTTGTAGTTCGAAAGATTACCTGAAAATTGAGTTTCGGGGCTTGAATCGAACTTGGAAAAATTTTCTCCATTTTTCTTTCTTTCTTTCTCCCCCTCATATTTCGAAATTTGAAAATGAAGAATGGTCTTCATCTTTTTATTTTCATCCAATTTGGCCACTAGTATTGTATAAATGAATTTTAAATTCATTTAAATAGTGAAATTACTAAAATGCCCTTTTCATCGAATGGCTAAGATTTAATCTCATCAAAATTCAATGTCCAAGATAAAATACATGTGTAATTGGCCTTTCAAAATTGCTCTTAAAGTTTCAAAATATTTCAAAAATGCCATCCATGGCAAATGTCCAATTTGCCCTCCAACTAGTCTTTATTTACAACAAGTCTTGAAAATTGCCATTCCATTAAAATTGAACCAAATTGGTTCCAATCCAACCAGACATGTACCAAAATATCTTAGATTTTTATTTATGGCATTTATTGGATCCAAATATTCGAATTTCATTCAATACGATTTCCAAATTTTCTTCCTACGGACTTTAAAGCTTTATAACCATTAATATAAGCTTCGAAAAAAATTTTGGGTAACACAAAAGTATCACTCTCTGGGGTGAACTATTCATTTATGGGGTTAACTTACATTACTTTTGGAAATTACACTTTGGTCCCTGAAATTTCCCAAAATTTATACTTTGGCCACAAAACTTTCAAAATTTTCATTTTGGTCACTGAACTTCAATTCCTATTTCAATTTTCCTCAGATTTTTACCAACTTTGAAAGTACCCAATACAACTCACTATCTATCACATGATACTTTTAAACCTTAAAAATTTCCTTTCATAAAGACTTTGACTGAATTTTCTTAACTCAGTCTATTATTCCGATAATTATTGAAAATCTTCATAGCATAAGCTTTCTCATAGAAATCCTTTATTTGAAATCCATACGAATATTTTCTACTTTTATTGAGTCCAAAATATCAATCAGAAACACTTTTATGGGACCTTCCCAAAGGTCACACATCTTTGTATTTCCTTGGCCTGAGTACGCTTAACAATTTCAGTCGATCCAAATTCGGTACCTTTTTCTGCATTTTAATTCTTAAAACCGATATCAAGGTACTTATTTCTATTCGATTCACTCTTCTACTGAATAAAATTACTTGTTGGAGAAATTTACACTTTAGTCCCTAAACTTTTCCAAGGTTTATACTTTAACCCCCTAAACTTTCAAAATTTACAATTTAGTCACTAGACAAAATTTAGGATATTACATGCAAGACCTCCTCCAAAATTCTTTTTATCATGCAATCTTCCTATTTCGATTTTCATTCATTTTAGTCCTTGCATAGAAAACATTTTTTCTTTTATTTTCTCTTTTTAGTTCTAAATCCTTAAATTTAGCTACCTTACTTCATATTAGACTAAATTACTTAGGAATAAAAAATGGTAACATTATTCTAAGCCCAGTTTTGGGATATCACAATTCTCCCCTTAAGGAAATTCGCCCTCGAATTTTACCTGAGGTGAAAATATGTAGATATTGTTGTTTCATAGATACCTCTGGTTCCCAAGTTGCTTATTCAACCTTGTGGTTTCTCTACAAGACTTTAACAAGAGGAATAGACTTGTTAAAAAGTCTCTTAACTTCATGAACTAGGATTAGGATTGGTTATTCTTCATAGGACAAATCTGGATTGAGTTCAACCTTTTCCGATTCAAGTACATGAGAAGGTCAGAATGGTATTTACAAAGCATGGATACGTGGTATACATTGTGAATCTTATCAAATTCACTAGGGAGAGCAAAACGATAAGCAACTGGTCCAACTCTCTCAACAACTTCAAATGGTCCGATATAACGAGGGCTAAGCTTCCCCTTTTTCCCAAATCTAAATACCTTCTTCAAAGGAGTCACTTTCAGAAATACCTGATCTCCCACATCATGCTGGACATCCCTTCTTTTAAGGTCAACATAAGCTTTTTGTCTATCAAAGGCTTCCTTCATTCTAGAATGGATAACATTTATTTTTTTTCGGTTTCTCGAAGGAGTTCAGACCCTAAGGTCTTGTTTTCTCCCAATTCAGACCAACATAGAGGAGTTCTGCATTTCCTTACATATAGAACTTCAAAAGGAGCCATTCGAATAGATGCTTGGTAACTATTGTTGTAGGAAAATTCAGCTAAGGGTAAGTCAGAAAAGATAGTTCTTTTCTTTCTATTATATTAGTTTTTCTATTATATTAGTATTTTTTTATTCTATTTTTTCTATTCTATTAGTATTAGATTAGCATTATATTCTATTGGTATTAGATTAGTATTAGTTAGTGATCCCGGCTTAGTGAGTCCTTTCTTTAGTGATTAACTGTTGGCGTCAGTCCTACATTTTGTCCCTATAGACCGAGGAGAAAGGGGGTTCGACGAGAAGAAGATTGTACCATGAGAGAAGCAAGGAGGCCAACCTCTTTCAAATATACAACATGATTCTGGCAATGGAGTTGGGCTTTCATGCGGATCCGAATGAATCCACTTTTCCACAGAGGTAAATCCTTGCCTACTAGGCAAGAGGATAACAAGTTACAAATTATGTTTCGGTAGGACATGTATTTCTATTACTATGAAATTCATAAATGAAGTAATTAATCGTGGGGTTACCATTATCCTGTTTTTAGTGATGAACCTTGTATGTGTTCCTAAGAAAAAAAAAGGAATTTGTCAAAATTTTGGGGTCTTAAAGGGTCGTGGAAACACATAAGAACTCTTGAATAGAACTGGAAAGGAGATGTAACTCCAGTTCCTTCAAAAATGGTAAGATCTTTGGCATAAGAAGAAGGGGCTGATCCGTATCATCTTGACTTGGTTCTGATTTCTCTATTTTTTTTAAGAATACCACTTCCCTACTCGTATCGAATAGAACATGCTGAGGCAAACCTTCTTTATGTAAAACCTGCTTGATTTTGATTGGGAGAATCGTACGGTTTTATGAAACCATGTGTATATGGCTCAAATCTGTATTCAATCCTATTTTTGATAGGAGCAGTTGACAATTGAATCCAACCTTTTCCATTATTTTCGTATCCGTAATAGTGCGAAAGGAAAGCCTGGCTCCAAGTTGTTCAAGAATAGTGGCGTTGTTGAGTTTTTCGATCCTTTGACTTAGGATTAGTTAGTTCTATTTCATGATGGGGGCATAGAAGGGATATAACTCAGCGGCAGAGTGTCATCTTGACGTGGTGGAAGTCATCAGTTCGAGCCTGATTATCCCTAAACCCAATATGATTTTTTCTATTTTGCCTTGCTCCCCCGCCGTGATCGAATAAGAATGGATAAGGGGCTCGTGGGATTGACGTGAGAGGGTAGGGATGGCTATATTTCTGGGAGCGAACTCCTGGCGAATATGAAGCGCATGGATACAAGTTAAGCCTTAGAATGAAAGACAATTCTGAACCGGCTTTGTCTACGAACAAGGAAGCTATAAGTAATGCAACTATGAATCTCATGGAGAGTTCGATCCTGGCTCAGGAAGAACGCTGGCAGCATGCTTAACACTGCAAGTCAGACGGGGAGTGGTGTTTCCAGTGGCGAACAGGTGAGTAACGCGTAAGAACCTGCCCCTAGGAGGGGAACAAAAGCTGGAAATGGCTGCTAATATCCCGTAGGTTGAGGAGCAAAAGGAGGAATCCACCCGAGGAGGGGCTCACGTCTGATTAGCTAGTTGGTGAGGCAATAGCTTATCAAGGCGATGATCAGTAGCTGGTTTGAGAGGATGATCAGCCACACTGGGACTGAGACATAGCCCAGACACCTACGAGAGGCAACAGTGGGGAATTCTCTGCAATGGAGCCTAACAGAGCAATACCACATGGAGGTAGAAGGCCCACGGATCGTGAACTTCTTTTCCCAGAGAAGAAGCAATGACGGTATATGAGGAATAAGCATCGGTTAACTCTATGCCAGCAGCTGCGGTAATACAGATTATACAAGCGTTATCCGAAATGATTGTGGTAAAGCATCTGTAGGTGGCTTTTTAAGCCCGCCGTCAAATCCCAGGGCTCAACCCTGGACGGGCGGTGGAAACTACTATGCTGGAGTATGGTAGGGGCAGAGGGAATTTCTGGTGGAACGGTGAAATACGTAGAGATCAAAAAGAACACCAACGGTGAAAGCACTCTACTGGGCTGACACTGACACTGAGAGACGAAAGCTAGGGGAGCGAATGGGATTAGATGCCCCAGTAGTCCTAGCCGTAAACGATGGATACTAGGCACTATGTGTATTGACCCATGCAGTACTGTAGCTAACGCATTAAGTATCTCGCCTAGGGAGTACGTGTGCAAGAATGAAACTCAAAGGAATTAACGGGGGCCCGCACAAGTGATGGAGCATGTGGGGTGCCTTTGGGAACGCGGACACATGTGGTGCATGGCTGTCGTCAGCTTATGCCGTAAGGTGTTGGGTTAAGTCCCGCAATGAGCACAACCCTCGTGTTTAGTTGCCATCGTTGAGTTTGAAACCCTGAGTAGACTGCCAGTGATAAGCTAGAGGAAGGTGAGGATGACATCAAGTCATCATGCCCCTTATGCCCTAGGCGACACACGTGCTACAATGGACAGGACAAAGGGTCGCGATCCTGTGAGCTAACTCCAAAAACCCGTTATCAGTTCAGATTGCAGGCTGTAACTCACCTACATAAAGCTAGAATCGCTAGTAATCGTCGGTCAGCCATATGGGGGTGAATTCATTCCCAGGCCTTATACACACAACCCATCACACTATACGAGCTGGCCATGTCTGAAGTCGTTACCTTAACCGCAAGAAGGGGGATGCCGAAGGCAGGGCTAGTGACTGGAGTGAATTTGTAACAAGGTAGTCGTACTGGAAGGTGCGGCTGGATCACCTCCTTTTTAGGGAGAGCTAATGCTTGTTGGGTATTTTGGTTTGACGCTGCTTCACACCCATAAAAAAACGAGCTACGTCTGAATTAAACTTGGAGATGAAAGTCTTCTTTCGTTTCTCGACAGTGAAGTAAGACCAAGCCCATGAGCTTATTATCCTAGGTCAGAACAAGTTGATAGGATCCATTTCTATGCCCCTAGGTCCCTCCCGTGTGGCTACATAGGGGCATAAAAAGGAAAGAGAGGGATGAGGTTTCTCTCGCTTTTGGCATAGCGGGCTCAGTGGGTGGCCCGCACGATGGGCTATTAGCTCAATGGTAGAGCGCGCCCCCGATAATTGCGTCGTTGTGCCTAGGCTGTGAGGGCTCTCAGCCACATGGATAGTTCAAAGTGCTCATAGCGCCTGACCCTGAGATGTGGATCATCCAAGGCACATTAGCATGGCATACTTCTCCTATTCGAACCGGGGTTTAAAACCAAACTTCTCCTTAGGAGGATAGATTCAGGTGAGATCCAATGTAGATCCAACTTTCTATTCACTCGTGGGATCTGGGCGATCCAGGGGGACCACCACGGCTCATCTTTTCTCGATAATCCATACATCCCTTATCAATGTAAGGACAGCTATCTCTCGAGAACAGGTTTAGGTTCGGCCTCAATGGGAAAATAAAATGGAGCACCTAACAACGTATCTTCATAGACCAAGAACTACGAGATCGCCCCTTTCATTCTGAGGTGACGAAAGGATCGTACCATTCGAGCCTTTTTCATACTTTTCTCGGAGGTCCGGAGAAAGCTGCAATCAATAGGATTTTCCTAATCCTTCCTTCCCAAAAGGAAGAACGTGAATTTTTTTCTTTTCCGCAGGACCAAAAGATTGAATATAGCCGTAAGAAGAATGCTTAGCTAATAAATAATTCACTTCTTGGTCTTCGACCCCCTCAGTCACTACGAACGCCCCCGATCAGTGCAATAGGATGTGTCTATTTATCTATCTCTTGACTCAAAATGGGAGTAGGTTTGAAAAAGGATCTTAGAGTGTTTAGGGTTGGGCCAAGAGGGTCTCTTAATGCCCTTTTTTTCTTCCCATCGAAGTTATTTCTTATTTCATAAATACTTCCCATGGTAAGGAACGAGGGGGAACAAGCACACTTGGAGAGCACAGTACAACAGAGAGTTGTATGCTGCATTCGGGAAGGATAAATCGCACGCAAAAAGGAGGGACTTATGTCGAGTAGACCTTGTTGTTGTGAGAATTCTTAATTCATGAGTTACAGGGAGGGACTTATGTCACCACAAACAGAGACTAAAACAGGTGTTGGATTCGAAGCCGGTGTTAAAGAGTATAAATTGACTTATTATACTCCTCAATATGAAGTCAAAGATACTGATATCTTGGCAGCGGATAGGTAAGTAACGCGTAAGAACCTGCCTTTGGGAGGGGAACAACAGCTAGAAACAGCTGCTAATACCTCGTAGGCTGAGGTGCAAAAGGAGGAATCTGCCCGATGATGAGCTCAAGTATGATTAGCTAGTTGGCGAGGCAATAGCTTACCAAGGCGATGATCAGTAGCTGGTCCGAGAAGATGATCAGCCACACTGGGACTGAGACACGGCCCAGACTCCTACGGGAGGTAGGAGTAGGGAATTTTTTGCAATGGACAAAAGCCTGACGGAGTAATTTCGTGTGGAAGTAGAAGGCCCACAGGTCGTGAACTTCCTTTTCTGGAGAAGAAGCAATGACGATATCTGGGAAATAAGCATCGGCTAACTCTGTGCCAGCAGCCGCAGTAATACAAATGATGCAAGAGTTATCCGGAATGATTGGGCGTAAAGCGTCTGTAGGTGGCTTTTTAAGTCTGCCGTCAAATCCAGGGCTCAACCCTGGACAGGCGGTGGAAACTACCAAGCTGCAGTACGGTAGGGGCAGAGCGAATTTTCAGTAGAGCGGTAAAATGCGTAGATATCGAAAAGAACACCAACGACGAAATCACTCTGCTGGGCTGACACTGACACTGAGAGACGAAAGCTAGGAGAGCGAATGGGATTAGATACCCTAGGAGTCCTAGCCGTAAACAATGGATACTAGGCGCTGTGCTTATCGACCCATGCAGTGCTATAGCTAACGCGTTAAGTATCCCGCTTGGGTAGTACGTTCGCAAGAATAAAACTCAAAGGAATTGACGAGGGCCCGCACAAGCAGTGGAGCATGTGGTTTAATTCGGTGCAAAGCAAAAAACCTTACCAGGGCTTGACATGCCGCGAATCCTCTTGAAAGAGAGGGGTGCCTTTAGGAACGTGGACACAGGTGGTGCATGGCTGTCGTCAGCTCTTGTCGTAAGGTGTTGGGTTAAGTCCTGCAACGAGCACAACCCTCGTGTTTAGTTGCCACCATTGAGTTTGGAACCCTGAGCAGACTACCGGTGATAAGCTGGAGGAAGGTGAGGATGACGTCAAGTCATCATGCCCCTTATGCCCTGGGTGATACACGTGCTACAATGGATGGGACAAAGGGTTCGATCCCACGAGGGTGAGCTAACTCCAAAAACCCATCCTCAGTTCGAATTGCAGGCTGCAACTCGCCTGCATGAAGCCAAAATCGCTAGTAATCGTCGGCCATCCATACGGCGGTGAATTCATTCTTGGGCCTTGTACACACTGTAATATCCCAATTTTTGGCTAGTGACCAAAATGAAAATTTTGCAAGTTTAGGGGTTAAAGAGTAAACTTTGGAAAAGTTTAGGGACCAAAGTGTAATTTTCAAAACTTGTGTATTTAACCCATAAATGAATAGTTCACTCCCAAGAATGACCTTTCTGTGTTACCCAAATTTTTCATACGGAGTTTGTATTAATGGCTATAAAGTGATAAAGTTCAGAAATTTGTAGATCATAGTTGGATCGAATTGGAATTTTAAAGACAGATCCAAAAGTTATGGAAAAGTTATAAAATACTATTTTATGAGTATTTTATTATAGTTGGTTGGATTCCAACTAGACTCAGTTAGATTTTTTCAAGAATGGCAAACTAGTAAATAAAGAATAGTTGGAGGGCAAGTTGGTCTTTTGGCAAGGATGGCAATTTTTAAATATTTGAAGTTACAAGGGTTATTTTTGGAAGAAGAAATTGATGATATAAATATTGGCCCTTGATTGATGATAAGATCAATCTCAACCGTTGGATAAAAAGGCACTTTGGTAATTCCCTGTTTAAATGAATTTAAAATTCATTTATATATTACAAGTGTAATTTAATGGTGAAAAATGAACAAAATATTCATCTTTTCTAGCCCAAAAACATGAGAGATAGGGAAAGAAAGAGAAAAATTTTCCAAGCTCGATTCAAGCCCCGAAACTCGGTTTTCAGGTAATCTCTTCAACTACAAAGTTGTTCTACTCTTCAAGCTCTATCTTTTGATATCAATAATTCATGGAATCCATGCTTGATTGATGAGAATTTACATGAGAAAGAAATTAGGGTTTATGGACAAAATTGGGGCTTTTGAGATTTTATGATTCCATGGTTGAATTCAAGTTGAAAACAAGCTAGTATGATGTTAAAATCATGTTTTTGAGTTAGGACTTAAACTCTACATATTTTGATTATTATTAAGATGATTAGGGTTATGGGTTTAAGTTTAATTTAGGGTTTGTGATGTTGGATTAATAATCTAGTAAGCTTGATTTGTTGTTTGGAGGCAAAACCCTAAGTTAAAATTATAGGGACCAATTCGACAAGCTTCAAAGTTAAGGGACCGAATATGAATTTCATGAAATTGGGGTGTATTTATGTAATTAATGATGTTGGAGATGTGAAATTGATGTTAGAATGCTAAACTGATGTTGAATTAAATTAGGGACCATTTTGAGAATTTGTCAAAGTTACGTGACCATTTGGCAAAGAAAGAAAATTAGAGGGAATTATTTTGAATAATTATTTGATGAAGAAGATGATGAATTGATGGTTTGAAGCAAGTGATGAGACTAAATTGACAAGTGGAAAAATAAGAAGAAGTTAGTAGAAATTAGAAGTTTATTATGGAAAGCTATGTAGAATATTGAAATCTGACAGTGACTTTGAAAATTCACCATAAATTCTATAAAAATGGTTAGATGGTGAATTTTATACCGTTGTAAATATGTGTTCGTCTAGTTTTGTGTCCAAAAATGGAAACTAATTTTGAGTTCCGAGTTAAAGGATATGAATTTTTAATCGAATGAAGGTCAGAAAATTTACAGAGCAGTTTTGGGTCTGGACAGTCTATGACGGGAGTTTGAAGAATTTTCATAATTTTTGTATATTTTATCAATTTATTTGTCTTATACTGTTAGAGTCGTTATCGAATCTAGTTTCTCCAGCATAAAGGAAATTAAGATCTGATATATATTCTGCTCGGTGTAAGTAAATCTTTGAAGGTAGCGCAACTTGCCAGAAAATAGAAATTGATACTTTGTATATCTAAATGTTTGATAACAAGCTCGGAAGAATTATTGGAAGTTCAAAATGATCATTAAGGACCCAAAATGAGTTTCTGAACAGTACAAGGAAGAAAGGAAAAATATTTGGAAATTTTATATTCGAATGATTATATTAAGACAACATGTTTATGGTGATGTTAGATTTGAATCTAACAAATATTTTATCTTATTCATGTGATAAATGAAGTCAAGTCCGAATCAAAGAAGGTTCGAGGTTCTATAAAGGAAAGGATCAAGTAGAATTTAGTGAGGCTTGCTAGTAAATGGCTCAGGTGAGTGCATACATGTTTTTGCATGATATATTATTTTAATAATTTTAAACATTATGGTATAATTTTATGTTTACAAATGGCTTATACCATGAAAAGTTGACGAACATATTGGAGTATGAACTGCTCTGCTATGAAGATATTTTACATGATGTGAAATGTATATGTGGTATTTGTTACTTGTCATATTGCAAGAATTGTATTAAAGTTGCCTTGGAAGTATAATATTGAGAATGACAGTTACGATGCTTTATAGTGTCGAAATCCAACCTTTGAGTTGGCAGTTATGACGATACCTTATGGTGTCAAAATCCAACCTATGAGTTGGCAGCTATGGTGCTTTATAGTGTCGAAATCCAACCTTTGAGTTGGCAGTTATGACGATACCTTATGGTGTCAAAATCCAACCTATGAGTTGGCAGTTACGATGCTTTATAGTGTCAAAATCAAACCTTTTGAGTTGGCAGTTATGACGATACCCTATGGTGTCGAGATCCAACCTTTTGAGTTGGCAGTTACGATGCTCATAAAGAAGAATAATACTTTTATAGTACATATATGACTTTACAAGATGAATATATGTTTTAAAGTATAAAGTTTACAGTATGTTTTTATGCATAGACATTTCTGCATAACAAATAACATGTTTAAAAGGATATCATGCTTTTAATAGTATTATGAACTGTAAAGTATTTTATATCTGTTCTCATCTTATGCCTCACTAAGTTCGTACTTAGCGTGTGTTGATTTTGCACACGTAGGTAAATCAAGATGAAAGTGAGAAGAGCATTGCATCAATATTGAAAAGCTCAACAGGTAATCACAGTAATGGCATCCTAATTAAGGTTTGAATTTTGTAGTGGCATGTATACTTGCTAAACCTACTTGAGTTGTGTTTGGTCTTTAAAGTTTGTTATGAGTTCATGATAATTGGCGTTTCTGGAAAGATTCAAGGTTAAGAATAACCTTAGGCGATGAGTTGCCTGCTAAGATAGTTGATTTATGATTTGAAGCTCAGATAAATAAGTTATGCCATTTTTAAATAAAGTTAAGCGTGCTTGGGCTGGAGAAATTTTAGGATGGGTGACCATGAAGAAGTTTTATTAAAGTTTTAAATTACCCTGATCTTTGAATAAAGAAGTCATAACATTTCCGACTCGTACCTGGTGTACGGATATGGGAAGGAGGTGTTACACATATCGCCCGTCACACTATGGGAGCTGGCCATGCCCGAAGTCGTTACCTTAACCACAAGGAGGAGGATGCCGAAGGCAGGGCTAGTGACTGGAGTGAAGTTGTAACAAGGTAGCCGTACTGGAAGGTGTGGCTGGATCACCTCCTTTTCAGGGAGAGCTAATGCTTGTTGGGTATTTTGGTTTAACACTACTTCACACCCAAAAAGAAGCGAGCTACGTATGAATTAATCTTGGAGATAGAAGCCTTCTTTTGTTTCTCGATGGTGAAGTAAGACCAAGCCATGAGCTTATTATCCTAGGTCAGATCAAGTTATAGGATCCCATTTTACGCCCTCAGGTCCTTCCCGTGTGGTGACATAGGGGCGTAAAAAGGAAAGAGGGGGATGAGGTTTCTATCGCTTTTGGCATAGCGGTCTCCCAACAGGAGGCCCGCACGACGGGCTATTAGCTCAATGGTAGAGCACGACCCTGATAATTGCGTCGTTGTACCTAGGCTGTGAGGGCTCTCAGCCACATGGATATCTCAATGTGCTCATCAGCGCCTGACCCTAAGATGTGGATCATCCAAGGCACATTAGCATGGCGTACTTCTCCTGTTCGAACTGGGGTTTGAAACCAAACTTCTCTTCAGGAGGATAGATGGGGGGGCGATTCAGGTGAGATCCAATGTAGATCCAACTTTCTATTCACTAGTGGGATTTGGGCGGTCTGGGGGGACCACCATGGCTCCTCTCTTCTCGATAATTCATACATCCCTTATTAATGTATGGACAACTATCTCTCGAGCACAGGTTTAGGTTCGACCACAATAGGAAAATAAAATGGAGCACCTAACAACGTATCTTCACAGACCAAGAATTACGAGATCGCCCATTTCATTCTGGGGTGACGGAAGGATTGTACCATTCGAGCCTTTTTTTCATACTTTTCCTAGAGGTCCGGAGAAAGCTGATCAATAGGATTTTCCTAATCCTCCCTTCCCGAAAAGAAGAACGTGAATTTTTTTCCTTTCTGCAAGGACTAGGAGATTGGATCTAGCCGTAAAAAGAATGCTTGGCTGATAAATAATTCACTTCTTGGTCTTCGACCCCCTCAGTCGCTACGAACGACCCTGATCAATGCAATGGGATGTATCTATTTATCTATCTGTTGATTCGAAATGTAAGTAGGTTTGAAAAAGGATCTTAGAGTGTTTAGGGTTGGGCCAAGAGGATCTCTTAACGCCCTCTTTTTTTTCTTCCCATGGGAGTTATTTCTTATTTCACAAATACTTGCCATGGTAAGGAAGAAGGGGGAACAAGCACACTTGGAGAGCGCAGTACAACGAAGAGTTGTATGCTGCATTCGAGAAGGATGAATCGCTCCCAAAAAAGAATCTATTAATTCTCTCCTAATTGGTTGGACCGTAGGTGCGATGATTTGCTTCACAGGCGAGGTCTCTGGTTCAAGTCTATGATGGCCCAGCTGTGCCAAGGAAAAGAATAGAAGAAGCATCCGGCTACTTCATGCATGCTCCACTTGGCTCGGGGGATATAGCTCAGTTGGTAGAGGTCCGCTCTTGCAATTGGGCCGTTACGATTACGGGTTGGGTGTCTAATTGTCCAGGCGGTAATGATAGTATCTTGTACTTAAACCGGTGGCTCACTTTTTCTAAGTAATGAGGAAGAGGACCGAAACATGACACTAAAAGACTCTACTAAGATAAAGATGGGCTGTCAAGAACGTAGAAGAGGTAGGATGGGCGGTTGGTCAGATCTAGTATGGATCGTACATGGACGGTAGTTGGAGTCGGTGGCTCCCCTAGGGATCCCCATCTGGGATCCCTAAGGAAGAAGATCAAGTTGGCCCTTGCAAACAGCTTGATGCACTATCTCCCTTCAACCCTTTGAGGGAAATACGGCAAAAGGAAGAAAAATCTGTGGACCAACCCCATCGTCTCTACCCCATAGGAACTATGAGATCACCCTAAGAACGCCTTTGGTATCCAGGGGTTGTGGACTGACCATAGAACCCTGTTCAATAAGTGGAATGCATTAGCTGTCCGCTCCCAGGTTGGACAGTAAGGGTCGGAAAAGGGCAATTACTCATTCTTAAAACCAACATTCTTAAGACCAAAGAGTCGAAGGGGGGAAAGCTCTCCGTTCCTGGTTCTCCTGTAGCTGGATCATCCAGAACCACAAGAATCCTTAGTTAGAATGGGATTCCAACTCAACACCTTTTGAGATTTTGAGAAGAGTTGCTCTTTGGAGAGCACAGTACGATGAAAGTTGTAAGCTGTGTTCGAGGGGGAGTTATTGTCTATCGTTGGCCTCTATGGTAGAATCAGTCAGGGGCCTAAGAGGCGGTGGTTTACCCTGTAGCAGATGTCAGCAGTTCGAGTCCGCTTATCTCCAACTCGTGAACTTAGTCGAAACAAACTATATGATAGTACCCAATTTTTCTGGTTCGGCAATTCGATCTATGATTTATCATTCACGGACGTTGATAAGATCCTTCCATTTCATTTAGCAGCACCTTAGGATGGCATAGCCTTAAAGTAAAGTTAAGGGCAAGGTTCAAACGAGGAAAGGCTTACGGTGGATATCTAGGCACCCAGAGACGAGGAAGGGCGTAGTAAGCGACGAAATGCTTTGGGGAGTTGAAAATAAGCGTAGATCTGGAAATTCTCGAATAGGTCAACCTATCAAACTGCTGCTGAATCCATGGGCAGACAAGAGACAACCTGGCGAACTGAAACATCTTAGTAGCCAGAGAAGCCATATACAATTGGTGATAATGTCAAAAAAAGGGCTCTTATTACTAATTTTGGCTACAAGAAGGCTTTTTCTTATCCTAATGAATCAGATAATACTATGCTATTTCCTATGCTTATATTGGTTCTATTTACTTTATTTGTCGGAGCTATAACAATTCCTTTGAATCAAGAAGGAATACGTTTGGATATATTACCTAGATTATTAGCTCCATCTATAAATATTTTACATAAAAATTCAAATGATTTTGAGGATTCGTAACAATTTTTAACAAATGCAACTTTTTCGGTGAGTATAGTTGGTTTCGGAATATTTACAGCATTCCTTTTATATAAGCCTTTTTACTCATCTTTACTAAATTGGAACTTACTAAATTCGTTTTCGAAAAATGGTCCTAAAAGAATTTCTTAGATAAAATAATATATTTGATATATGATTGGTCATATAATCGTGGTTACATAGATACGTTTTATTCAATATCCTTAACAAAAGGTATAAGAGGATTGGCCGAACTAACTTATTTTTTGATAGGGGAGTAATCGATGGAATTACAAATGGAGTAGGCATTACAAGTTTTTTGTAGGAGAAAGTATAAAATATGTAGGGGGAGTCATATCTCGTTTTATCTATTATTGTATTTATTCTATGTATTCATTTTTTTTTATTAATTTACTACTTTATTTTAATTTAATTTAATTTAATTTAATTTTTTAATTTTATGCAATTTATAAAATTTATAATTTATATATTTATATTTATCTTTTTTTTAATATTTCGAACTTCGAACTTTCTTGATTCCCATCCAGGTAAGAAGTTTCATAAACTAGTTTATTTTTATAGTATGCCTCTTTAAAGGGAAAGTGGAGTCCGCCCTTTATTTTTATTTTCATTTTTTTCCAGTCAATCGTAGTTTTTCTGTTTCACCGATTTTGCTCGGATCCACCCTTTCCTCCGAAAAAAGGGAAGAAGAAATATTTTCTTCGGTGGATACCTCTTGTTCCTAGTTATACCCCCCTTCGGAAATAGTTTCTATTTCTTTGTTTCTTTCTTCCTCACTTTCCCCCACTTCTGAAATTCCTTTCAATTTCTTGGGTGACGGCATTCTACCTAAATAGTAAACACAGGTAATAAATAAGAGAATACTAAAAATGCGAGCCATAGAATTTCTAAATTTTGATACAAGATACTTATTAGATCGAATAAGTACATTAGACCTAATACAATTATTTTATTGTATCCAGGCTAATACCAATCCAACCAATTTCATGAATAAAATATGCCCAATTAACCAACCAACAAAACTACTTGTTACAAATAACATATTGTTGTTGCATCGAAACAAATAAATGTTGACTAATCTGGCTAACATTGAACTTGGTAAAATGAAGTGGTTGAATAATTGAATAATTAAATTATTTAGGAATACACATTGAATGCTAAGATTACACATTGAATTTTTTGTAGTACGTCCATAATCAAAAAAGTCTTTGTGATTGTTCCAGAAGAAATGAAACAAAAGATACAGTAGAGCTAGGACAATTATTGTATGAGGTCAACCCAATTCTAAATGCAGAGGTACATAGTAGATTGATATGAACATCGTGAACTGTCCTGCAATAAACCCAGTTATTGATGATACCTTGTTATGGGTTCCTTCTTCCATAACTCGAGCTCGTAGAAGGAAGATATAAGAGGGACCTATGGATAATGTGCTTAGAAATCCGTAATAGAGTTTGACTATAACGACCGAATTGATTATCTTCATGCATAAGGAATTTAGATTCCCTGGTATAAAAGATTTTAAAATCATTAACCTCCTTTTTTTCTTTTCTATTTCTGGATTATTATATGATGATTTTTGAACTTTCCATATACATATATAGAAATAGAAAAAGATAGACTAGAATCGACATCTCTTATGTCATGTCAATGACAATATAAAAATGGAATTGGGATCTGGATGGAATATAATGAAATAGAGCCACTCTGAGGTTCCCTATGAAACGCGGTATGGAACAGAGCTACTACGAAAAAGTTCTGGGGGTTACGAAGGAAACTTCGAGTTCATATTGGTCATGGGTTAAGAACGAGAATTAAACTCTATGAGATCTAATCTCCCGTTGTTCCTCAGTAGCTTAGCGGTAGAGCGGTCGGCTGTTAACTGACTGGTCATAAGTTCGAATCTTACTTGAGGAGATTTGATTCATTCCGAATTTTGTTTCATTATGAATTAAAGAATTCAGAATGTCAAAATGAAAGAGTTCGCTTTGACCGTTAAGAGCAAGTAACCAATTCCCTGTGTCTTTGTTTCTATTGCATTCTATCTCATCGTATCACATTATGTTCTGCTATTTGAGAATCACTGTCAATACCTCGGTGTAGGTGTCTGGGATAATCCTTTGTTCCATAGTCCCGGGGCTATTTACAACAAGCCAATTAAGAATTCTCAGATGTACTAGTACTAGCAAATGCATCAAAGATGCAGTCATCGATTCTCCCAAGAGGCCACAATTACCGCGAGCAAACACATTAATTTAATGACGAGGAGCGCATTTTTTCTATGCTACTAATACTTGTACTTGCTTTGCTATTCTTCCCAAGCCTGGCTGAGGAAGAGTTACGGGGCGTAAAACAAAAAAAATATGCTTATATTGTTTTGGTTGGGAATACTATATATAGAAATACTATATATAAAATAGAAAAGTAAATATAAGATAAATAAAAGGCCACTCCATTTCGGCAAAAGACCCACGCCCAAGTTCCATAGCTTTGGGTCTGCTATCCCGATCATGATATTCCTACCCGCAGAGGGAAACATCCTTCCCTTTTGGGTCAGTTGTAGGCGATGAGGGATTAGAACCCCCGACACCATGGTTCGTAGCCATGTGCTCTAATCCTCTGAGCTACAGGCCCCACCTCGTCTCCACTAGATTTGTTCCCAAGAGTACCCTAAAAAAAGAAACCTTTCCTCTCTCCAACCATTTCGGGTTAAGAAGATGTAAAAGTGCCTTTCTCTCTATAAGAGCGGTGCGTTCCGAGGTATGAAGTGGGAGAGAGGGGATTTCATAATTGGGGTTTTGAAAAGACGACCTTTTTCATTCTTATTACTTTTTTCATATTAAAAAAGTAATAAGAATGGGAGGTGTTAAGCTTTTTATCATCCTGGCGTCAAGCTATTTTTTCGCAGAACCTCCCCTACAGTATCGTCACCACAGTAGAGTTTAACCACCAAGTTCGGGATGGATTGGTGTTGTTCCTCAACGCCTAGGACACCAGAATATCAAACCATGAATGAAGAAAGGCGTGTGAGAAAAGGAAAAGCATATTGGCTAGTGATTATGAGGCCCCAATTCTTGACTGGAGGGGACAGCAAAGGCCTCTGCCCTTCCATCCCATGGATAGATAGAGAGGGAGGGCAGAGCTTTTGGTTTTTTCATGTTGTCAAAGAGTTGAACAATGGATTTTTCATGTTGTCAAAGAGTTGAACAATAAAAATAGATGGTGAGTGCCTGATCGAATTGATCGGGTCATGTAGGAACAAGGTTTAGGTCTACTGGTCTGTTAGGATGCCTCAGCTGCATACATCACTGTACTTCCACTTAACACCTATCGTAATGATAAAGGGCTCGTCTCTCTGTGACCTTCTCTTGAATTCTTAAAACTTCTGTCACTCGATCCTCGCAGGGACAGAGAACCCCTTGCCGTCTCGACTGTGCTACCAGAGGCTCTAGGGAAGTCGGAATAGGAGAGCACTCATCTTGGGGTAGGCTTACTACTTAGATACTTTAAGCAGTTATCCGCTCTGCACTTGGCTACCCAGCGTTTACTGTGGGAACGATAACTGGTACACCAGAGGTACGTTCTTCTCGGTCCTCTCGTACTAGGGAAAGGTCTTCTCAATGCTCTAATGCCCACACCGGATGTAGACCAAACTGTCTCACGACGTGATGAACCCAACTCACATACCATTTTAATGGGCGAACAGCCCAACCCTTGGAACATACTATAGCCCCAGGTGGCGAAGAGCCGACATCGAGGTGCCAAACCTTCCCGTCGATGTGAGCTCTTTGGGAAGATCAGCCTGTTATCCCTAGAGTAACTTTTATCCATTGAGCGACGACCCTTCTACTCGACATCATCGGATCACTAAGGCCGAATTTCGTCCTTGGTCGATGGGTGGGTCTTACAGTCAAGCTCCTTTCTGCCTTTGCACTCGAGGGCCAATCTCTGTCTGGCCCGAGGAAACCTTTGCATGCCTTTGTTGCCTTTTGGGAGGCCTACGCCCTATAAAAACTGTCTACCTGAGACGGTCCCTTGGCCCGTAGGTCCTGACACAAGGTTAGAATTCTAGCTCTTCTAGAGTGGTATCTCACTTATGGCTCGCCCCCTCCGGAAGGAGGCATTCTTCGCCTTCCACCTAAGCTGCTCAGGAAAAGCCCAAAGCCAATCCCAGGGAATAGTAAAGCTTCATAGGGTCTTTCTGTCCAGGTGCGGGTAGTCCGCATCTTCACAGAAATGTCTATTTCACCGAGCCTCTCTCCGAGACAGTGCCCAGATTGTTACGCCTTTTGTGCGGGTCAAAACTTACCCAAAAAGGAATTTCTCTACTTTAGGACCGTTATAGTTACAGCCGCCGTTCACCGAGGCTTCGTTCACCGGCTCCCCTGTCATCAAGTCACCAACTTCCTTGACCTTCCGGCTCTGGGTAGGCGTCAGCCCCCATATATGGTCTTATGACTTTGCGGAGACCTGTGTTTTTGGTAAACAGTCGCTCGGGCCTGGTCACTACGACCCTTTTGTGAGGAGGCACCCCTTCTCCCGAAGTTACGGGCTATTTTGCCGAGTTCCTTAAAGAGAGTTGTCTCGCGCCCTTAGGTATTCTTTACCTACCCACCTGTGTCGGTTTCGGGTACATGTACCTTTTTGTTGAAGGTCGTTTGAGCTTTTCCTGGGAGTATAGCATGGGTTACTTCAACATCGTAGCGCCTGGTACTCGAACATTGGCTCGGGGCATTTTCTCTACCCCTTCTTACCCTAAAAATATAGGGGCACCTTGCGTCCTTGAACCGGTAACCATCTTTCGGCTAACCTAGCCTCCTCCGTCCCTCGATACCAACAAGGGGTAGTATAGGAATATTCACCTGTTGTCCATTGACTACGCCTTTCAGTCTGATCTTAGGCCCTGGCTCACCCTCCATGGACGAACCTTGCGGAGGAACCCTTGGGTTTTTGGGGTATTAGATTCTCATCAATGTTTGCGTTACTCAAGCTGACATTCTCGCTTCCCCTTCGTCTACTCCTGCTCACGCGAGTGCTTCCCCCTA